>SJYO01045292.1:62833903-62966235 GCA_006410555.1 Capra ibex
GTGTGTGTGTGGGGGGGTGTGTGTGTGTGTGTGTGTGTGTACAGGGGGGGGTTGTGGGTGTGGGTGTGGGTGTGTGAGTCTTCGACCTCCGTCTTTGAGTTCCGTGCAACGGGACGGCGAGGGTATGGGCTTCGGTCGATGCACCACAGAAGCTGACGATGTAAGAGTTACTCATTAACGACTCACTGTCGAAACAGATGATCTGTACAGAAGACTGTAAAAAAAGATTTCGCTTACTTATAAAACTTAAGACCTATTCTTTAGTTAGATCTCAAAAAAATATGAAATGTTTTAATGAAGAAAAAGAAAACATTTTTATACAGGACAATTCGGGACCCTTGCACGAGAAGTAACATCCTCTTGTCTTGTTTTATTTTTTACTGTAAGAGTCGAAAAGGCTAGTCTACAAAATCTGTAGGACCGGATTAGACTTTTTTCTCTTACGACAAAAGTCTTGCAATTTCAATTCTATAAAAACACACAGACTTGAAATTCCGTTGACTTTCTACCCATTGTAAAAGTGTAGTAAGAAAGAGAAAGTTATGCCACAATATATAGTGAGTATCCCCTATTAAACTCCTTTATATTCTCCGTTGTAAATGGGATTTTAAACAGAGTTTTACCCGAAGGGCCCACCGTGTTCCCCATTTCTTAGACGGACGTTTCGTCCTCTGTGTTCTCTGCTTCGAAGGTAGGGACCCAGTCCTTCTAGGGGATCTCCTCCTTTACCGTCGAGGAAGGTCGTACAGAACGGACCCTTTAGGGTGCCTGTCTCCTCGGACCACCCGGTGTCAGGTGGCCCAGTGTTTCTCATCCTGTACTGACTAGTGCGTTTAAAACTCAAGAATTAACTGATTTTAATATTAGTGCGGTACTGCAGAGGTGGAATTTGCGACGGAGAAGAAGACTCGGGGCGGAAAAAGTAAAAAGAGAAGTAAGTAAGAAGGTTGACAGGCCGCGGCTCGTACTTCGATCCATGACCTCCACCTCTCAACTACTTTGCTTACGGGTTTTCCTTGTAGCCCAGGGTTCGTCCTTCCGCGTCTGAGCTAGTCGAGTCGTTCACAAACAGCTCGGAGGGGACTGGTAGCTCCGAACGCGATTCGAGACCTCCGTCGCGACATTTGCTCTCTCTGTCGCCACGACAGGAGTGCCTTCCACGTCCCATCACTCACCCGTTCGGTCGCGAACGGCTCCATATTAGAGGTCCTCTCGGTATCCCCTCCGCTAGCACATCTTTCACCAACCCCAACAAAAGTTGTCTATCCCATCACTCTCCTCTGGAACTCCTCCACCGGACACTAGACTCCTGTGTCCCCTGACTTGCTACTCCTGTTTGGTACACCTTCTGTCCCTCCCCCTGTGAGGCTCGGTTCCTCGGTGTCGACGGTTCCGGACAATGCACTCCTCACCGGACCTCTCCCCTGTCCCACCCATTTCGCGTCACTACGTTCTACTCTTCGCACGATCCGTTCTGTGTCGTTGTTCATGCTACGCAGGGGAATCTGATCTCGATACCGTGACTACCGACTAGGAGCAGTTAGGTCCGGGACGCACAGCGTACGCCCTAGTCTTGTAGCCCTCTTTGATCTCTAGGTATACTTTCCATGTCTTCGGTCAAGTTAAATGTCTCTTCGACTCTCTTGTCCCGTATCTCGGGGTACGTAGGAAACGGATCCCCGCAGAAGGGTCGAAGATTAGAGGCGTAACTACAGGAGTGTTCTACGATTAGGTTCAAACGTACTGTGGGCAACAGTCGAGAGACTAGAGGAGATCAGACTCCGTCCTGGGACTAGAAGACACCCGCAATTGAAGGTCACGATCGTCAGCCAATAAAACACCTTACACAAAGAGATCACAAAGGAACACTAGACTGATCCCGTACGCAAAGAAGAGAAAGAGTGGTCTAATAGTGCAAGCACTACGAAACAAGAGGACCGAACACTCGGTCGACACAAAGTAATGACCACCACGCTTCAGACCAATGAACTTGTTCTACTATGGACGGACCGTGATAACAGAGATTTTTCATTGAGAGGAGGGGGAATATTAATTATTACAAAACATCTCTCCATTAAACTCCGATTAATTTTAGGGTAAGAAGAGTGAAAATGGTGACCAAAATTGTGGCGATTATACGGACCGAACTTAGTTAATAATCATACTAATAATGATACCTTATCTCTAAAAGATTACTGTAGTAAAGAAAATGTCAATAATTAAACGTGAAATAACATACCTTGGGAAGCAAACTAAGTATGTTGATAAACAAATACAATCACACCTGAGTGGCTAAGGTCAAATTAAATTACTCAACATTACCAACCTACCGTAGTGACTGAGTGACCTGCACTCAGACTCGTTTGAGGCCCCCTATCACTTCCTGTCCCTTGCGACCGCACGACGTCAAATGCCCCGACGTTTCGTAATCTGTGTTGAATTACCGGTTTGTTGTTGGCAGAGAATGTAGAAGTGATTAAAATCCGAGATTTAAAGGAAGTAAAAGCGGTCGCCCCTCGGGGAAGTTCGACGGACGTGGAGAAAAAGTGCATAGGAGTAATAAAAAACTCTGAAAAAATCTAAAGACCATGTCGTTTCACGACGTCCGATAGAACAATAAAAGGACTGCACCTGGATCCCTAGACGACACAGAGACTACTCAGGACCAAGGAAAGTTATCTCTTTACCTTGAATCTTTGGTGCTGGACCTGTGATCGACACGAGTACCGGCGATCCCACAGTCCCTAACATCCTAGAGTCCCACCTCTTGAGTCTAGTCATTTACATTTCAAGTAAGGTCGCAAAGGGGAAAGGTAAAAGGGGAGGGAAGAGGATAAGGTAAAGTTTTGGGAGGAGTCTATCTGGTGTTGAGGGTCGTCTGACTGACTTTTTTTTAGTGTGTTTTTTCTTTCTTCCATCTATAAGTCCACAAAATTTTACTTAGTTAAATCACCAGGGAGTCACTTTATTAAAGATGACTGACATAGAACAAAGTCCGAGTAAGGTAAACGTTGGTATAGGTCGGAGAAAATTAAATTTATCAAGCAGTTGGTTGTCGAAAGGGAAGATCCTAGAAAACGACAGGTCGTAGTGACAACACAGGAAGACTGCATCGGTCACCGGTGTACCTAAAAGGAAAATCTTTGGAGAATAAACCCGTTCCGTGTCTCTTCCCTCTCCCTAGCATTTTTCATATAAGGTCAGCAAGTTGGCTTTTACTGTCTGGCGAGATCGTCACTTCGTTGCTGACATAGAGTCTTTTCCGAGACTACCTGTCGCGTTCCTCTCCACTCGACGCAGGTCTCTCACTTCTAGGTCTTTGTCTGTCACAAAAGTGGTCGGGAATGAAACATAAGACGGAGTAAGAATAAACCTCTTGTTTATTTATGGGCTCTTTTCTATTTTGACGATCTAAATTATCTTAGACGTCTTCTGGAATTTGATTCGTGTAGATTGTCGTCGTCGTTGTTTTTGGCTACTACCTTTACAGTCAAAGGAATTGTCGAAGGAGACGAAATAAAAGACTACGGTCTATGTTTAAGTGAGATTTAAGACAGTGTCCCAAAATCTATACTCTGTAACTGTCAACAAGTTATCGCCTAAAATATACTTTTCTGCTCCCCAAACGTCTTTACGGACTCACCTCTACGCACCGAGTACCCCTTCACTCGGACGGGCTGAACAAAAGATCCGAAGAAAATAGTGGTTTCCGTTTGTACACTGGGACTCTAGGGGTAGTAAATACGTAGGATAGGTCGGTCACGATTCAGAACGACGTCATAAAAACAGAAGAATGTTTCTTCAGTAAGTAAGTCAGTCAGTTGTTTGAGACTATTAAGAGAAGATAGGATAGTCGTACCCTATTTTTCTACACAGGCTCAAAGGATATAAATAAGTGTCAAGAGATGATTCATCACTGATACACTGTCCTTAATAAGAGCACGACCCCTACTGTGTCACTCGTTCCGTTTTTCAAACCGAGAATACTTCAAACACCCTCTAACTGTATACTTAATTACTCACGAAAAGTCTTCGATCATTTACGTTCACTTTCACACTTTCACGTCCAGAGTCAGCACAGGCTGAGAGACACTGGTGCACCCGACATGTCAGGTACCTCGAGAGGTCCCGTCTTACGACCTCACCCATCGGAAAGGGAAGAGGTCCTATAGAAGGGTTGGGTCCCTAGTTTGGGTCCAGAGGACGTAACGTCCGTTTAAGAAATAGTCGACTCGGTGTTCACTTCGGGTCCTTATGACCTCACCCATCGGATAGGGAAGAGGTTCCCTAGAAGGACTGGGTCCTTAACTTGACCTCAGAGGACGCAACGTCCGTCTAAGAAATGGTCGACTCGGTGGTCCCTTCGGGTCTTTCACGTTCCCTCCGTCATTCTGCCCGTCGTACTACCGACGACTCCGCAGATGAAAGTCGACCTACCAGTTCCTTTCCGCAGGGACTTCTTCACAACGACCTAGACTCACTGTCCTTCTGGGGTTCAGATTTTTCTAAAAAATTTGTTACAATAAATAAATAAACGAGCCACGACCCGGCACAAACGACGCGCCTGCAAAGGAGAGCACCACTCGTCTCCGAGGAGAGATCAACACGGCGCACCCGAAGAGTGACGCGACCGAAGAGAGCAGCTCCTGGTGCTCGCGACCCGGACGCCCGAGGCTATCGACGTCGCGCACCCGAACCGACAGCGTCAAGGACCGAGATCTCGCGTTCGAGTTGTCAACACCACGTCCCCAGAAGCACTGAGGTCCGTGCTTCCTAGAAGGACCTAGTCCCTGACCTGGGCACAGAGGACGCAACGTCCGTCTGAGAAATGGTGACTCGGTGGTCCCTTCGGGGATCGTTCTAAGACTCCTCGTATAACCTCTGTCACTATCGGGAAGGTAATACTTCTTCGTCATCTATGGTCGACTCGTAAGGGACTTTCCTGTTCACGGAGTCCCTTCGCGTAAGTCACGCCCTCCGCCCGTCCGTCGCCACGTAATCCTTCCGACCCGCGTCCTCTGTCCACAATCTCTAATCCCTCATAAAGTCTTCCCCTACACAGTCTTCGGAACTACTACAAGGTCAAAGAAGTCGTCAATTCTTTCTCTTTCTACACTCCAGTTTAATTGAACCCGTTCCGACTTTCGTGTCCGCACAAGTCCGTCGTCCGGACCCACCTCTGTGAACTCGAATATTACCTTTACTCAGACACTTACTTTACACCCTTACTCCTTTATGTCGAAAATTCCAGACACGTCTCCTGAATTGTGAGCCAACTCGATCTTAAACTAACGACACTAATTTTTTCTTTTTTATTGTTCAATTACCAGGAGGGTTCGGTGGATCTGGATACCATAAGGATGTCAAAGAGGGTCACAGACTTTTAAGAACTGGTGACGTCTCGAACTCACACCGACTTCTAACTGAGAGTCTTTATCTCGGACAATGACATTTTCGGATCCCTTCTCCGACTTTGAAACTAAAGGTAGACAGACTGAGAAATGCAAAGCCAAACAAGTCTCGAGTCTCCCCGTCTCTGCACAGTACTGAGACACAGAGAGTTTGGGGGGCGGGGGGTGGGTTGTGTTTAGGTATTCATTGACATGCCGGGGAGATTCCCCTCTCTACGGGCCGGGCTCCGCCGGAGGAAGGGACGGAGCGCAGGCGTCGAGACGAGAGTGGGCGCCTCTCTTACCCGACAGGGCGTCCCGGGCAGAGTCGTCAGTGACCACTGCGCGAAGACAGCTGGTCCAAAACGCGACCCACTAAGCCCTACACTTTGGGAGTGCGAAGTCACCTCTTGAGCCTAGGTACACTCACTAGGCACTAGGCAAATGGAAGCGTCGTTCCGGCAAGAGCTGAGGGGAAACTATCTCAGCGGAGTTGGGACTGGGGCAAAAAGTGGGGGTAGGCGACAGTGCACTGAGACAAATGAACGGAACGACACGAACAGTGTTACTTGGCTCAATGGACCGAATAAAGTAACGATTTAGTGCATGACCTCCGGATCCCCGTCGAGGTACCTTCGATGGTGTGACGGACAAAGCCGGTGGCGGCAGAGGAAATTTGATCTCGCACCATCAACGGGTCATTCGTACGAATAACAACTGTCTTGATTAATTAATATTTAATTATCATCTTATAGTGAAATAGTTTTACAGCCACCACTCCATACCCCTGTAGAAGGAACCTTTTAGTCCTGTCCGAGCCTTCTCTCTCACGACAACGGGACTTGGACTTACCGACGACCCAGACCCACGTCTCCTCTCAGACCCAATGCTCCCTTCGGATTCATGTTTGAGCTGCGGTTTTGACGTCGAACATAAAAGCAACCATTTTGTAACACAAATAAAATACATCAAATAAAACTGACCCGACTCGGAAGTGACGGCACTCCGAAAAGAAATCGACGATACTCGTCCCGGCTGAGGAACCGACGCGACATACCGGAGGGGGAACGTGACCGAAGAGAGCGACGTCTCGCGTCCGAGGACCCCGTGTCAGAACGACGCGCACCCGAGCCCTCGACACGACGGACCCGAGACCTCGTGTCGAGTCATCGACACCGCACAGTCGAACCAATGAGACGTCGCACACCCTAGAAGGGTACCCTTCTAGCTTAGGTACAGGGAACGTACCCGCCCCTAAGAAAGGGTGACTCGGTGGTCCCTTCAGGGTGCAACATCAAAGTAAGTTACCCATGAACTTATTACTAACTGGAAATAAGGAACAGTTGAACGTGTATAAAGGTCACCCTGTTTAGAATGACCCAAAAAAGTCGACATGTTTCTTTCAAATTTTATCTAAGGGGGTGACCCAAGTATGTCTCTTATGAGTGGTACGGTTTCAACAAAAAAAAAAGAGAGAGAGAAAAACACATTCTTTGAGAGAATTGTCACTTCCCGTGGATAGGGTTGACGTTCTGACACCCAGGTCAAACTCGTTGCCAAGTGACTTGTTATTAAAAGAAGTCAACTTAGGACGAGAAGGACCCCTTTACGGGAGAAGAGAACTACCGTGTCTCTGAGGTCTTACTCTCAGCAGACCCACACGAAAGGCTCAGTCCGGATAACAGTGGTTTGGTTTTTAGTGAGTAATTCCTGGTCCAGTAGGTCGCAACCGGGGTCGAAATAGAGACTTGTTTTGTTTTATTTACCCGCAACGACGAAGAAATGTAGTGGGTACTCGTTTAAAATAGTGTCACAGAAATTGTGAAATAGTGAGTGATTCAAAATATGAACTGAAAAGGTACCTATTACACGGAAACCACCCATGTCCGAACAGAATAAGAGAAACCATAAGGACCGGTCTCCCCGGAGTTTATAATCGACTTGCGTACTCAAAACATTTACTATTGTACTTATTTGTAGTTTGAGACGTTTAATGGTATTTATAACTTATATGTTTTATATAAGACATGTATAAACGTACCGAAGAGTTCTCATTTATTCTTTACAAATTACAGGTAGTATTTCTACAGATAATTGTGAGAACAAGTCCAAATGGAAAATATTACTATTGGATACACGATCTTCATATTCGTAAAACCTAATCTCGGTCTTTAAATGGCCAACTCCTTGTCCCTGTTTACAATAGTGCCTAAAGGAACATCTGTGTGGTACAAACCCAGAAGTGACCTGTAAAAATTTGAAGTAAGTAAAGAAGGAAGAAGCCGACCCGACCCAGAACCCAGGACGCGTCCGAAAAGAGATCCCCTCCGTCCGCTCCCGAGGCGGCACACTCCACACGTCCGAAGAGGACCTTCCCCGAAGAGAACAACGCCTCAGGCCCCCGCTCCACGTCCCCGAGTCCTCAGTGCCCGGACCCGGGTCGACGACGTGTCGTGCACCCTAGGTGGGCCTAGCCCCCAACTTAGTCACAGAGGACGAAGCGCTCCACCTAAGATTGGGGACCTGATCGGTCCTTCGGACCAGAAGTGACCTAAAAGTAGTAGACCGTCATTTACGTTTAAGTCGGTGTCATTTTACTTATAAAATTAGATGGAAATAGATCACCAAATCAAATAATCTTAAAAATGTATTAACGATACAAGGTAACTATTACATGAAGTGCAGTTCACAGAACTAAGTTTTTAGTATATTATGTTTTTTTTAATTGATAATCCGTGGATGACTTACTGAATGAGGCAGACTGAGACACGCTGCGGTACCTGACGTCGGGTGGTCCGAAGAGGCAGGTACCCTAAAAGGTCCGGTCTCATGACCTCACCTCTTAGGGTCCCTGTCCCCTCGGAGCACCCGACGGCAGAGACCCCAGCGCGTCTCAGTCTGTGCTGACTTCACCGAGTCGTCGTCGTCGTCGTCGTACTGAATGACAAGACTGTCGACCGAGGGGTCCACCGCGACCTCCATTTTCGGTAGAGGGTTGTGTCCTCTGCATTCTGTGCGCCCAAACGAGGGACCCAACCCTTCTCGGGACCTCCTGTTTTACCGTTGGGCAAGGTCAGACGAAAGGACCTCTTAGGGTCCCTGTCTCCTCGGCCTGAGCCTTTCTCAGTCGTGACTCAATCGTGTATACGTGTACGAATAGTAATTCGTCGGAGTAGTTCAATTCAGATTGCTGTGATTTAATCATTATTAATCATGTCAAGGACACGTTTCCTTGTACGTTATTCGTGTACAACCTTCAATCTAATAGCATGAATTTAAAGAGAAGAGATAACTCAATGACATTTGAATTTAAGATTAATGTTAAAAACTTTTTTAACTATTTTGAATACACTAACAGTGGTAAATAGGTCGAGTCTGTCTTTTAGCTCCTTAATAGGAACGGTCCGGGAAGAACTACCTTAGACAGACTACGGGTCAGAGACTATAAAGAGGTTCCTACTTTTGGTCTTGTAAGACCGTCTAACGTGTTTCCCACTCTACTCCGAAAGGTGTTAAGGTGGGGGAAAGCGAGGAGTGCTCTCATTCGGCTCGGTGGGTAAGAGACTCAAGTCTCCCGCTCCAAACCAAATTGAAAAATAACATACATCCTCACACCGACTGACTGGCACAAAGTCCGTCGTCTCCCCGAGTCGGCGTGCACGCGGACGTGGGCAAAGCGGGTGTGAGGGGAGGGGACGTCGACGGAGCGTGGCTCCCCGTCTCGAGGCACACGATCTCAGCAAAAGGAATCGGAGTGTTTCCCTTACCCGCGGTGGAGATTCTGGTGTTCCCGACGTATCTAACGTCCAAAGGCTTGAGTTCGACTCTTTTACGAAAGTCGATAGACTTCGACTTTCCCCCGAAGGGATACACCGGTGTCCCTATAAGGTTCCTTGGATCCCGTCCTTCTGTGGACCCTAGTTCGTCTACTACCTTAGTCCTGCATCGGGTTTCCGTCAAAGAGAAAGAAGGAGAGACTCGGAAAAGAGTATAATCGAATCAGACACAAGACAAGGGAAGGGACGAGGTGTCCAACCCATTTTATAGCTGTGGGACGTGAAAGTGACTCCGTTGGAGAGAGGGAGAGAGAAAGTGAGAGACGATCTACGAAGATTTTATCAGACAAGAGGGGTCCTTATCTAGGGGTTTCATAGTTGTCCTAAGTACGGGGCGAACTCACAAATGTGTGGGGTCTAAGACGACCTCGAAGGACCCCGTGAAGACAGCGGCAAGTCAACGATCCAGCATAGACTGAGAAACGTTCGGGTACTTGACGTAGTACGGTCCGAAGGGGCAAGAAGTGATAGAGGGTCCCAAACGCGTTTGAGTGCACAAACTCAGTTACTACGGTAGGTTGGTAGAGTAGGAGACAGTGGGGAAGAGAAGAACCGAAGTCAGAAAGGGTCGTAGTCCCAGAAAAGGTTAATTAGTCGAGAAACGTTGTCAACTGGTTCATAACCTCGAAGTCGTACTCAGGAAGGTCACTTATAAGACCCAACTAAAGGAAATCCTATCTGACCAAACTAAAGAACAGGTTCCCTGACAGGTCTTAAAAGAGGTCATGGTGTTTAGTTTTCGTAGTCAAGAAACCACGAGTTGTAAGAAATATCAAATTGAACTTGTAGACATGTACTGATGACTTTCTTTGTATCGAAACTGATATACCTGGAAAAAAGTCGTTTCGTTACAGAGACGAAAAATTATACAACAGATCCAAACAGTATCGAAAAGAAGGTTCCTCGTTCGTAGAAAATTAAAGTACCGACGTCAGTGGTCACTAAAACCACCGCATTCTGACAGTTTACTCTATATTTTTCTGTGTTCATGTTAAAACGTTCTGTAGAAGAATTTCCCTCAGTGTACCCTCTCTTGGAAAATCAGGTAGAACGACGTACTAACTATTCACATTGACTTCGTTTGTACGTCGTCTTTCCTGGTACCCTTTCTACCATTTTGCACTTTTCTGGGTACCGTATTCTCTCAGTTGCTTGTCGTTCTCTAATCCTCGGACTCCGGGACTCTGGTGCGAGGTGTCCTTCTCAGGACGTCGCGGTCAAGGACCTTCGACCACACTCTCAATTCAGGTGCAAAGCATTTGACGACAATTGAAAAAGATACAATCAAAGAATCACACTAGGATCGACTATCCATAATGAAGAGAGGAGGACAGAAGGGTTATAAGAAACAGAGAATGTAAAAAAGATGAGAGAATGATAAAAGACTTCTGGAAATAGGGACTAGGACACTGACAAGTACTCCGAGAAAGTGTAATTTGCTTTCACTACCGGGGAGGTTGAGGGTGAACCACTCTCTTGGTCGACACTACAGAAACACTTTTTCTCCCTGAAAGATTTCTAAGTTCGTCCGACACTCACCCCCTCCACCTCATAAGTCTCCCCTCAGAACCTTATTTAACAAGTGACTTAGAGTCCCTTATAGGGAACTTCGGACTTTTCACAAAAGACGATTTTACCCATTTGGGTTTGTGGAACAATGTGTTTTTATAATGTAAATACCTTGAGTCGGGAAGTTCTTTCATTTCAATAGAGGTTACAGTTGTCCAAGTCTTTCGTAAATCACTCATATCGTCCCGAACTAATTATTCCGTGAGACTTCGCAAGAGATCTCCCGTGCGAACTAGAACTTCACCTCCGGTTCCTTCCCGGTGTAAGAGAAGGTACCACAGAAAAAGTCTCAACGGTGTTTCCTTTCTAAGTCAGTTTCCTAAACCCAACTTCCTGGTTTCACAATCGGTTATTTCTAAGAATTTAAGAACAGTGTCAAAGATTCCTCTTTTTTTTCCTCCCTTTCACGAACAGACACCACGAATAGGAGTTTCTAAGTCTTCGTGTTGAGACACTTGATGTACGTAGGGTTTCCGCCAGTGAACCAGACTCTCGGGTCGACGAACCTCTACGAATGAGACTAAGTAAGCCGGTTTTCCCCCGTTTCGTGACCCCACAAGTGGGGCAGTGAGTCGGTGCGAGGGGAGTGAAAGGGAAGTAGTCGGCGGAAAGTAATATAGAAAAAATGACCCTACCAAAGAAACCAAGTGACTATTAACCTTATGACCGGGAGAAACGACCAGATATTTAAACCGTCAACGACGTAAATACCGACACAGTCAGACTGTGTCATAAAGTCGGGACCCTTGACGTCGTCCTCAACTAAACAGCTCCCTTCCTTTGTAAGTCTTATAGTGAGTACTAGACCCAACCTCCGTCTAGACTAAATTGACAACGAAGTCGTCTAGTCAACTACCCCAGTCAAGCCATACATACCCTCTTTATTCATAGAGCCCCGATAAGAACATACTTCCGATGTGACTTTTGTCGTTAGACACCTGGAGTTTTTTATCACCTGAACCCAAATCGGGACAGAAAACAATGAAGTACACGGTAAGTGGTCCATGAATGACCTAATGAATTTACCTTTCTTATAAATTATAAGAGATACACAGACTACATTAAACCCAGAGAAAATAAAAAGGAATTTAAAAAGCAACGATTAAATAACCGGTTCATAAGTCTTTCAGTCGAAGTGGAACACCGATTCCAGTCCGTCCGAACCCTTAGTCCACCGAGGCAAATTCGGGTCGCGGTGGAGCAGGTCGACTGCTGGTACCCTCCTCGAAATTCAAGAGTCTTGGTGCTGTGGAAGAGACGTCACGTCACCGTGTCTCACTTTGTGGCGGAACACCAAGACAGCCCCCCTACTTGACTCTAGTGCAGGAAGTCACGAGAAACTTACGTTTGATAGGAACAAAGGACCCGAAGGGCTCACAGAGTCACTGCTTCTCAGACGGACGGTCACGTCCTCCACGTCCTCTATTCCCAAGTTAGGGCCCTACCCCTTCTAGGGGACCTCCTCCTTTACCGCCGTGCGGTCATAAGAACGGACCTTTTGGGGTACCTGTCTCCTCGGGACACCTGAAGTCGGAGACCCCAGTGTTTCTCAGTCGGTGCTGCCCCCGTCGAGTCGTGATTCGGAGGACCAATGGGTAAGGTCTGGTGTCGACTCCGCCCACCCCGGTGACCCGTCCCAAGACTCTTTGGGAGGTTCTTTCACAAGTGGACGAGTGGACTTTATCTGGAGTTAGGTTGGAGCACCGTCGGAACCTATCACTTTCGGCGTGCCGGGAAAGTCACCGAGAGACACGGATCGGCACTGGAGACTTTGAGTCTAGCTTCACCGAGACCACCATTATCCTTGTCGTATAAGACTGACCTCTTCTTGGTAGGGTCTGGAAGGAGAGACCGTTTCTCGGAAGTGTACCGGCAGGACGGAAACGATTCCACAGCATGTAAGAATTAACTAGACTACCTTCAATTTCTAACTATCTGGTGACCTGTGTACTCACACGACAACTCGTCTCTCCCACTTAAGTATACAAAAACGAACTTTAAAAAGGTAATTTAAAGATAAGAGTCTCTTTTATTTACTCATGATTTCTCCAAGTTTTGTGAATCTTATTTCACGAAAAAAATAAAAACGTTGAACGACATAAACAGGTAGGGACGCAGGTAAACAGATAGGTAGGTGGGTCCTTTGGAACGGATCCCGTGACAAGGCCCACATCCCTGGATCCTACCCGTCGCGCACCCGACGCAAGAGACCATGGACCGACAAGTCCTGACAAAGATCTACTCGAGTAGATGGACTACATTACACTGTGCATTCCCCGTCCACTTCCTAAGGGGTTCTTGTGTCTCCTCCCAGAGGGGGTGGGGAGTGGGGGGGCGGGGCGGGGCCGAACCTCGTCATCCTTTCTTCGTGTCCTACACTTCTGACCGAGTGCAACGTTTTCTGTCTTAGTTCTTGTTCCTGTTAGGGCGCTATCTAGGGTCCTCTCCCTCGACCGCGACTCGAGGTAGGGGGGGAGACGGAGGGAGACTGACTTTGAATGTGGGTTTGAACAGACGGGCACGGACGCACGAACCAGTACCGACTGAGGACACTGGGGTACCTGACATAGGACGATCCGAGGGGACAGGTGCCCCTAAGAGGTCCGTTCTCATGACCTCACCCGACGGCACGGGAGGAGGTCCCCTAGAAGGACTGGGTCCCTCGTTTCGATGTAGAGAACGTGGACGACGTAACCGCCCGTCTAAGAAATGGTGACTCGGCGGACCCTTCGGACAGAAGGAAATCGCACAATAAGAGAGTAGACAAGTTACCTCTGTGTCATACATGTCTTAGAGTTGAGTCTTAGGGGATACACCTCGAAAAATTTTTTTATCGACGACCTTGGGACAGAACTTCCTGGATTCGATGAGGTAAAACAATTTCTTCTGAGGTAAAACATTTTTAAGGGCCTTTTGTCGAAAAACCTTTAGGGAATTGGAGTGGGGTGGTGGGACCCTGGTTAGTCTTGGGCACCGTTCGGACCCTTTACCCTTGGTTAGTCTTGGGTTGTGGATTGGGAAGGTGTCTTCCATTGGTCAATCTGCAGAGGGTTGGGTCTTTGAGGGTAAAAAGTTTAAAAAGTGCGCTCTTATGGGATATATTTGTTACTTTGGGTCTCGAACCCCGAGGAGGGATATCGACGACTCAGCCATAGCCACCCTCGGGGTCGACCTCGAACCATTATTTTTGAGAGAACGGAAACGGAGCCTATAGCCGAGGGACCACCAGGGGACCACCAGTAACCCTCTAAAGCGCTGAACCCGTATTGTCAGAGTCTACACAATAAATAGGTAAGTATTTAAGTCGGATAAAGAAATAATTTTTTTTCCAAAACATAGCCCCGTAACGACAATTGTCGCAACGCTATCGAAGTCCACCTGTCATTCCCAGAGTCGGTGTGTATATGTACGTAAGTAAGGGGGGTGGGGGACGTTGAGGGGAGGGCAGGTCCGACGGGGCATTGTAGCTCGTCTCAAGGGGCACGACATGTGCTTCAGGAGGCAATAAGTAAGTTTTATCTCGTCGCCCACGTAGAGCTACGGTTTGGGGAAGCAATGAGGAGAGGGGCTAAGAGGGGGAGGGTCGCTGGCTTTCAGACGAGAGGCTCAGACAAAGATAAAGCATTAAGTAAACACAGGAAACAGATAAGACGTATCTTGTCTACAGTGTGTCATTCAGAGGAAGAGACTGAATCGAGCGAGCCGAACTGTCGGGGACCCGGGCGGGTGCAACGACGTCCACCGTGGCGAGGTAAGTGAAGGCACCGCCTCACCGCGACGGAGCATACGTGGTACAGAAGTAGGTAAGGAAGGTATCTGTGACGCCGCGGAGGCGCAGAACCGAAGTCGGACGAAGAACGCGTGCGTAGATACTTCGTGGACCTACACGGCCTACGACACGATCCTTAGCCTCGTCTTAAATTTACAGGAACTCTCCTATAATCCCGTCTGTTTGTCTTCATTAGTGATATTCCTTTTCTTTATTTATAAGTCACCTCTCAAATATTATCATAGGCGGTCGAATAATTCTCCCGTCTGAGGACCTCCTTCACTTTCCACTTGACCCCCCAGTTCCTACTCCGTCTTCTCCTCGTTTAATTAATCCGTTTTCCCCCCTCTGGTACGGGTCTTTCTTTGACGTATACGTTTTCAAGACACTTTAGTTTGCGAACCATTCATTCCGGTTGTCTCGTAAAACTTGAGACTTCCACTAGTCCTACAAGTAAGTCCCAAGTCTTCGAGAACGATTGGGAGTCACGAGTGAAAATGTCCCGATAACACACACTCGTTTATTTTTCTCCGAAAGTTCGGAAACTCTCCATTTTTTACGAAATGTGTCTCACAACACATATGTTATCGGAAGTTACTAGTAGTTTATTCTCAACATGAGTCCCATAATTTTGTCTACTCGGGAACTATACTAGTATTTAAATCTTCTAATGAGTATAAAGTGTGGTTCTAGCTGTAAAGGACAGGGAAATCGGTATCACTATACTGAGGATGTGATAAATAGCTGTCGAAGAGGTAAAAGGTAAATTCTCCAGCACATGGAGTTACACTTGCGATTACCACACATTCCTAACTACAGATACTCTCACGCCGTCTTACGGTCCACTCATCCTGTTCGGACCCTCACTTCCCCTTTCAAGACTGAGGAACGGTTTTCTTTGCCCTTGAATGAGACATTACTGGACTTACCCTTTTTTTATATTTTTACTTACCTATATACATAAGTATATCGACTGAGTGAAACGACATGTCGTCTGTCATTCCGTTGTAATATTTCGTTGATATGAGGTTATTTTTAATTAATTTTTTTCTTTATCCTTGAACATCCGTGCCAACCTGTAGAACAACTTTCTTTACGCAGTGAGTAGACCCCCCACGTGATCACACACTTTATCTGCTACCTATAAAGGATGGTTAATTTAGGTCCTGCAAACTTTTTCATTCGTAGTCCGTCGAGTTGTCTCGACACCAAGAGTGACGGTATCAATCGGGAGATTGAATTTACGTGTTGTTGGTTTGGTTGGTAATAGGACGGGAGTCAGTAATTTTGTGGTTTGGTATATCGATCTACAAATGTCTCTTTACACTTCAACGAGTCAGCACAGGCTGAGAAGCTCTGGGGTACTTGACATCGGACGGTCTGAGGAGGTAGGTACCCTAAACGGTCCGTTCTCATGACCTCACCCAACGGTGAAGGAAGACTCGATTATAGTATTTCCCTATACGTTTCAGGACTCCTCGAGTTTACTTTACTGTCTTTACGGTCGGAATCTAATTCCTCTATGTGTCATTGGTGTCAGGGACGATAAAAGTCCTCACCCTGTAAGACGTAGACTATCTTTAGTCTGTTCACCTACCTCCATTACTTGGTTTGTTTCACGAGGCACCCTGTTCAGTGAGTCCGTGTCTCGACACTATCGTGCGCTGGACCCCAGGGTACGTCCCTTCACCCGGGACGAACCAGAGACTGACACTACTCGTCGAGTCGGGTAGTCACGGACGCAGGAGAGGGTGCGACGTGCCCCCGTCATCGGCACCACTGCTACCTCTCTCTGTGACTGCAATTTCGTAAACCGTGCACGTGTTTTCTCAAGGTTCATTACATACCTCCACGGGTCGAGACTAGGGGTGGTTTCTCCGTCTCGAGCTGAGTGACGGGTAAGGGAGACTAGGGGTGGTTCCTCCGTCTCGCGCTAGTGACGGACAAAGGGGGGCTAGGGGTGTTCCCTCCGTCTCGTGCTAGTGACGGGCAAAGGGGGCTAGGGGTGATTCCTCCGTCTCGAGCTGAGTGACGGACAAAGGGGGCGGGGCTAGGGGTGGTCCCTCCGCCTCGCGCGAGTGACGGGCAGAGGGGCCCCTGACAGCTGTCACTGAAGAGACGTCTCCTGCGTCGTGTCTTTCGTCCCGGAACTTCCTCGACTGTTTGTCCAGCAGTCGGTCGTCCCTATTGCATCTATTGATTCATTGCACAGGGGCACTGCCCGGTCCTATTCCTCCTGTGAACGGGAGACACCAGAAGAGAGGCACAGATATTTGGGTCACGTTCGTGTACTCGTTGTCGTGTGTTCGGGTCCGACTCTCATAAGATGCTTTGCGGAGTACTTTCCTTTCCTTCCTTCTACCACGATTTAGCACAGGCTGAGACCGCTACGGTACTTGACACCGGGCGGTCCGAGGAGACAGGTACCTGAAGAGGTCTGTCCTTACGACCTCACGCATCGGGAAGGGAATCGGTCCCCTTAAAGGGCTGGGTCCTCAACTTGAGACCAGAGGACGTACCGTCCGTCTACGAAATGGCTGATTCGATGCGACGATTTGAGAGCACTCGTAGTCCTTGTTCCCTGCGCCCTCAGTAACGGTGTACCACAGACCTACCCTAGGACTGTGTTTCTTTCTTTCCTACCTCCCTCCTCCTAGATTTAATCTATTAATCCAGGTTTAGGTTTATTTATCTTACGCGAATCATTATTTACATTTTGTAACCAAGTAATCGACACTGTTTACATGGTATTATTACATTCTATAATTGTTGTCTCCCTTTACCTACACCCCACGCACCTTGAGAGACATAAGAGACTTTTCAGAGACATTTGGATTTCGACAAGATTCTAAAATGTGCAAATAAAAATGTCCGTAACCGTGCTGCGATTCTTGTGCCACTCTCGAGTCATGACCCGAGACAGGGGCGAAGGGGAAGGAAGAGGAGGGAAGTTGTCAAGTATGTCAAACTTTGGAACTGAATTAGTCACAAGTCTCCGGTACGGAGATGTATATACCCAGATTAAAGTGTTTGTACAGGTACACACACTTTGTACATATACAAAGAGTTTGGATTACATATACATTTATATATTCCATACTTCTAAGACGAACCTTTATTTTACCGAATATTTAATTTGGGTACAATAACAGAGTGTTATATTCTTCAGATCTTTTTTCCATCTATGGTCTTACAGGACCTTCAGTCGTACCGACCATTTATAGATCAAGAAAGATAGTAAACTGAAAAGGTAGAAGTCTTGTGTCTACTACAGTATAGAGACTGAGGGTCACTATAGACGAATTAGTTTGAAAGGTTTATTATCCTGATACAATTTTTAGTGTGGTATAGATCTTTTTTTCTCTTCGGAAGATCTTATTCACCCAAACCACTCCCGTCTCCCACGTACTATTTATATACTTTTTTCAGTGACAATGTGATCGTCGCTCGTACATGCGTGACTTTAAACATCATCGTACGGCAATACCAACGACTTTTCAGCTTGTCACATTTGCATTCTGTTGCCCAAATCCTGCACATCTGACGTTTGCTGTTCTGCGACTACTTTTGTCAGCCTCTCCTCCGACTCGCAGGGTGCCGCGCTCGCGCGACCCGCCGGGCCGACTCCGTCACTCGCGGGAGATCCAAGAGTGTGTCCGGGTTAGCCTAAGGATAGTCTCAGAGCCGTTCTAAAAGACATTTGCCTCTGTTTTAGTAAGATTAAACATACCCTTCCGTTTCCGTAATCTTATCGATTTTCTGGGAAGCTTTTCCTTCCACTTGACTTAGTCGGATGGACTAAGATTCTCAATAATACATCGATATCGTTAGCTCCGACATCTCCCTAACCGTTTCTATACCTTTTATCTAGTATCTTGTCTTGTCTCTGACTAGTTACATCGTCTTATCTAAGGTCGTGAAGGTATAAGGGTTCGCTAAAACTTGTTTTCACGTTTCTGTTAAGTCACTTCTGTTTATCGGAAAATCACGTACTACGACCTCACTAACTTATAGGTGTCCGTTTTTTATTTGTTTTTATTTGAAGATGAGTTCGGTGTGTGGAATATGTCTTTAATTGAGTTTTGTCTAGGATCAACATTTGCATTTTGAACTTTGGTATTTTAAGAGTCCTTTTTTTCTCTTCAGAAGTCCTATATCTTGATCCGTTTTTGTACACTCTGAAGTGTGACTTCTGTGTCAGGTATTTTCCTTTTAGTTATGTGACCTGGAGTGGATTTAAATTTGTTCGAAAACAAGAACTTTTCAGAGACAGTCTCCTACTTTTCGGTTCGCGGTCTGACCTTCTTTTGTAAACGTTTGAGACACTGACTACCTTCAACTTCTTATATTACTCATAAGTTTTAAGTTGTAATTTTTTTAGATAAATCTTTTACCTGCTTTCTGTATCCCTCTGTAAAATGGTTTCTCCTATCTACTTCTCGTCTCTTCGTGCACATTTCCTAAAAATATAATAATCGGCATTTTGGGTTCAATTTTTGGTGTCACACGACAGTGATGCGTGCGTCATATTACCGATTTTAATTTTTTTCTTTCTTCCTTTTTGTTGTCACTGTTCTCGTTTTCGACCCGAGGGACGGACACGATACACCAGCCAAGAGCGATCGAGACCACATTAAGTACCGTCACCTATACACCACATACGACGACGATTCAGCGAAGTCAGCACAGGCTGAGACACGCTGGGGTATCTGCCGTCGGGTGGTCCGAGGCGGCAGGGACCCTAAGAGGTCCGNNAACTTCTTATATTACTCATAAGTTTTAAGTTGTAATTTTTTTAGATAAATCTTTTACCTGCTTTCTGTATCCCTCTGTAAAATGGTTTCTCCTATCTACTTCTCGTCTCTTCGTGCACATTTCCTAAAAATATAATAATCGGCATTTTGGGTTCAATTTTTGGTGTCACACGACAGTGATGCGTGCGTCATATTACCGATTTTAATTTTTTTCTTTCTTCCTTTTTGTTGTCACTGTTCTCGCTTTCGACCGTTTCTACGGCTCTTTGACCTACTTAGCATACAACGGCGCCCCTAAAGAACTTATTAATTTATAAACTGGCGGTATGTCGGGTCGTCAATGTGGAGACTAATAGATAGGGTCATTTTTCTTTTTTTATAGATACAAGTGTGTCCTTGGGTGTTCATTTGTAAATATCGTAGAAATGAGTATTGTCGGGGTTTGTCTTCGGGTCTACAGGAATTGACCCACTTGTAAATTCCTTTGACACCTTGTAGGTACCTTTTGGCGGTGAGTGGTCGTTCTTCCTTACCGACAACCGTGTGTACGGTGGATCTACTTGAAAGTCTCTTCTCACCGCTCACGTTTTACGGTCCTGATTACCCTGCATAACACACTAAAGTTAATGCATAATCAGAACTTTGCTTGTCGTTTCAGTATCTTTATCTTCCGTCCGATCGACGAAGGTCCTCCGTATCTGCCAGACCGAGGTTCTCGTCGTCCTCAATAGGATCCCGCACTCTTGGACAAGGTCTAGAATTGACAAGGGTGCGGTCGTAGGACTGACTCTGCGACACTTCTGACAGGAGTCGCATGCTACCCTCAATGCAGGCCTATTTGGGCAGTGCTCAACTTTCATGTACAGGTATTCACCTTTTTGGTAACTTGTGTAGACTGGATGGTTGTAGTATCACATCAGAGTGGATGGAATTTACACGAGTCTTGTGAGTGTAATCGGATCTCAACCCGTTTTAGTAGGTCGTATTCCGGATAAAATATTATTTTACAACTGATAGGTTCAGTAAGTAACTTATGACATGACTTTCACTTTTGGTCTTACCTACCTTTGTAGGTCCACAAACTGGAACGCCGGGGAACCGACGGACTTTCGACGTCGGGGGAAGACGACCGAGCGTTCTCCCGCACCAGGGTGTCCGTCCCTCGGGTCGTCCTCTACCCGTAGGCTTTGACTTCACGTCGAAGAGTGTCCACACGTGACCAAACGTGGCAACATTTCGCACGAGTCAGGGACTTAGGCCTTCTACGGGACCTCCTCCTTTACCGTTGGGCGGAGTCATAAGAACGGACCTCTTAAGGTACCTGGCTCCTCGGACCGTCCAATGTCAGGTACCCCAGCGTCCCAGTCTGTGTTGACCTCACTGAATCGTTTCGACTTCAGCTCCTACTAGATATGTGAAGACATTCTACATCAGGGACCTTTTTGGTCCCTTTCTCGTGTCCTCTATTAGACACATAATAAGAATGTTGGGACACGTTTAGATGTTCCTAGAGTTTATTCGTCAATTAAATTTTCGTTAGTATGATCGGATCCAGAATTATGTAGTAGACACGTCACTCTAATTTAGACGACCGTAAACAACAGTAAATAAATATCGACAAATCCGTGACATTCTATGACGTCCCCAGGCTATGTAAATACACATACTAAACAGACGTGTTTTAATATTCTCTCGGTTCGCACCTTCCGGGTACGGCAAGCGACTGAAAACCATTTCCAACCCTCTGCGAATAGAAAGGGAGTCAGAGTCCACGTCCTGGTTGGAGTAACCGTCTTCCTGGAGGCACCCGTACACGAAATCAAAAATCAACTAATCAACAATGACCCTATGTCAACGAAATGTTACAACACAATCGAAGACGACGTGTCGTTTCACTTAGTCTATCGATATATAGAGGGGAGAAAAGACCGAGGATGAGGAGTGAGGGGGGATCCAGTAATGGGTCACAACTCATCTCAGCGGACACGATACACCAGCCAAGAACGATCGAGACCACATTAAGTACCGTCACCTATACACCACATACGACGACGATTCAGCGAAGTCAGCACAGGCTGAGACACGCTGGGGTATCTGCCGTCGGGTGGTCCGAGGCGGCAGGGACCCTAAGAGGTCCGTTCTTGTGACCTCACCCAACGGTAAAGGAAGAGGTTACGTCCTTTCACTTTTCACTTTCACTTCAGCGAGTCAACACAGGTTGGGAGTCGCTGGGGTACGTGACGTCGGAAGGTCCGAGGAGGCAGGTACCCTAAAAGGTCCGTTCTCATGACCTCACCCGACGGTAACGGAAGAGGCATACACCACATATGTACGGATGATCAGGTGGGAGAGGAGCCGTAGGTACGTAAACAAGGGAGAGACACAGAGACAAAGACGAAACCCTATCCGAGTAGATACGGCAAAGGGGGACCTGGGGTGCCTACACACAATATACGCTAGAGACGAAAAGAACGAGATTGGGTGAAGTGGGACGTACTCAGAGACCCACGTGGGTGCAGAGACGCTCGCCGCTGCAAGGCGGGGGAAACTGCCGGCTCACTACAAGGCAACGGGTGGATAAGGTGCAGAAGAGATAGGCAGGGAGACGACTACCTGCACTCCGACGGAGGATTACGACCGACGACACGTGTCCCGACGTCGTTTGTGACCCCACGCACATAGTACGACAACCGCCCTTACATCTAAAACCACGTCGGTGATACCTCTTGTCGTACCTCGAAGGGATTTGCCGATTTTTATCTTGAAGGTGCACTGGGTCTTTAGAGTGAGGACCCGCACATAGGGGTCTCTTTCGGTATTCGAATACCCACGAACGTCTCTTGAGTACTAGTGGGGGAACTTCGTCTTACTGGAAAGTGTCGAAAGGGCTCTATCTGTCTCCATGTCTACTATATCTATCTCCATATCTACTATTAAAGGTCAATTAAATAATCACTACACACCTAAAATTGAGAAGAAAACGACTCTCTATCGGACCTTCTGAACCACTAATCATCGTCTCTGGGCGGACCCGGGACGGACTGACGGACCGGGACCCGTTCGACCAGTGACCGGCACACTGGGACTTCTACTACAAGTGGAGAGACAGGGGAGACGGGAGTAAATCCTGCACCCTGTCTTCGTTTCCACTGAAGTCTCTCGAGTGTACTCGTGACTTACTTGGTCATAAACATTTCGCGTACCTTGTCACGAGACTACCGGAAATTTCATTTAAGTGAGACTTCAAGACATCAAAGAGGACTTTGACGGCAAATCTTTACATCTATTAAGGTGACAGAGTGAGAAAACACTGAAGATCCGACTATGTGAATGTCTAAATATACGGATCAACATTTACTAGTGTTTCTTAAACTTATGAAGACATTCTTTTTTTTACTTCAATTTTATTATGTAGGAAATTTTGTACGCTAAAAACTTACGAAGTTAAACAGTTTTACAACAAGTAAATTTGTAAATCGTTAAAACAAAACAGAAAGGGCAAAGTTAGGTGTACAAAGTCCTACTTTGGGACGTCCGATATAAAATAGTATTAATAAAACAGTCACGGCTCTTACGTCTACGTACCTAAACCAAACAAACAACCCGTAATTGGGTGACACACGGTCCTGTCGGTGTATGAACGTGGTGTAAAACCTGTCTATTTGAGGGACTCCGTATAGTTAGTTTTGTAGTTGACATAACGTAAATTGGTCCCTTTAAGCTATTCCTATAGACTTTGTATGTATATCGAGAGCTATACTGTAATCACGACCGCTATACGACTTGTCGTATTGACTATTGGTCTTTTAAACCTGGGGAAATGAGAGTCGAATCTTGTTACAGTAAAGAGTCTCACTGTCGACTTACCTACGAATTTCTATTATTTACGTAATTAGAAAGGGAGTATTGTAAAGGTTCCTTATTACTCCATACTCATTCACTGAGTCTTTCTATTTTTCTTGAGTGGTGGTCTACAGAGGTGAAACATTCCGTTAATTGTCTTGTTTTATTTTGTTCGCTAAGTTTTCCTCCCGACTAAATCCCGTCACCAAGAACTGACCACCTCTAAAACGTAGGGGTCCACTGTCGCGGGTCACGACCTCCGTAAAGACTAGCAGCGTCGGTCCCCTTTCCCGCAGTGACCCTAGGTCACCCGCCGTCGGCTCCTCCGCCGGTGTGTCGAACGTTACGAGCCTCGTCGGAGGAACACTTCTTGGGTCAGTGGCAGGGCTCTCGAGTCGCCGTGTCCCGAAGGGACCGCCGAGTGTACCACTTCTCAGACGGACGTTTCGCCCTCTGGTCCCAAGTCAGGGGTCCAGCCCTTCTAGGGAACTTCTCCCTTTACCGTCGGGTGAGGTCACAAGAACGGACCCTTTAGGGTACCTACCTCCTCGGACCGACCGACCACAGGCACCCCAACGTTTCTCAGCCTGTGCTGACTCGTTGAGTGTGCGTCCACCTCCAACCCTTTGGGAAAGGTCCCGCAAACCAAACGAACCAACCGTAATATCGAATGACTCGAATGGGTCAGAAAAAAAAAAAAAAAAAAAAGGATAAAAAGTCCAACTTATCATTTTCCATTCTGTTTACCTGAACTCCGAGTTGTGAAAAGAAGGTTTGAAGTCGTCTTTAGAGACAATGTCCGAGAAAAAAAACCCCCCCCCACACCCTTAATGAAATTTTACGAAAGGAAAAAATTTTTAAAAAGAACCTCAAATCAACCAAATTACACCACAATCAAAGTCCATATGTCGTTTCACTTAGTATATATATATACAGATATACACACACATAGACAGACACATATGTATATAACCCCGAAGGGCACATCGAGTCAGCCATTTCTTAAACGGATGTCGCGTCCTCTGGGCCCAAACTAGGGACCCAACCCTTCTAGGGGACCTCTTCCTTTACCGTTGGGTGAGGTCATAGGAACGGACCTTTTAGAGTACCTGTCTCCTTGGACCACCTAACGTCAGGCACCCCAGCGTTTCTCAGCCCGTGCTGACTCGCCGATTGTGTGTATACACATAGACAGGTACATACGTATTTATACCCAGAGGTAAGAAAGGGTCTAAGAAAAGGATATCTACAATGATATCTTATGACTTATCTCAAGGAGTATGCTGTGTCATCCAGGAGCAATCAATACAAAATATGTATCATTACACACATACAATTAGCTATAGAGGATTAAAGAAGGGTCACACGAAACGTCGTGGTAAAGGTTATCACCCTGCACTTTCGTTACTCTTGCGGGCAACTGTCTCCCTACCTATTTCTTTCACATCGCGTGTATACGCTACGTCACAATGCGTCGGCATTTTCTTCCTTCATAAGAAATGGTATATGAAAGGAAAACTGCCGCAGGAGAAACCGTCCGCTACGGAGTGCCTGTAACGGTTCCGGTAAAAGGAGAAATACTCGGACTACCAATAGGACACTGCACATCACGTGCGTGTCGCTGCGGACAGACCGCTTACTACAGCACGCGGCAGTATTGTCCTAGGACCAGATTTTCCTAGTACTCCTTCGAGAGGACAATCTCTTACAAACAAAGTCTTAGGCAGTCAGGACCTGACCTCCCTTCTGACACCGTAATCGTTCGCCCGTTTCATATCACCTTGGCCACTACATCTAACAACCATTCTTTTGACTCTACACTTGCTCGAAACTTCCTTCTAAAGTTCATTCTCATGTGTTAATTCTTCACTAGGCTTACACTTCTGTCACCGGCCGAAGAGTCAGTCTTTACGGAATACTTAAGGAGGAACTCCCCGGCCCCCGCCCCGCCCCCCCCCGCCCCTGACCAGACCTAGCAGGTCTGTTACATTTATCGTTTGAACACTGTCTTCTGTCCGTTTCCTGACTAGGCGCCGCTCACGTTTCCTGACTAGCCGCCGCTCACGTTTCCTGACTAGCCGCCGCTCACGTTTCCTGACTAGCCGCCGCTCACGGCTCACACGTGTGTAGGCACGCGTGTATGAGTTGTACTCGTAAAGACATGCACGCACACTAGTGTGTATATATATTTGTGCACACCCAAACGAGTCTACATTCATGGCGTAGTGACTATTGGTGTCTTCCCTACAAGTCCCGTATATCTGTCACTGGGACCTTTTCGTTTTCACGTCATTACTTTTTGTTCCGTCGTCTTTCGTGACTTCTTTCTCGCTGTCAAAGAATAAGTAAGTCGACTCATTTAGCTTTCCCTTTGGCATCCAATTTTTTTACTGAGGACTGAAAATTATAATGAATGTAAGAGAGATTTAAAATCCCTATAACCCTTCTACGAAAAAACCTCGTCTTAGTAAATAAACGGAAAATTATTAAAAATAAATAAAAAAAGTCAAATAAATACAATTTAAATTGTTTTATAAATTAAAAAAAATTGAATGTAAATAAATAAAATTAACCTCCGCTTAATGAAATGTTATGACATAACCAATTTCAGGGGATATTTTATTGTAAAGGGGTCTCATACACAGAAAAAGAGAGAAGAGAGAGGGGTATGGACAGGTGAGCGCGTAAATAGGAACGTCTAAACGCCCGTCTGGGGCCCCCACTGCAAATCCGTTCCGACACACACGCGTACGCATCAGCAGCGTCAGAATGGACTGAGACGCTGGGGCGCCTGACGTCGGGCGGTCCGAGGAGACGGGCACCCCAAGAGGTCCGATCCTATGACCCCACCCGACGGTACGGGAGGAGGCCCCCAGAGGGGCCGGGTCCCTACCTGGGCACAGAGACGCAGGGGACGTGACCGTCCGCCCAAGAGAGGGTGGTCGCGGCGGACCCTTCAGGGAATCTGTCTCGACGAGGACGACAAAAATACACCAACCTGAGCCTCAGTTACACTTCGAATTACAAAAAGAGAAATAAGTTAATCGAAAATGTTATAATAAAATCGTTCTTACCTGTGACTGTGAAAAAACCCTTCAAAACGGAGGCAAAATGACCGTGTATCAATCGTACGTAATACAGTAAGACCTCGCACGAACTCAAATGAGTCGCGCCACACCTTCAAGCGCAGATACATGAAAGAACCGACCCGGCCCAGAAGCACCGACGTACGCCCGAAGGAGAACGACGCCCCTCGCCCCGAGGAGACGCGACACCACACGTCCGACGCGGCGCCACCGAAGAGAGCGACCCCTCGTGTGCGAGGTCCCGCCCGTCCGCGCCGTCGACACGTGTGCCGGAATCGACGGGACTCCGGACGCCGAGAACGGTCCGGTCCGTAGGTCGGACACAAGGGGCGTGACCGCCCTCGACAGAATAGGTCACACCGAGGTCCCTTCGGGCTTTGTCGAACGAAAACTTTATGACATTTCGACAAAAGGAGATCACGTGTCAAGACACTCACGACTATATATACACCTAGAGACAGTCAGTCCAGTGAGAGAGTCAACCCAGGGTGAGATACACTGGGGTACCTGTCGTTGTGTGTTCTGGAGGGACACGTAGAGGTTGAGGACTTGGAACGAGTTTGAGGACAGGTGTCTCAGTACTATCGTAGGTCGGTGGAGTTGGAGACAGCGGGGGAGAGGAGGACGGAAGAGAGAAAGGGTCGTAGTGTCAGTAAAGTTTACTCAGTCGAGAAGTGTAGTCCACCGGTTTTATAACCTCAAAGTGGAAGTCGTAGTCAGGAAGGTTACTAGAGGAAATCCTACCTGACCAACCTAGGGGAACGTCAGGTTCCCTGAGAGTTCTCAGAAGAGGTTGTGGTGTCAAGTTTTCGTAGTCGAGAAGCCGTGAGTCGAAATAAATACCAGGTTGAGAGTGTAGGTATGTACTGGTGACCTTTTTGGTATCGAAGCTGATCTACCTGGAAACAACCGTTTCATTACAACGACGAAAAGTTATACGATAGATCCAACCAG
The DNA here is from genome assembly GCA_006410555.1 of Capra ibex. Classification (NCBI taxonomy): domain Eukaryota; kingdom Metazoa; phylum Chordata; class Mammalia; order Artiodactyla; family Bovidae; genus Capra; species Capra ibex. Next base: position 62,861,105 of record SJYO01045292.1, read on the forward strand.
TATTGCAAAGAAGGTTCCTCGTTCACAGAAAATTAAAGTACCGACGTCAGTGGTAGACGTCACTAAAACCTCGGGGTTTTTATTTCAGAGAGTGACGAAGGTAACAAAGGGATAGACAAACAGTACTTGGTCTACGGTACTAGAATCAAAAGACTTACAACTCGAAATTCGTTGAAAAAGTGAGAAGAGAAAGTGAAAGTAGTTCTTCGAGAAATCAAAAAGAAGTGAAAGACGGTATTCCCACCACAGTAGACGTATAGTCTAATAACTATAAAGAGGACCGTTAGAACTAAGGTCGAACACGAAGAAGGTCGGGTCTTAAAGAGTACTACATGAGACGTATCTTCAATTTAATCGTCCCACTGTTATATATCGGAACTACATGAGAAAAGGACTAAACCTTGGTCAGACAACAAGGTACAGGTCAAGATTGACGACGAAGAACTGGACGTTGTCTAAAGAGTCCTACGTCCAGTCCACCAGACCATAAGGGTAGAGAAAGTCTTAAAAGGTCAAACAACACTAGGTGTGTCAGTTTCCGAAACCGTATCTGTTATTTCGTCTTCATCTACAAAAAGACCCTGAGAGAAAGAAAAAGCTACTAGGTCGCCTACAACCGTTAAACTAGAGACCAAGGAGATGGAACAGATTTAGGTCGAACTTGTAGAACTTAAAGTACCAAGGGTATGACAACTTCGGACCGAACCTCTTAAAACTCGAAATGAAACGATCGCACACTCTACTCACGTTAACACGTCATCAAACTCGTAAGAAACCGTAACGGAAAAAACCCCTAATTTTACCTTTGTCTGGAAAGGTCAGGACACCGGTGACGACTCAAAAGGTTTAAACGTCAGCATAACTCACGTCGTTAAAGTGTCGTAGTAGAAAGTCCTAAACTTCATTGAGTTGACCTTAAGATAGTGGGATGATCGAAACAAGTATCGGTACGAAGGACTCCGGGTGAACTGAAGTGTAAGGTCCTACAGACCGAGATCCACTCACTAGTGTGGTAACACCTCAAATGAGTCTGAGCACGGGTAGTTCAGCCACTCCGGTAGGTCGGCAGAGTGGGAGACGACAGGGGAAGAGGAGGACGGGAGTTAGAAAGGTCGTAGCCCGAGAAAAGGTTACTCATGCAAGAAGTGTAGTCCACCGGTTTCATAACCTCAAAACCGAAGTCGTAGTCAGGAAGGTCACTCATGACTCCTGACTAGAGGAAATCCTACCTGACCAACCTAGAGGAACGTCGGGTCCCCTGAGATTTCTCTACGTTATGTTCCTGGACGGAGCAAGACAGGGGTTCGGGAAAATCGACGCCTAGACAAGAAACAGTGATGCCAAAACATCAAAACGGAAAATTTATCTTAATGTATCACAAATCAGTCACAAGAGACCTCTTGTCTTGGTCATCCTACATATATATAATATTCCTTAACCGAGGACACTAATACCCCCGACTCTCAAATTCATTAGGTTCTCGACGTCACCCGTTCGACCTCCAAATCCTCTCAGTCACCGTGTCAAGGCTAGTCTTTCATCCCTTTTGTTCACTTGAATAAATGTTTTGTCTTTGTCTGAGTGACTGAATCGTTTGTTTGAAGCCAACGGTTTCCCCTTTCCCAATTCAATCCTCAAACCCTAATCATCTACGTTGCGTGATATATATCTTATTTACCGTACCGGGATGACACGTCGTGGTCCCCAATATCAGTCATGGGATGCGAGTCGGTATCTCCTTTCCTTATGTACACACACACACACATCTATGTGTGTGTGTGCATATATACACATACATATATTGACTTAGTGACGAAATGTGACCTTTCGTGGCGTTGTAACACATGGCTGATGTGAAGTTAAATTTTGTGAAAAGAATGTTTCCCTTCTTTTCTGGTGGTACAGTCCCTCCCGTCAGACGAAGACTTACAACTCTGTGGCAGGGATGGGAGTCCGGCCCGGAAACGGAACTTCGGGAGAAAACCTCCGCCTCCGGTTTTGAGCGAAGGTCCGAAACCCGAGACCATAATGTTCAGGGTCTGTGTGGGCTCCTGTTTACGCACGTATACACAAATATACCAGAAGACACACATATTTGGACGACTGCTAGACGTGCGCTGTGACCACGAAAGTCAGGCGAGTACCGACGCCCGCGACAGGTGGTCGTGGCGTGTGAGAAGTCCAGGAATTCACCGGTGACGCACACAGGAGGTCCAAACGTCCACGCAAGTCACTCTCTCTGGGTACCTCACACGAATACCGCGGAGTACCTTGACCTCGGGACAGTGAAGAGTCTTTCCAGAACTTGTGTCTCTCCTGTTGTATAATTTCGTCAGTCAAGAGTCATCAGTACGATACTCCCTAGACAAAGAAGAAATATGAGACATATAAAACGAAATTTTTCAATTTATAGGGTTCTCCTCTTTTCAAAAAGGCATCTAGTGACATACCTCTCTGTTCCTTCTGAACACATTAAGAAGCTTCTCTACTTGAACTCTTTCGCGGGCCCTTGTCTCTTGGGTCTGGCAGATGGAAGGACGAGAAGAGGAGACCTGAGTTAGGTTCGTCGAGCGACAGCCAGTCGTCGGGCCCGCTGGTCGACGACAGGTAGCGAAACCCGAACGCGCCGCCGGAACGGTGTTGATTCTCTTTTATGTCTCAACCCCCTTTCACTGAGTCTTGGGCTCAGACTTCTTTGGCACTCACATTTATGAGAAATAATTCGAAGTGGGCAGCGTTTCCTTGCCCTGTTTCGAACGTCTAGGACCCCACTAACTCGCCGTCGGCTGAAATGCGACTCGAGTCAGTAAAGAGAGTCGATAATTTACGACAGCACATAGCGACACGTGCAGAAGAGCGGAGATTTACTTGAAGGAAGCGAGGGAAATCTAAGTAAATAATACGTCACTCTACGATGAATTTTCTTTAAGAAACCCTCTTCACTGATTATATGAACGTGTCTGGTCGAAAACACGATTGACCCAAATAAACAGACACAGTTGCGTTTGAGTGTTTCCCTACGAGCTCTCTTTCCCGTCTCGGAGTCTGTCCTACGGAGGAGTGTCGTAGGGGCACATAATGTTTACCTTAGGCATGTAGCGGATTCCGTTTCAAAAGTCGGTGATTCAAACCCCGTATTGATATGTTTCGGAAGAAAGAATTCCTGAAGTCAAATATGACTCATATTTTATTGTGACTTCCTTATACAGGTTAAAAATGTGTAAAATAACACATAGTCTTATATCAGTTAATTGTTACACTATCAAAGTTCTCCTGTCGTCTCACTGAGTCGGTATGTATAAGTACATAGGTCAGAAAAGGGAGAGTAGGTCCGACGGTGTCTTATACAGGTAAAATTAACCCTTAATTTTTTTTTTTTCTATACCCAACAGGGAAAAACCAATTACTGACGTATCGTAGACGCAATTGAACTATGAACACCTTAGGAGAAGGGTCACTTTGTCGACACTGAGACTGAGGGTTCGTATTTTAGGAAGTTGCCTACCACTGACGGGGATATCTGGTCGCTCTCAAGGAAGGATGTCCCGGGGACTACCAGGTCTTACTCGAGTCCTATGATCCTTGTCACCTTCCTCCGAGAGTTTTCGACCTAAAAAAGGCTAAATTGTCTAGACAACAGACGTCTTATTACGGGAGGACATCCGCGGGTGAAGTATTAGGGGTCTCGAGACACTGACACTATGAATCTACCGCTTTTCCTGAAACGTCTACCTTACCTTAATTTCTGTGAGTCGGTATTTTTGTTTGTTTCGACTCAGTCGACACCACTCCACCTACCTGGATCTCAGACGGTAGGTCTCACTCCAGTGAGTCTTCCTCCTTTTGTTCGTACAGGTAATTGCCTATTTGTACCCTAGATCTTTTTACCGTGCCCACCTGAATAAACGTCCCGTCCTTATCTTTGTGTCTACATCTCTACCTGGACGTCTGTGTCGGCCCCTCCCTCCCCGACCCTGCCGGGCTCCCGCCGAGACTGGGCCTGCGGGCACACATGCGTCCCGACAGAGGGAGGCGCTCGAGTCGAGGCACGAGACACTGTCGGAGCTCGGCCCCTACCCGCCCCACCCTCCCTCCGGGCCCTCCCTCGCCCGTGCACATAGGAATGTCGGCTAAGTGCCGCTCGTTTGACCAATAGGAGATTAATTATATATATAAAATTTTTGGCCGTGGTTCTGGTCCTTTAAACCGGACCTAATAGGTCCACTCAGGTCACAGTAGTCGACTTAAGAATCTTCACTTTTTAGAGAGAGTCAAAACCGATTTCCCTCCGTTGACTGGCTTCGTCAGTCTCTACACTACATCTTTTCTGAGCTAGGTAGAGAGGGCGAACTTCCACTCCTCCCGGGTGCTCGGCCACCCACATTCCTCGGAGACCTTCGACCCTTCCACTCCTTCGTCCGGAGTGCCATCTCGAACGCCTTTCCTTCCGCCGGGACGGTTGTAGTAGAAGTAGGGTCACTCTGGGTACAGACTAGAGACTAGACGTCTTAATAAACTATTATTTCGACTCAATGTAATTCGGTGGTTTCAGTACCTTCAAAAATACCGTTGTTGGTTTTTGATTACGTTATAAGAAAAAACACACACTCTAGTACTGAAATCGTAAAAAATTTAAAGTTTAAAAGAAAAAAGATACTTTATTATCTTTTGCCATGGCACACACGCTCCCCTCAATGACAGAAAGGTTTTATTTCACGTTAGTAGAAAAATAGCCAGGGGATTAGAGAGACGACGAGGGAGAAGAGCGGTAGAGAGGGAGGAGAAAGAAAGGAAAGGAACGACGCACAGGCATGTCACTCCTCTGAGGCGCTTTCAAGCGTCCCCGGGGCGGAGGCCTCGGAGGGGCCGGGGGTAGGGTGTAGGCCCGAGAATCGCTCGTCCGACTCGGGGACGCGGGCCGCTCGAGGCCGAGGACGAAGGGTCCGCGACTACACATGTGACCCGAAGGGACCCCGAGCCACGATTTCTGAGAGGAGGGTTCTGTCCTCTGCGTCCAAGCTAGGGACCAAGCCCTTCTAGGGGACCTCTTCCTCTACCGTCGCGGGAAGTCATAAGAACGGACCCTTCAGGTACCTGCCTCCTCGGACCGCCCGGTGTCAGGTAGCCCCACGCCTCTCAGCCCGTGCTGCCCCGTCGATCTGTCCTTGTCGTGCGACGTAGAGTCGCGACGAGAGAGTCGAGCAGGGTGGGAGAGGAAGCGGACGACGTGGGCGTTCAGGTGAGACATAGAGACGGAGAAGGACGGGACGGTCATTCGGGTAGCCATGGTACAAAGATCTCAGGCACATATACGCAATCAAATACCATAAAGAGAGGGACTGAATGAAGTGAGACCCATTGTCCGACTCCGCAGGCGGAGTCTTCGACAGGGCCTGGGATTAACGAAGGTATGATTCCTGTGCGCGTAACAGGTGCGCACGCAAAGAGCCCCCTCGGAAGACCGGGACAGGTCGAGAGGCGGGGTAGAGGGGAGGGGACTGACAGACAGGAGACGTTAGGCGACACGGGTCGCCGAGTCAGCACAGACTGAAACACTGACGTACCTGACGTCCGGTACCCGAGGAGACGGGTACCCTAAGAGGTCCGTCCTTATGACCTCACCCAACGAGAGGAGGTCCCTAGAAGGACTGGGTCCCTAGCTTGGGTCCAGAGGACGTAACGTCCGCCTAAGAAATGGTCGACTTGGTGGACCCTTTGGTTCTTATGACCTCACTTATCGGATAGGGAAGAGGTCCCTTAGAAATACTGGACCCTTAATTTGACCCCAGAAGACGTAACGTCTGGAGTTTCAATGATCCTTAGTGTTAAGGAGACCTTCCAGGTACGTGGGTGAAGGGTGGTCCGTGGACGACTTGGTTGTAGAGGGTCCCTCCCAGACTTTGGACGTAGAAATCGTCCCCAACGTCCACAGTCACCTCGTACCTTGTGGCGAGGTCGTCGAGTACTGCACTCGACAACTGCACGGAAGATTCAGAGGACTGGGGTGGTGGACACGGAGATTGGTCCGAGGGAAGACGGATCTTGAGGGATGGGTCGAAACGAAGGGAGGGGCTGAAAAAACCATCCGTGGAGGAGTACGAAATTGACTATAGTAAACTAAGGTACAGAGTGAAGGACCCCTTGTCAAGGGTCCGGTCGGAAACGAGGAGTTTAGGGTACCTCGTAAGTCGTAGTTGACATTACTTCCGTGAACGGTATAACGAAATACTAGTAGACAGAAGTGGTCGTTCTAAAACGGGAACTTATCTCTCTCACATGGCATAAGTAAAAAGAGGGGTTTGCAGGTCAGGTCACGACCTCTCCATAGTCTACTATTTATTTAACCGAGCCTACCCAATTCTTGGTCGGACGTTACGTCCGCTGGGCCCCAGCTTGGGACCCAGCCCTTCTAGGGGACCCTTCCCTTACCGTTGGGCCAGACTTAAGAACACACGTCTCAGGGGACCTGTCTCCTCGGACCACTCGATATGTCAGGAACACAAGCGTTTCTCGGCCCGCACTGACTCGCGGATTTCGAAAGTGAAAGTGAAAGTTTAGGAACATTTAACTGACTTACCTTCCTCCTTATGTCCCTATGTGATTTATCATCTCCGTATTCCGGTACCCCGTCAAGAGACGAAAGAGGAAATTCGTAGTTCAAGTGAAAAACAATTAACGGATGTCTGGGTTGAACCTCTTAGACAGTGTTTACAGACGTACTCTTCTCTTTCGACCACATACACAAAAGACACAATCCTTAAGAGCGGGCCTGTTACAATGGAAGTTTTACACACACACACACACACACACACACACACACACACGCGCGCGCACGCGTGAGTCAGCACAGACTGAGAAACACTAGGGTACTCATCGGGTGGTTCGCGGAGACAGGTACCTAAAGGGTCCGTTCTTGTGACCCCACGTAGCGGTAAGGGAGGAGGTCCCCTAGAAGGGCTGGGCCCCCAGTTTGACATAGAGGAAACAGAGGACGTAACCATGCACCTAAGAAATGGTGACTCAGTGGTCCCTTCGTTCACATAGAATGAGTAGATTTGTGAAGAGTTCTTGTCGGGAGACCAGGTTCGAAGACAGGAGAGGTACCGGAGGGACAGGAAGGAGGTCGCACTCCTCGGCACCCGACACTGGAGTGGCACAGGAGGGGAACTCTTCCAGAACCACACAGTACACACACCTAGCACCGAGTCGGGGAGGGTCTCCCCGGCACGGTCCGGTTGGACAGATTTTACACGACGAAGGTGTTCGATCAGTAAATGAAACGAAATAAGGTCTACAAGTTCGACCTAAATCTTTTCCGTCTCCTTGGTCTCTAGTTTAACGGTTGTAGGTGACCTAGTACCTTGTCCGTTCTCTCAAGGTCTTTTTGTAGATAAAGAGGAAATAACTGATACGGTTTCGGAAACTGACACACCTAGTGTTATTTGACACCTTTTAAGACTCTCTCTACTCTTATGGTCTGGTGGACTGGACGGAGAACTCTTTGAATATACGTCCAGTCCTTCGTTGGCAATCTTGACTTGTACCTGGTTGTCCGACCAAGGTTTATCCTTTTCCTCATGCAGTTCCGACATATAACAGTGGGACGAATAAATTGAATATACGTCTCATGTAGTACTCTTTACGACCCGACCTCCTTCGTGTTCGACCTTAGTTCTAACGGTCCTCTTTATAGTTATTGGAGTCTATACGTCTACTGTGGTGGGAATACCGTCTTTCACTTCTCCTTGATTTTTCGGAGAACTACTTTCCCTTTCTCCTCTCGCTTTTTCAACCGAATTTCGAGTTGTAAGCCCTTTGTTTCTAGTACAGTAGACCAGGGTCGTGAAGTACCCTTTATCTACCCCTTTGTCACCTTTGTCACAGTCTGAAATAAAAAACCCGAGGTCTTAGTGACTTCTAATACTAACGTCGGTGCTTTAATTTTTTACGAATGAGGAACCTTCCTTTCAATACTGGTTGGATCTATCGTATAATTTTTCGTCTCTGTAATGAAACGGTTGTTTCCAGGTAGATCAGTTCCGATACCAAAAAGGACACCAGTACATACCTACACTCTCAACCTGACACTTCTTCCGACTCGCGGCTTCTTAACTACGAAAACTTGACACTACAACCTCTTCTGAGAACTCTCAGGGAACCTGACGTTCCTCCAGGTTGGTCAGGTAAGACTTCCTCTAGTCGGGACCCACAGGAAACCTTCCTTACTACGATTGCGACTTTGAGGTTATGAAACCGGTGGAGTACGCTTCCCAACTGAGTAACCTTTTCTGAGACTACGACCCTCCCTAACCCCCGTCCTCCTCTTCCCCTGTTGGCTCCTACTCTACCGACCTACCGTAGTGTCTGAGCTACCGGCACTCAGACTCACTCGAGGCCCTCAACCACTACCTGTCCCTCCGGACCGCACGACGCTAAGTACCCCAGCGTTTCTCAACCTGTGCTGACTCACTGACTTGACTTGACTAAGAAAAGATGAACTTCATCAGTATTTTTACAGACAATATATAAATTCACAAAAAAATTGATAGAGTTGTTAATCTTAAATTCGAAGTACTTCCGTCTTTAAAAACAACGAAACTAGTGACGAGAAAGGATCACGGACCTCGTAATTATGAGGTCGTATGTAACATTTATGAGTCGCACACGTAATCTGCCACAGATATCGTCCGCAAGTCACGTGACCCACGTGTTCCACGGGTCGTGGGCATATACCACTTCCCACGTCCACCCGTACCGACTCATAAGGCTCTATTGGTTCGCCGGAGTGTGTTCTGTCCTACGTATGCACATAAGTAGTCCAGTGTAGTCTGTAGAATTTCATGTAAAAATTTATTAACATAAATGAATAAAGAAACTGCCACGACACAGAAGTGACTTCGAACCCGAAAAGAGATCCACTCCGATCGTCCTCGACGAGAGGTCGATGCCCCGGGCCCGGGGAGCAACACTACTAGCACCCCCGAAGAGAACGACATCTTGGGCCGAGACCCCGGGCGCCGGCGGTCATCCACTCTTGCACGTGAGTCGTGAACGTCGAGGGTCCGAGATCTCGAGTCCAAGTTACCAACACTGGGTGGCCGAATCAACGAGGCGTCGTACACCCTTAAAGGACCTAGTCCTTAGCTAGGGTGCAGAGGACGTAACCGTCCACCTAAGAATTGGTCACTCGGTGGTCCCTTCTGGAGAATTTCCCGCAAAATCGACGTATGGTCGATACGGACGCTAGCGGTGTTTGACCTACGTACGGAACGAAGAGCCAACATATACAGTAAAGGACCCTTTCGTACACTTTCAAAAGGGGGAAACAAAGGAATACTTTCACCGGGGACTGAGGGACGAGTGACTGCGGGCTCCTCCTGTCGATCCGAAACAACACCCGTCCCTACAAGGACCTACGTCCAGGTCCAATCGAGGAGGCCAAGACGACGACTTTAGGTTAATGTGTAGTTTATTCGTTTCCCGACCTCCACTCGGTCTCCGTCGCGTCGGGGCCTTTGGAACGAGCGAACCCGGTCCGTCGGCGGGCGACAGAGGTCGAGGCAGGTCGTGGGAGAAACAAAACTTAAGACCCTCACCTCGCTCGACGGGTAGACATCCTAAACTAGGACCCTAAAAGAAAAAAATTGGCGGACCACTGACACTAGAACTCGTGTCCCGAAAAAAAGAATCGAAGTCCGGTAATGACGGACACAATAGAAGGACGGATCCCCAGAGACCGAAGAAAAACGACTACGGGATCTCCCTAAAGACTTGAGACTAGGTAAAGAAAAGATGTGGCACTACGAAAAAGGAAAAAAAAAAAAAAAAGGAAGACCTGATAAGGACGTCGTTGATATCGGAATCGAAAATCTGTGACTGAAGGAAAGAAACGAAAAGACGAAAAGAGAGACAGAAACCACCTGGTTTATAAAGGACTGACGTTCTTATTCTGTGAGGTCTTGGGTCACAGGCTTCGACGGACCCAAAGATAAGACTCGGGCACACAAACCAAGGGACGGGAGGAGGAGTGAAGAGACTCGGGTCCTACCGTGTCAGTCCTACCGTGTCAACCGTATGTCGCCGTGGAAGGCGCCAAACAGGTAAACGACCCGTACTTGTCAAGGCCCTGTACGAACTCGACGGAAAAGTCTCTTCGTTGGGACGGAAACTTTAATACAAAATTTTCGAGAGTCTACAGACCCAGGTATAGAGAAACGAACTTTTCCTTATTTTCCTCTCTTTCTTACACGACCTATATAGTTTCGTCTTGTGTAGAAAGAAGGGACCGGTGGGAGGGGCCGGTGGGAGGGGCAGAGGTTCGAGAGACAGGCGTCCCTACGTCTCGTCCGAAGGCGAAACTTGGTCGCCCCAACCACACTGATGTCAGTCACACCCCACGATCAACTTACTCGGACCCGAAAGGCTGAAGAGGTTTCAGTCCGAGACGAGTAGGTTTAAACAGGGTCAAAAGAACCCCGAAAGAACTAAAATTGTGACTTTTAGTGTATAGGATCCGTTTGACCCTACCGACCGGTAGGTCTGCCAACACTTACGGAGGACACACGGTCGGACGGGGAATTCTGCAGAGGCCAAGCCAGTCGGGCAGGAAAAGGGTCGGAGTAGACGTAAAAAGAGGGAAGACGAATCCATCTGGAAACTTCCAACGGGAAAACAGTTGCTAAAGTGTAAGTACGACCAGAACCAGCAGGACTTACAAACTGGGAGACAATTAGACTAAAATAAGAGACTGAACTGGAACCAGAGAGTATCTAGGTTTTACGTTGACGTAAACCTCACTGTTCTTCTTAACTTACACCCATTTGGAATCCCTCCCATGACTGAGTGTCTCCTCTCCTCCACGTCTAGTGCCCGTCGGCTCTCCCCGACACGGGGCGGGGGTACCGCGTCCCACTCCTGCGGGAGTCTAAACGTGTTTGCGACAATTTTTACAGTCTTCGTCCACAAAGAAAAAAAAAAAAAGGAAAAAGTAAGACTCGAAGTTCGATTGTACCCGTAAGTCGATTCAGGGAGGGTCCACGACTTTGTCATGCACCCTAAAGTCCCCGCTAATAACGACTTACGCAACATCCCGGTCACGTGGACGGTCCATCTACAATACTTTCTCACACACTCCCCACGCCCTGGTTTTCTTAGCCCCACTGTCAAAAAGGAAATGTTCTGGGGAATCTTCGGATAATTCCGGTAGTCTTCGGTCAGTGCCTGGATTTACATAAGTGTCATATCAATTGTTGTGTCACTCCTTCTGACTTGATCCTTAGGATCGTACTAGTCGGTTCTCAAGGTCCAGTCTCTTTTACAGTCGTAACGGGCTCCTCAAGGCGGTGCCACTGTAGGGATAGGACGCTAACCGAGGATGACTCAGCAGTACCTCATTTCGACCTACAGACCTACAAATCTGAGGTTAAATCTAGAACCGAATCCATGTATTCTCTTTACGAACCAGTCTAAGAGATTTACTTTCTCTCACACAAGAAACCATACCAAGAAATAAGTAATCTTTATACTCACAAAGGGTCCGGGGCCTGTTCGGGAGCCTTCTCTTACCTCTTGTCATTGTCGTCTTTCGGTCGTAGGGACGGGACTCCCTAGAGTGCGAGGGACCCTCCCAGTCTCTGTTTATTGACTGTTCAACTTTTTTCCGTGGTCACCCTACTACGACACCTTCTCTCCCTGGTCCAAAAGACTTTCGTCTGTCACCCTCTTAACCTCGTCCAGTGCACCGAAGGGACCTTTCACCTTTTGACCTGAGTCTACTCAGTATAGCTCGATACAGGTCCCGGATCAGATACGGTCCGCGACGGTTGTCGAAGTGGCCGTGAAAGGACTAGTCAAGAGTGCATAGTGTAAGCCCTCCACCCGTCAATAGGAAGGTTTGACGGAAGTGAGATTCTTCTCATAAGGTCGTAACAGATATCAGCCCTGCCCCCCGCTCCCCCAAGGTAGTAATAGTCAATGGATTCTTCCTGATCAGGGAATTCTAGGGGATGTCACCTCGTTTCCCCTCGTCTTAAACAGTGGGTTTTCACTTAGAGACCATATCTAAGAAAAAATATTGAAGTGAACAAAAACCGACACGACCCGGAAACAACGATAGACTTGAAAAGAGATCAACGGCGCTCGTCCCGGACGAGAGCTCCAAACACACCACACCCGAGGAGTAACGCCACCGAAGAGAACGACACCTCGAGCCGACGTCTGCGGACGCGAGTCCTGAACGTCGAGGGCACAAACCTCGTGTCCGAGTTACGAACCCCGTGTGCCCGGACCAAGCGACGGCGTGCACCCTAGAAGCACCTAGTCCCTAGTTTCGGCACAGATAACAAAGAGAGGACAATTAGAAAATAATGTTACCTCAGATTTGAATCCTGAACCTTTCCATGATCGTCCGCAAAGGACCAAAAGGAAGTGGTGTCTCGAAGAGAGAACCCGGAGATATTGGAGCGGATCTCTAAGACGTTTTCAACAACGACAAGTCGACGGTTCAGCACAGGTTGGGAAACACTAGAGTACCTGACGTCGTACGGTCCGAAGAGACAGAAGGAGACAGAGGGCCTCGGACGAGTCTTAGTACAGGTAACTCAGCCACTACGGTAGGTTGGCAGAGTAGGAGACAGTAGGGGAAGAGGAGGGTGGAAGGTAGAAAGGGTCGTAGTCCCAGAAAAGGTTACTGAGTCGAGAAGGGTAGTCCACCGGTTTCATAACCTCAAAGTCGAAGTCGTAGTCAGGAAGGTTACTTATAAGTCCTGAGTAAAGGAAATCCTACTTGACCAACCTAGAGGAACGTCAGGTCCTCTGGGAACTCAGAAAAGGTGTGGTGTCAGGAAACACGAGTCCGAAGAAATACTAGACGTTTTCATGTCCAGGACGTTTCTCATCTCGAGTCTACAACGAACTTACTTAAATGAATAGGAGTTATATGTCTCATCTTTCAAACCGGATCTCTCCAGTCCGTCACACGGATAACGATCAATCTCCGTCTCCGTGCTAATCTCGGCTCGACAGACAGAGGGCCGTAGGAGGGTCCCTCCTTCGTCCCACACACGTCCAGACTACCACGTCGCTCGCGTGTTCAAGTAGGGTGTACCGAGCGACCGAACACCGGAGCTTACACACAGGGCTTCCCGGCGACGGCGTCGCGACGGAGTCCCCGGACATACAACGGGGATTTTCGTCTTAGGTCCCTCCCGGGTGGAGGAAGAGTCCTCTTCCATCTCTCCCCGGCGTTCTGTAGTTTGGACCGGGGAGTTCTGGCAGACAGGACGACTATTTCGATGTCTGTCCGCACAGGTCGGAGGACTGGGTCTGGACTGTAGGGGCCGCGGTCCTCGCGGACGTGTGGGTGTCAGGAGGACCCTTAGAGTCGTCTCGGAGGACTCTCGACGCACCGCGGTCCCTGCAAGTATGTCGTGTCCGTGCTTTCGAACTTCGGAACTCCGAAGCGGGTGGTCCTGACTTAATTTACTAAATTCGCTGAAACCCCGATGAATCTCTTTTGTCAAATGTAGTCAACGACACGACAACCTCCTCTCACCCCTCCCACCAAGCTTGAAAAAACGAAAATTTGAAAGAGAAGGGAAACCGAACTGCCGACGTCTCCGGAGGTTCTCCGGTTGGGAAAACTATTTAGGGTACACATTCAAACGACTGAGGTCGACGTGACTGAGTCCGATGAGTTCCGGAGGGGTCGGGGTACACGGCCCTTTCCGGGACCCTCCCGCCCTGTCGTCTCCACCAGAGACACGAGTCCGAAGACCCGGGACGTCACGCCGCCAGTAAGGTCGACGAATTAACGATTTTCGTAAGTTCCAAACTGACTTCTTGACCCGTCACGAGTCTTCAAACAGAACGGTATGAAACTACTTTTACCTGGGATCTCCTGCCTCTACTGGCGTGTGTTGTTAATGTGTGTGCGTGTGCATGTATGTCGTGTGTATACGTACTTGTGTATGTTGTGTGTATGTACATATCGTACGTATGTGTGCGTATGTATGTCGTGTGTGTCTGTACTTGCGTGTGTGTGTTGTGTATGTACATATCGTACGTATGTGTGTGCGTATGTATGTCGTGTGTGTCTGTACTTGCGTGTGTGTGTTGTGTATGTACATATCGTACGCGCGTCTGTATGTCGTGTGTATATGTGGTTGTACGTGTGTGTTGTGTATGTACATATCGTACGTGTGTGCATGTATATCGTGTACATACGTACTTGCGTGTGTGTGTTGTGTAAGTACACATCATACGTATGTGTCTGTATTTCGTGTACACACGTACTTACGTGTATGGACATATCGTACGTATGCGCGTGTCTGTACGTTTGTGTACGTACATGTATGTCTGTACACGTGTGTATATGTGTGTGTGTGTTCTAACACCCCTCTGTATAGTCATTGGAGTCCATACGTCTACTGTTGTGGGGATACCGTCTCTCGTTTCTCCTTGATTTCTCGGAGAACTACTCCCACTTTCTCCTCTCACTTTTTCAACCGAATTTCGAGTTGTAAGTCTTTTGATTCTAGTATCGTAGGCCAGGGTAGTGAAGTACCGTTTACCTACCTCTTTAGTACTTTTCTCACTCTCTTAAATAAAGACCCCGAGATTTTAGTGACGTCTACCACTGATGCCGGTACTTTAATTTTCTGTGAACGAGGAACCTTCCTTTCAATACTGGGTGGATCTGTCTTATAATTTTTCGTCTCTGTAATGAAACGGTTGTTTCCAGACAGATCAGTTCCGATACCAAAAAGGTCATCAGTACATACCTACACTCAACCTGACACTTCTTTCGACTCACGGCTTCTTAACTACGAAAACTGGACGTCACAACCTCTTCTGAGAACTCTCAGGGAACCTGACGTTCCTCTAGGTTAGACAGGTAGGATTTCCTTTAGTCAGGACTTATAAGTAACCTTCCTGACTACGACTTCGACTTCGAGGTTATGAAACCGGTGTACTACGTACATTGGTTGAGTAACCTTTTCTGGGACTACGATCCTTTCTAACTTCCGTCCTCCTCTTCCCCTACTGTCTCCTATTCTACTAACCTACCGTAGTGACTGTGGTACCTGTACCCAAACCCATTTGATACCCTCAACTACTACATGTCCCTCCGGACCACACGACGTCAGGTACCCCAGTGTTTCTCAGTGTGTACTGACTCGCTTACTTGACTTGACTGTATAAATAAATAAAATAGATCGAACCAAAATAACAATCAAGACTTCTCCACTATACACATATTCTATTTATAAGGTTTACCTGAACTAATAAAAAGTGTAATCCTCAGTGAGAGGGGGGAAGGGAGGGTAGTGTGGGTCATAAGATCTCTGTTGTTGTACCACTTAAAGAGGATTTAAAAAGGTCTTTATACACAAATAGATTTTGTATAAAAGGGTAAGAGATTACATATAAAAATACGTGTATATCATCGACGACGACGACGACGGTTCAGCGAAGTCGGCACAGACTGAGACGCTGGGGTATCTGCCGTCGGGTCGTCCGAGGGGGCAGGGACCCTGAGAGACCCGTCCTCGTGACCTCACCCGACGGTAAGGGAAGAGGTGTATATCATCGCACATCTGCATTAATACGTGGACCTAAAAACTTAAATTATCATATGGAAACTTCATAAGGTGAAGGCACTACTACCGTTACTACCGCCACTACTGTGTGTCGTACACGGGGGTGTACATACTGCTGAAATATTTAGACTGTGTTGAGACTCAAAATTAGGAACGTTGGTAGGAATGTCATTGAGACTGAGGTAAGGAGTTGGGTAAGACGTCGTAGCCGAGAGTCGGACTTTAGTGCCGGAGAGTGAATCCCCCACGGAATAAGAAAAATTCCTCACGTATTATAAGGAAATTCACTTCAGCGAGTCAGCACAGACTGAGAAACGCTGGGGCACCTGACATCGGATGGTCCGAGGAGGCAGGTACCCTAAGAGGTCCGTTCTTATGACCTCACCTCACCTCACGGTAAAGGAAGAGGTTATAAGGAAATTTGTCTATATATAGGGTAACTGTATAGAACACATGACAATTACTACAGAATCCGAATAAATAGGATAAAGACGATAACGTTCGTCCCAGAGCTAGAAAGTCACGAAGTGACGTATGGAAACTTGCACACGAAACACATGTACAAACATTATAGCTAATTAGTTCAGCACTATCGACAAAAAATTTGTGGTTACGACTAAAAGAAGAATGACTCTCCTCTTTACCTATCCTGAATCTCTTTATCCGTAAAGTACATAGAGATGAGAACGTTGTTTAAGTACCGGGGTACTTCAGGTTCCCGAGCGATTAATAAACAATTCACTTAATTTGTTCGTTTTCGACGGTAAAAACTTAATGTACGTTATATATTTTATGAAACTAAGTGATCTACAGTAATTTACATATCTTCGTAATGGGAATAGATATGTAGTCCTTTCCTCTGTGTGTCAGACTTTCTATGCTTCCGCGTCACAGCAGAAACTGTAAGTCGAGGAACCTTAGGCCTAGATATGGGACGAAGAAGATCTGGGTGAGAGTCCTAGACTGAGTCCCTGAGGAGAAACAGAGGTGAACGTATCCTACTTACGACTAAACGTTCTCTTTCATAACCTGTGTTCTTAGTCATTCTGACTTTACTATGGATTGTACGGAATTGACGAATAATGTACTCTGGGCAAGAGTTCGAATGATTCCTGTCAGTGCGATCCTCCGAGTCAGATAACGACAACGGTAAAATCTAATCTTTTTCTTTTCACTTCGATTCGTTTGAAATCATTGAACCGATCATAGTGTCCTTGATTCATTCCTTCTGAGTGGAGGTCTACCCTGACAGAGATCTCGGGGTTTCAGAATTTGCAATGAAGAGATGACCTTTAATTTTATTATACTGTGTCTATGGAAACTTCTGGAACTTCTATTGTACATAACAAACACGACTTAGGGTTTCCGTAGACATAAAGGGTGTCAAGAGACAGGAAATAAAATTTTTTAGAAGTGATAAGGAGGACTCCTTAGACAGAGCCGAAGATGACATTATACTCGAGAGGATATCACTGATAAGTTAACAAATTATTTATAGACATAAAAAAATTCACTGTTTGAGTGGTCTTAACCGGTAATGAATTATTAGTGTTTGTGGTTCGAATACTTATAAAGTACGAGTGAGTAAAGACGACTCTGACATTCGTTGGGTGTGAAGATTATCGATGCCTAATACGTCCCTTGTTACCTTTCGTATACAAAACACACAAAAGAAATTGTTAAACTACTACCTTCTTGTGGACCGCCACAACCTTTATTACATTCTTTACCAGCGGAAAACAGCAAACTCACGAACTTTATTTTTAGAGTTTACCGTTGAACATTAGATTTGGTGTCGTTAATATCTTCTGATATATTTTTCCATTTGTAAACTTTAAGTATTTAGATTTACTCAGATAGACGTTCATTCATTTGAAATAAGTTAAAAGGCGTCGTTGATGGGTAGTTGCGGGAGTGGGTTTTATGGCGTCTGAGACATCACGAGTTTACAATTTTTCAAAGTTCAAACCCTAAGTCAACAAAGAAACAACAGAGGACGAAACAAAGGTAGTCAATTATCACGTCACACTACACTCTCTCGTCACGTGTCGACTTTCGCTCACGTCTGGTCCCCGGACACTTCCTACCCCCATGTCCTTTCCGAGGAGGTTCTTCTCACAAACTTGGACTACCGCCCTAGGGCTCCTCCGATGAACCGTCCTTCCGTCCCACACCTCCTCCACTGTCTGTGCCCTTCTCGGGTACCCTCTTCGTCCCGTGAAAGAGCTTCGACCTCTCTGGGTCCCTCCACTAGCCAATTCAAGTCAGTGAGTCAGCACAGGCTGAGAAACGCTGGGGTAACTAACGTCGTGCGGTCCGGAGGGACAAGTTGTGGTTGAGGGTCTTAAGTGAGTTTTAGTGCAGGTAGCTCAGGCACTACGGTAGGTCGGTAGAGTAGGAGACAACAGGGGAAGAGGAGGACGGGGGTTAGGGAGGGTCGTAGTCTCAGAAAAGGTTACTCAGTTGAGAAGCGTACTCCACCGGTTTCATGACCTCAAAGTGGAAGTCGTAGTAAGGAAGGTTTCTTTAGGGTCCCGAGTAGAGGAAGTCTTACCTGACCAACCTAGAGGAACGACAGGTTCCCTAAGAGTTCTCAGAAGAGGTTGTGGTGTCAAGTTTTCGTAGTTAAGAAGCCGCGAGTCGGAGTGTCAGGTTGAGAGTGTAGGTATGTACTGGTGTCCTTTTTGGTATCGGAACTGATCTGCCTGGAACCAGCAGTTTCATTACAGAGACGAAAACTTATACGATAGATCCAACCAGTATTGAAAGGAAGGTTCCTCATTCGTAGAAAATTAAAGTGCCGACGTCAGTGGTAGACGTCACTAAAACCTCGGGGGTTTTTATTTCAGACTGTAACAGAGGCGACAAAGGGGTAGATAAAGGGTACTTCACTACCCTGGTCTACGGTACTAGAAACAAAGGGCTTACAACTCGAAATTCGGTTGAAAAAGTGAGAGGAGAAAGGGAAAGTAGTTCTCCGAAAAATCAAGGATAAGTGAAAGACGGTATTCCCACCACAGTAGACGTATAGACTCCAATAACTATAAAGAAGACCGTTAGAACTAAGGTCGAACACGAAGAAGGTCGGGTCGCAAAGAGTACTACATGAGACGTATATTCAATTTATTCGTCCCACTGTCATATGTCGGAACTACGTGAGGAAAAGGATAAACCTTGGTCAGAGAACAAGGTACAGGTCAAGATTGACAAGGAAGGACTGGACGTATGTCTAAAGAATTCTCCGTCCAGTCCACCAGACCATAAAGGTAGAAAAAGTCAAATAACACTAGGTGTGTCAGTTTCCGAAACCGTATCAGTTATTTCGTCTTTATCTACAAAAAGACCCTGAGAGAACGAAAAAGGTACTAGGTCGTCTACAACCTTTAAACTAGAAGACACTTTTTATGGCAACCATCGAACTATCCCTAACGTAACTTAGATATCTAACGAAACCCATCATATGAGTAAAAGTGATATAACCAAGAAGTCTAGGTACTTGTGTATTTAAAGAGGTAGATAAACAAAGGAGAAACTAAAGAAAGTGGTCACAAAATATTAAAAGATATATATAAATCCAGTTATATAAGGATTCATAAAATAAGGAAAGGAACGTTACCACTTACCTTAACAAAGGAATTAAAGAGAAAGATGAAAGAGTAATAATCACATATCCTTACGTTCCCTAAAGACACACAACTAAAACATAGGACGTTGAAATGATATAAGTAACTAATCGAGATCATTAAAAGACCACCTCAGAAATCCCAAAAGATATATATCCTAGTACAGTAGACGTTTGTCACTCTCAAATTGAAGAAGAAAACGTTAGACCTAAGGAAAATAAAGAAAAAAGACGAGACTAACGACACCGGTTTTGAAGGTCTTGATACAACTTATCATCACCACTCTCACCCGTGGGAACAGAACAAGGACTGAAATCCCCTTTACGAAAGTTAAAAAGTGGTAATTCCTTTTACAAACGACACCCAAACAGTATATATCGAAAATAATACAACTCCATACAAGGAAGATAAGGACGAAAGACCTCCCAAAAATAGTATTTACCTACAACTTAAAACAGTTTCCGAAAGAGACGTAGATAACTCTATTAGTATACCAAAAATAAAAAGTCAAACAATTACACCACTTAATGCAACTAACTAAACACCTATAACTTCTTAGGAACGTAGGGACTCTATTTCGGGTGAACCAGTACCACATACTAAAAAAATTATACAACAACCAAAGACTAACGATCTTAAAACAATTCCTGAAAACGTAGATACAAATAGTCACTATAACCGGATATCAAAAGAATAAAACACCGTAGAAACAGTCCAAAACCATAATCCAACTACCACCGGAGTATCTTACTCAAACCTTCAAATGGAAGGAGACGTTAAAAGACCTTCTCAAACTCATCCTATCCACAATCGAGAAGAGATTTAAAAACCATCTTAAGTCGACACTTCGACAGACCTGGACCCGAAAACAAACGACCTTCTAAAGACTAATGTCAAAGTTAAAGACACGAACACTACCCAGACAATTCTAAGACAAAGGAGGACCAAGTCAAAACCTTTCAACACGAAAAGATTCTTAAACAGGTAAAGAAGGTTCAACAGGTAAAATAACCGCATATCAACGACCATCATCAGAGAATACTAGGAAACATAAAGACACAACAGTAAAGACCCGTATGTGTGGCTCCTTTGGTCTTGACTTTCTCTGCGTACATGGGGCTACGAGTAGCGTCGTGACAAGTATTATCGGTCCTGTACCTTCGTTGGATCTACAGGTAGTCGTCTACTTACCTATTCTTTCGACACCATGTATATGTGTTACCTTATAATGAGTCGGTAATTCTTCTTAGGTAAACTTAGTCAAGATTACTCCACCTACTTTCACCTCGGATAATATGTCTCACTTCATTCGGTCTTTCTTTTGTGGTTATGTCATATGATTACGTATATACACCTTAAATCTTTCTACCATCACTATTGGGATATACGTTCTACCGTTTTCTCTGTGTCTACATATCTTGTCCGAAAACCTGAGACACCCTCTCCCTTTCCTACCCTACCAAACCCTCTTACCGTAACTTTGGACATATAATAGTATATACTTTGTCTAGCGGTCAGGTCCAAGTTACGTAATATGTCCCACGAACCCCGACCTCGTGACCCTACTGGGTATTCCTACCCTACCCCTCCCTCCACCCTCCCCCAAGTCCTACCCCTTGTGTATATGTGGGTGCCGCCTAAGTACAGTCACATACCGTTTTGGTGGAGTTATAACATTTCATTAATAGTAGGTTAATTTTATTTATTTAAATATAAATTTTTTATTTTAATTTTCAGTTTATTTTGTTTTTTGATTCTTACACTTGTAGACGGGTCCTTGTCAGTGTTCGGTGACTTCCCACCTTTTAGACCCCTCTCTGTGTTAGACTCGGGACAAATATTTCTAGAACTAACAAGGTCGACGATCCACGACTCACTCTCTGCCTCTCTCTCCACCCCAAATCCCGTGTGAACGGAATCAGGTCCGTACATACTACCATTACGACCAGACTTCCCGACCTAGTCTTCTTACTTTCACTCGACCTCTCTACACGAACCTGAACTCTCGTTAACACCTACACTTTATGTGTTCCCTCTCACTACCTAATCTACAACCGTCACTTTTCTCCCACCTCTTCCGTTACCGTGGGGTGAGATCATGAGAACGGACCTTTTAGGGTTCCTACCTCCTCGGACCATCCGACGTCAGGTACCCCAACGTGTCTCAGTCTGTGCTGACTTCACTGAAGCGTCGTCGTCGTCACTTTTCTCCATCACAGTTCTTACTGAACCTCTACTGCTAAGACGTCGGACCCCTCTGACATTCGAGACAGAGTCTGAAGTATCGTAATAAAGTTTTAAGGGATAAAGGACCCTTAAACATCGTTCTTTTCGTGCATATGTTTCCTGGTGAAGGTTTGACACGAAGTGTTACGGTTTGTAAAATCGGTGTAACGACACCGTTTCCAGTGAGAAAGACGATTCCAGTGGTGAGATAGGGACCACCGACGACACTACGGACCCGTATACCGTCCAGGGGTCATTGCTCAGACAATCTCGTCTACTCGGTACAAGGTCAGACCGTGTATTCTCAGGACCCCTCCTCTGACGGGAAGGGAGGGGATAGAAATAAAGAAAGACTTGAACGTGGATTCAAAGAATAAATACCTGATAAAAAAACCTCGATCCATTTGACTATGATTTCAAGTATACCTTTTTGATCATATATTCATCTCGGTCCTTTTTTATTTGAAACTTTTCATTTTTCGAGACTACTCCCGATCAGGATCGTTTGTAATTTTGTATGATGTGTCGAAGATACTCATTTAGTCGTACCCTCCCTATGTATCTATCTGACTATCTCGTCAGTTACCCCGAAGGGTCCACCGTGTCACCACTTCTGGGTGGACGGTCGCGTCCTCTGTGGTCTCTGTACCCGTACTAGGGACCGAGCCCTTCTAGGGGACTTCCTCCTTTACCGTCGGGTGAGATCGTGAGAACGGACGTCTTAGGGTACCTGTCCTCGGACCTCCAGTGTCAGGTACCCCAGTCTGTACTGACTCGTTGACTTGTCTGTGAGTGTCTGGTCACTTCGTCTTCTCTTTCGGATCGTATCAGGTTCTAGAAATACCTTCAAATCTTATATTACTTCCATCGTAGAGTTTCGTGACTCTATTTCTTACCGAAAAATTATTTACTATAACCCTTTTGACTCATCGGTAGACCTTTTAACATTTTAACCCAGGTATAAAGTGTGGTATTCTTTTGTGAGGTTTATCTAGTCCCCAGATCTGATTTTTACACTTCGATACTTTCATGAACTTCTTTTGTACTCATTTAAGGTGAAGTCGGTATGACCTCTCTTTCGGAAGGTTGACACTGAAGTTTAGGTTTTCATTCTGTTCTTTTCTAACTATTTACATGATGTCATTCTCTTTCTTCAATGTACCTCCCCTGGGTTGTTATTGTATGTACTTTAGTTTTCTAGTGATTTTGGTATTCTGTTATACACATTTTACATGGGGTTGTTACAGAGGTCATCTAATTTTAGAGGGTCTTTAACTCTGTGTTTCCCCGTTTTTCGACTATAAAAATTTAAAGTTTCTTGTCCCTGTCCCAAGAAACCAGATCACGAATCCTGACCTGTGACAGTTGAGGTCCCGGGCTCAAGTTAGGGACCAGACCCCTGACTCGAGGGTGTCCGATGCTTCGGACCGGTGTTTCTGACGAGACCTTCCAAGCTTCCTACTCAGTGAGTTTGGACACGTCGAGTCAGCGGAGACAGCCCGGGTTGGGAACCGCTGGGACACCTGACATCGGGTGCTCCGAGGCGACAGTCACTCTAAGAGATCCGTTCTTGAGACCTCACCCAACGGTACGAGAGGAGGAGTACGTACTAATCTTTTTACTCTTAAGTAGTGGAAGTGTCGCCGTGGTTAAATTGTCATGTAAGACAACCACTCAAACACCCTCTGTCCTCGAGAGTCTGTAACGACACCCTAAGACTACCCCTTAACCCGTTTTAGACTGTTTTGATGTGTGTGCACACGGAAACTGGGGCGTCAAGGAGAAGACCTTCGTACGAGACTTCCACGTCAGGGTTGTTCTACTTGTACATAAACGGGTTACGACAGGTAATGTCGTAACAGACAGTAAAGTTTGAAACCCTCTTTTGGATTTACAGGTAGGCATCCTCTCCTCAGTTGTTCACCACACGCAGGTGCCTGTGCCTCACGATATGTTGACATTCCTCTCCCTCCCGTTCAAGACGTCAAACTAAACTTCCCTAAAGGTCTTTTACGACACTTCATTGCTCTCGGGTCAAGTCTTTTTATGGACATCACATAAGAAGTTCATTCTTTTTTTTTTCCGAGAGTTTATACGTGTCTAGACGAGTAAACACGTTTCCTTTACGTCCTACCTATTTATTCTTTGATTTGTCTGGGAGGTCCCCCGCTCACTCCTTTCCCCCCTTTCTTCAACTTTTACCCTCGTTTCGTTGTCTTTTCTTTCCTCTCTGCGAAGACTCCTCCGAGACCCGAAGCTGCGAGTCTTGGTCGCGGTGTCTTACGTGTGTGTGTGTGTGTTTGTGTATTCGTTTTGTAGACAAATATTCGTTTCGGTTCGTCCTACACTCCCCTTGAGTTTAGACCCCATATTCACCAGTATGCACTTCCACCAACACAGCGTTTACTTCCCCATCTTCTTCCTCGTTGTAATCAATGAAACCCTTTCTCTTAAAAAATTCACCTATAATATTCCGGGTACCTTTTATTCTTGACAAAATTACGACCAGAACTGAAACATTTAGACAAAGAGTACCTTCTTGCACACTATTAAGATTTGATGAAAAAAACACACATATACTCCTATTTTTTTACATTGATACACTTCGCTACCTACAATTGGTTTGAATAACACTACCGGTTAAGTGTAATATATATATCGTCTTGTGGAATTTGATTATGTTATGCTATACAGTCGAGATAGATTCCCCACACAGATAACACCAAAATCTTTGATCCAACCGCTCTGATTCTCTTTTGACTCCGTCTTCATCTTTATAATTATGGTTGGAGTCATAGAGTTGAAATAGATATTAGACTCTTCGATAAAAAGGGGTGACACATAGTAAAGGATGATTGTAGTGTTTATCCGTAAGTTATTTACATAAACAATATTCTCTTCTTTCCTCGTCTGTAATAAATCTTTTTTCTTTGAACCCTACTAATTTTTCCTTTACACATAAGAGTGTCATCAACCGTACTGGAACCTCAATTGTTTGAAGGATATTTCTGTCTATCATCCGACACACCTGGTTCTACGTTTTAGCTCCTGTGATAATCCATGAAAGTAGTTTTCTCTCTTCTGTCTAAAACTGTTCAGAGCCCGTTTAAAGTTTTCCAATTTTTTATTTAAATAAGAATAATTTATCGTTTTCCAATAATAACATAATTTTATATGTGTATATTAAAAATATTATGAGTCGATTAGTAATGTTCTTATTTTAAGAACAAACACTCACTCTATCGTAATTAACTAAAAGTTTCAGTCACAGGGGTCAATGTGAGGTTAATTTTTTATTTAAAATTTTCACTCGTTACTTTGAACTTTTGTTATTTTGTTTTGTCAGTCACAGGGGTAGTAGTATCTCTAACGTTCACCCGTAGACATTTTTATTCAATAGTCAAGCGGCTTTTGTCCATCGATCCTCCTAACAAGGGGTCCCGTATCGAACGGTCGGGGACTGGACCGGGCCCGGCGGGTCAGGTTGAAGTGGAGAAGGTAGGTAAGGAGACGAGTGAGACAAGTTCTGGGTCGTCGAAAGAAAAGTAGGGAGGTCGGGGAGTCCAAAGGGGGACGACGACCCCAACCTCCCCAGAACTGGGAAGGGCAACGGAGACGGTCTATGTCAGGGGTCGAGACGTGAACTACTCAGTACAGTAAATTTAGATTCAAGTTTACGGTCAAAGAATCCCTCCGAGTGAGACTAGTGGGGCAGATTCTCTGGTCAGGGGTTGAGTTGGTGCAAGATAGCGGGCTCAATCTCAGAAGTCTCAGCATAGAGAGATGTTGTAGTACAAATACATAAACAAACTTCCCAGAGGACAGATGTGGAGATCGAATTCCAGGTACTGTATCTCCCAATTACGAACCAAGGTCGATTACTTAAGAGGTAACAAACCGTACATCACTGAGGGATTATTTGTGAACTTAGTTATTACTAACGTTTGTCCTTTTCCCCCAAGGACATCGGGTGCATAGCGTACACGTCCTGTTGCTGTCGACCCGTCCTTTCTGTGTCGTCAGTAAGGTCTGCACCAGCAAGGTCTGCACCTTTTACAGGGACGACAAAACAAGCCTAGGACTCTCTTTCCTACAGGAACCATTCCTGTAGGTAAAGTGTTAACAGTAATGGAATCAAATCCAGACCTTAGTGACGACTACCAAGCGGATCGACTACCAAGTAGATCGAATGTGGAACTGGTGACCTTCGTTTACTTGTAACCTACTCTATCCGTAAGTGTCTCGACCAGACGTAAGGTACTCTTGATGTTTTTATCGTGTTCCTTTGTCAGTATGAATTTTACCGTACTGAGGTGTTGAGGGGTCTATTAGTCGTAAAAGTCTCAGTACACAATCAGTGAAACAACGACAAGTCAACCATTCAACGCAGGTTGAGAAAACCCGCGACACCTAACGTCGTGCGGTCCGAGGGGACAGGAAGTGACAGAGGACCTCAAAACGAGTCTAAGTACAGGTGACTCTACCGTTACGATAGATTGGTAGAGTAGGGGAAGGTGGGAGAGGAGGATAAGGAAGTCAGAAACAGTCGTAGTCCCAGAAATGGTTCTCAGCTGTGAAACGTAGTCCACCGGTTTCATAACCTCGAAGTCGTAGTCAGGAAAGTCTCCTATAAGTCCCGACTTAGTGATCCATCAGTAATCGACCCTTCTACACTGAGATCCATCTCTTCAAATATTCTAGTATACAACCATCGGTCACAGAGACTCTTATTTTCTAAAGGATAAGATTTACCTTACCATAAGACTCGCCTCTACCGTTTTACGTTTACTGACTCATAGTTTAAAATCATATTTTCGACGACCCATATGTCTCTTTACTCTTCCCTTTCCCTTCGACCTTAATCTTCTAAGATTTTAATATTAACAGTATTCGAATCCCCTCTTTTAATCGGCAGAATGGTCTGTGACGACACGCCTCTTTCGAACATTCGATCTAAATACCCTTTCGTTGGAGTTGTATCTGTTTTTTATTTGTCTTTTCCTGTTTCAGCTCGTGGCGAACATTGATTGGAACCTCTCTAGTCGAGAAACTACCTAATTCATCGGCTGGACCTCATGCACAGACAGATCACTACTAATTGATGACTTGGCTTTTGTTTAAATACATATCAAATCCTGTGGGTAAACGTTCTCATTGTATATGACTTTGAAAATATCTTATTGGGAAATATACTTTCAGTTTATTCCTTTTGAAAACGAAGGGCAGTCACTTTAGTCACCCCTACCAAGTTTTAGCAATCTGTCGAACGAAAGAAAGTTTTAGAATACTTATCAAATTTTTGACAAAGTATTTATGGTTTTTATTCTGTTATAGTAGATGTTAGGTTAAAGGGATGATAAGTTGACTGAAGTAACGGACCCGTTACAAGGAGAGAAACAAAATACGTACATTTTACAATATGTCAATACTATTATCGATAGATTTTATGAGAATATAGGACATATAAGTACGACATAGTGTCTGTAAGAATGTAACGACATAACTGAAATAACAAGAGTAAAAAATACTGTTGACTTCTTAGGTATAGTGGTTACGTACTGACAGGCAAAAATATAAAAAAGGATTAAAAATAAATAATTTTATAATAACTTCAAAATATAACAAAAACTTCCCTTTTGTAAAATTTAAATAACAAAATAATGTCTGATCAAACTTTCATTTTAGTTGTGTTCTTCTCTTAATGAGTGTTTTCAACAAGACTTTTGTGGGTACAAAATAAATACACGTAGAAGTTAAAGTACAGTATTGTTTCATGTCTCTCTTGTCACGTAAGACGTGCAAGGTAATTGTAATACGGGTTGTGTGAGGCGAAGATAGGGCACCATCAAACCTGGGAGAGATGTGTGACACGGAGTGTGAGTCGACAAAAGGAGCCCACTAAGAGACCCGAGACTCTGGTCGCGAAATTGCCGGAACACAGGACCACACCATGGGCGGAGGGGGCGGTTCTACGTTCACACGCTCCGTCCCTGGACCGGACGGACGACGGCAGAGACGTTCCGGCGCCGCCACGGCCTGCGTCTGCCCAGGAGCAGTCATTGACCCACTTACGCATTCACTTCAGTGTCCCCGACGTCTCAGTCACATCTCGGTTCAAAAACACACAACCAAAAAACAAAAATTACACATAACGCCAATCAAATAATCACAGACGATACGTCGTTTCACTTAGTTAATATACATGTATATACACATATATATTTTCGACTCGTGGTTTCTTAACTACGAAAACTTGACGTCACAACCTCTTCTGAGAACTCTCAGGGAACCTGACGTTCCTCTAGGTTGGTCAGGTAGTATTTCCTTTAGTCGGAGTTATAAGTAACCTTCCAGACTCCGACTTCGACTTCGAGGTTATCGAACTGGTGGACTACACTTCTCAACTGAGTGACCTTTTCTGGGACTACGACCCTTTCCAACTCCCGTCCTCCTCTTCCCCTACTGTCTGCTACTCTATCAACCTACCGTAGCGGCTGAGTTACCTGTACTCAAACCCACCTGAGGTCCTCAACCACTACCTGTCCCTCCGAACCGCACGACACCAGGTGCCCTAACGTTTCTCAGTCTGTGTTGACACACTGACTTGACTTGACTATATATATATATAGGGGTGGGGAAAAATCGAAGAAAAGGGTACAGCCAGTGACGTCTAACAACTCTTCTCCGGGGACACGTCCCAGAGTACAACTTAGAGTCTCGAGACCGCGGTCTCGACGAGAGACTGTGTGGGCCACCCTCCTACTGGGGGAACGGCGGAAGGAAAGACGACAAGGGAGTCACTGTGTCACACACAAAGAATTTTCCAGATATTGAAGAGCACCAAAGTTCCCTGAGACGTCATTTAGACGGGTCGGGGAGGTCTTTTTCCCTTTAAATCTAAGGGTTACAGATCGTTGGTTCTCGTCAGATATCTACGAATTGACAAGAGTTGATATTTATAGGACTTTGTGATAAAATAGTGTAACAAAATATTATATCACAACACTCGAAACTTCAGTGAACCGTCTACTGTATTACAGTTAAGACACTTAAGGGTCGACGTATTGGAACATGTTTAGTGAAGGAAGAAAGAGGGATTCCAAGGAAAAGACGTTTTACCTCCTTTTATTATTACGAGAAAGTCTACAAACACCACTATTGACTCCTAATCCATTTAGCTATATTTTTGTCGATATGTTGAGATACAGAACGTAAACGAATATAAACCCCATGACTAAAACATACATCTTTTGTAAAGTATTTATAATGCATAGTAGTCGTCGTCGTAGTATAGTACCAGTGAGAAAAAAAAAAAACGTTTAGATCAATTGAAAGGTGAACACCTTAATTTTATGACCTCAAGTGTTTCATAAAGGAAATGTATTTAGCCTGTGTCAGTTCCGATGAGAAACTGACGGGGAGAGCAAGCGTAGTGTGGGACACAGAACGGACCTCCTCTCTTCCTACCGGTTGTAAAACCACCTTTACCACGTATTGACACCGAAACTTGTACGTCTACGTAGTAAGTACTCGCACAGTAAGTAGTACGCACGAGTCGTCCCCACCTCCCCCCACCCACAATTCACGACGACGAAAACTGATCTTTTTGGGGTCCCCGGTTTAATACATTTAAGGATGACGTGAGTCGTATCATAGGACGGTTGGTCACCCGTATTATTTACAACAACTACAACATTACTTCTACGAATTCAAAGACTATTTTACTGAGAAAAGAAGTCTACTAACGAAATCCTGGTTTCCGAAAGGAACTTCCACTTCCCCTAAATACAAAAATGGATCTGAGTATTTAATTCACTTTTTTTTTTTTTTTGTTGGGTGGGTACCGTGTCTGTGAAGAGAGTCTGCATCCCCGCAAGTATCCGACGTCGTGTAAGAAAGAGTGTCCGTCGTGGACGATCTTTAGAAAATCATTCTTTGTACTGAAAATCATTCAGAATGAAAATCATTCTTTGTGACTGAGACACGGGTGGAAAAGTCTAAAAAAAAAGAAAAGAAGGTTTATGAACAGTTCATTACACCCCGACCATTTTAGAAGTGTACATTAAAACCAGTTCTTCTATTAGGTAAGACATACCTATAGTAGGGTGTGGTTTCCCATTTTTACAGTAGATGTCATCGAAGTGATATCTGTCCCACCGGTCCTAGTCGAGACGACGTCATTGTACGAAGTCTTGGAGGCGCCAAATTGGTATTCTTACGTAAAGGATGGGTTCGTTTAAGGTAAGATCAGACATAGAGAAGTGCCGGTGACAGAACTTTACGACTAAGTCTCTAAGTCTGGGAAGACAGAAAACTAGGGTTGTAGAGAAGTAAACACGAGTGATCCACCCCCCTTTCTATCTCGGATATCCTAAGCGCAGGCAAGACACCACGGAACCACATAACTGCTGGTGTCTTGTTTCGACACCAGAATTACGGGGTCGATTGGAGTTCTTATCACCCTTTACAACCCCCTCCCCACAGTGTTTATAAATACTAGGAATTCTCATATTTCTGTACCAATAGTTTTGTATAAGACTCTTTATAGTCCCGATATTCTATAAGATTCCCGGAAGGGTCCACCGAACCACCATTTCTTAGACGGACGGTTTCGTCCTCCGGGTCCTTTACGTCCAAGTTAGGGACCCAACCTTCTAGGGGATCTCTTCCGTTACCGTTGGGTGAAGTCATAAGAACGGACCTCTTAGGATACCTATTTCCTCGGCCCGTCCCATATCTGGTACCCCAACGTTTCTCAACCTTTTTTTAAATTTTCTGGTCTCCGTAGGTCAATTCATTCTGTGATAACGATTACACTGGGAGATTAAAGGGACGAATCTTTAAGAATTACGAGTAATCCGACAACAGTTGAGACTCTTTGGTAAGATGTTTATCCGTGCCAATAGAAACAAATTACGTCAAAAGAAAAAGTTTGAGCTACCTGGTATCTTATTAAGAAAAGTGTTGTGGGTACTTGGATTACAGGGTAACTTGAGTGAAATCCGTTTATAAGGTAATCCGTAGAACGTTATGATCTCACGCTTCGGATTACCCGTAAAATATGTATAAATAACGGTCTTAGTACTTACTTACGTCTCAGTGAAAAGTCTCAGTCCCTGTGGGCGACTTAGTTTAAAAGGGTCTTGACTTCAAAATGGACTGTGGTCGGGATTTCGACTTTTTATTCTTGGGATCCAGTCCGTTGATGGAAAACGAAAATTCTACGACGTGTGACCAAGACTACCCAAACAACCACAAAAGGGGGAAACTACTGGACTCACCAAAAAAGACACACAGTAGTCGGTGTCGAGTAAACGGGTTCTAAAGTGTCACTTCAGTAGTCCCACATAACGAGTCGTACACGGCACTTAGGGTGTGAAGGGAGACGTACCCTGAAATCCTCATCTTTTGGTTGGGGAGGAACACTACCTCTCTTAACTTTGACATACAACATATTCGACACGACATCTACCTCAAGGTACGACTTTTGGAACTTCCGGGTTGTATCCCTCTGCGTCGTTGTCTCTGACTCGATCAAAGGGTAACGTGCGGTAGGTCGCGTCACTCCAAGACTCGTCACGAACCCGCAACCTTGTCGTCGACTACCAAATGGAACTCGGGTCTCTGACCGACCGACAGTCGGCACTTGGCGCCTTAGAGTAACCTCTTTTGTTATGCCTTGGTTGGGAGAGACGGTAGACTAAAAGACATTAGGTCTTCCCACCAATACCACTTACTATTGTGTGTCTCCTTTCTAATTTGTATTATGTCACAAGTGTGAGACGTAGTCTTCAATAACGAAGACCGTGGCACCTCCGCCCAACAACCGCGACCGGTAACGGTCCTCCACAAGGCACTCCTTCACCATGACTCCTTCTCTCAGAAGACACCCCTTTTACTGTCATTACTCGACGAACATTACGACACGTTTGAGTTGCTTAAACTACTTTGTGTCTAACGCCTTGGAAAAGGACCTGCTGGTAACCTGTGCTAGCAAACACGACTCTGCACGAGCGAGGGCCGCCGGCGCCTAGGCTGTCCCTTTGGCGGCAAAGACGACGGACGAACGACTCGTAGAACTGTTTCTCCCACTGGCTCCTTTCTCGTGCTCGGGCCGAGGGGGCCGGGGGGTCCAGTCGCCCCCCTTCCCCTCGCCCTACTGTACGGAAGCATCGGGGCCTCTGTTTACGAACATTTCGAAGACACTCTAGAATGGGACATAAGAGTCACTGGTGTGATGGAATCGCCTAATTCCACAGATGTCACGTCGAAGAAGTCACTCCTGGTCCGCCTTTGTCACCGGTGTCTCGCCGACAGACACCCTCAAACGTCTGAGGGCAGCTTCCGCGTTTACCTTTCGCTAGCCCTGCCCCCACGGATCTCTAAGCGGTCCGCCGCGAGGTCCCGGGCGCCTCGGTCGAGACCTGTGAAGGAATGGCGAGTACTGCAGCGTTTGCGTCTGTGACTCTCGGTGGCACATCTTTACAGATCGGCAAACTGTCGGTATGACTTCGAGCGCACTTTGTTTGCCTAAAGCATACTAAACACGGCAAAACTTAAAAATGAAAAGACCATTCCATTCAGAAAAAATCGTATGAAATGTTTTCAAGAGGGGTCTACCCAATCCTTAAAGGGGTGTCTGTCAAATTCTTGCCCCCGAAGGGACCACCGAGTCGACCATTTCTTGGACGGACGTTACGTTCTCTGGTGGGCGTTCCGTCCTCTGGGTCCTAATTAGGGACCCACCCCTTCTGGGGGCCCTCTTCCTTTACCGTTGGGTGAGGTCAGAAGAACAGACCCTTTAGGGTACCAGTCTCCCCGAACCACCCGATGTCAGGTACCCCAAGGTTTCTTAGTCTGTATTGAACCGTTGATTCGGCGGTGGTGGTCAAATTCTTAGTCGCTTGACCTCAACGTCCCCGTCCAAATCAGACGGAAAGAATGTTCGGAGTACCAAAAATTCTTGTTATGATTCTACAGATGGAAAACCAAAAGAGTTGTAAACTATTCGTCTAATGTAGTATTAATTTATTGACCTATATGGTCCTTGGAGAGTGTATTTGATAACGTTTCGTTTACCTTATAACTCTATTAGACACGGTTGAAAGACGTGCAACGTGTTCCTCTTACCAGTTAATTCAAGTTAAAACACCTTCTTACTCACCTGGAGGGACCACCGGGTCACCAATTCTCAGACGGACGCCTACGTCCCCTGTACCCAAGGTAGGGACCAGGTCCTTCTAGGGTGTACGGTACCCCGTCGACTCGGGTACGTGGTGTTGGTGGTTGCGGGCGTGCGGGTCTCGGCCACGGGGGGTCGTTCTCTTCGGTGGCGTCGCTCTTCGGGCGGGAGTTCCCGTTTCTCATCGGAGTGAAGAGACGTCGATCTCTTTCGGGTGCCCGTCGCTCCCTCTGGGTCGAGTCAGTGTCTATTTACTTACTATCTTGCCTTACTTGCCCGGGCCACCGTCGGTCGGAACGAAGAAAGGACATACGTCAAATGCGTCGCTTACAAACGACTCGTAATCGGTGCAACGTCTGTACCGAGGTTGACGACTCCGACTCTTTCACTCATTCTTGGCAGCTCCGAGGACGATGTCCTGTAAGTGTATGTTGACCCCGATTAGACTCTGCCTTATCAATGTTAAGTATTCCTTTATAACACTGGTCAAATGTACAGAGTTCTATGGTTCACACGCCAACATCAGGGATCAAACATCCTCGATATTTAAGTCTTTATTAACATTTACTTGTGTAACTTCCGTCATTTTTCCTCACTCTAATGGTTTCCTTTCTCATGTACATCTCTCTTCCAGACACCTTACTCTGGCCTCTGTGAACCCGTACTCCCTCAATACCTTTTCTCTTCAACCGTTTCCTCCGACTCTTCCTCCCTCGTCACCCTGCCCCCACACCCCAAAACCTTGGTCCTCTTCTCTCACCTGGTTCTCCTTCCCGGACGTCGACACAGTCTGCGACGACCCCAGTGCCTGCCCTCGTGGTCCTGGAAGACTAAGTCTTTCACTGTCACCCTCCTCGAGGCAGCACAGGCTGAGAAACGCCGGGGTGCCTGCTATGTCAGGTACCTTAAGAAGCTCGGTCTTATGTCCTCATCCATCGGATAGGGAAGAGGTCGCCTAAAAGGGACGGGTCCTTAGCTTGGCCACAGAGGACGTGACGTCCGCCTAAGAAATGGTTGACTCGAAAGTCCCTTCGGGAGCCTAAGTCTTCACGTCTCGAATACCTACTGGTTCATTCCTCCGTTAACACACGTCTTACCGTCTCTGTTTCAGGCTACCTCCGTTCAACCTTTCTCGGGTCGGTCTCTGCTTAACCTCTCCCCTTGTCTTTGTTCAGAGAAGTCCTCAATCATGGGGTTCCCCCGTCTGTGTGCCCCGTTAGCGGCCCCCGTCTCTCTGAAATGCATTTAAGGTTCTCGTGAAGAAGCCCCTTTTGTAGTTCATTCATTGTCTGCCCAGTACTCTCCCTTCCGTGCGAGGTCACACCCGAGTGACTCGATTAAACCCTCGTCTTCATCACCCCGACGGCCTGCTCTTGTCGCGCGTCGTCTCTTGGGAGACTTCGTTCCCGTCCTCGACTCCCCACCAAGCGAACAGATTAAACCCCCGATGTGAAGAATTCGAGACATTCACCACGAGTGGTCCGTTTAGCGTGTCTGCACACAAACGTTTGCGTTTGAGGAAACATTAGAGTGACTCGTTAAGCATGTTAGTGTGGAAAGAGGTGAGTTCATTAATTGTGGCTATGTATTCATGATTTAACTAGCCGAGAGAACGAATGTTCGAGAAGCGCAAAGTCGACGTCAATCCTTGGTCGTCTCTGCCAAGAGATTCCCTTCCCCACGGCCCGCTGAAAGACAGTAGAGAAGACAGGAGTCAAAACGTGACTACACATAATTGATTTTGTCTTCCTCTCCGTCGTCAGGTGAAAAGTAAAAAAAAGGGAAAGTCTTGCAAAATAGGATTACTTCCTTTTCACTTTCCACAGTGTACTAATAAGATAAAAATAAGATATTGTACAATATTATGTTATAATGAAATTGTTTTATATTTATATATTTTTATACATTTACGTTAATATAAACGTATTATGTTTATGTCTTTATAAATTTTTATGTTTTGTAACTTATATAGACGGTTTACACACATATATACATATATATGATGGACTTAATTATATTTTACATAAAGGAATATAAATATTTTAGATATACGTGTGTATGTGTGTGGAAACTGTTTACGTATCGCGAAGGATAAAAGTCAAGAGAAACATAAAATAAGGTATAAAACAGTCGAACGTACACACACACGAGGCAGTGAGTCAGCACAGACTGAGAAGGCTGGGGCACCTGACATCGGGCGGTCCGAGGAGACAGGGACCCTAAAGGGTCCGTTCTTATGACCTCACCCGACGGCAAAGGGGGGTCCCGTAGAAGGGCTGGGTCCCTACCTTCGACGTAGAGGACACAGAGGACGTAACCGTCCACCTAAGAAATGGCGAACTCGGTGGACCCTTCGAGAAGTATTCAAATGTGCAACGATATAAAACATGTATTATGTATCATATAAAGATATAGTGCCATGAGCGAGTATATAATGATAGAGTCTCCGTATTATGTTTTCCTTTTAAGCCCAGTTGATAAAGTAGCAAGTAACGTCTACGTGGACCAGCCACCTACCAAAGGAAGTCAGTACGACCCAGGGTCTGAAGAAGGGAGAACTCTGTAACGGAAGGACATCTCAGAACCTATTTCGTACAGAAGAATTGATGAAACCGGATCGTCACTGGATACAGGGAAGATGAGTGTAAGGTAGTCACTCTTCATCAACATGCCGTGGAGAATCTACGTTCTTCGGAACCCCTGATGTCTATACAAATGAGAGTAGTCGAGAAGACCGTGTTGAGAGACGACACATTCCTTTGGTACAGTGAGACTCCCGGCCGGTCGAGAGATGATGTCCTTTGCTCGTAAAGTTCCAGTTCCCGCCAGTGAAGTTGTGCACCACGAGAAACGGATGTGCCACAAACTTTCTTAAATCTCAAGAAGAGGTCATCAGTACACACTTACATTTAACCTGGTATTTCTTCCGACTCGTGGTTTCTTAACTACGAAAACTTGACACCGTAACCTCTTCTGAGAACTCTCAGGGAACCTGTCGATCCTCTAGTTTGGTTAGGTAGGATTTCCTTTAGATGGGACTTATAAGTGACCTTCCTGACTACGACTTCGACTTCGAGGTCATGAAACCGGTGGACTACACTTCTCGACTGAGTAACCTTTTCTGGAACTACGACCCTTTCTGACTCCCGTCCTCCTCTGCCCCCGTCATCCCCTACTCTACCAACCTACCGTAGTGACTGAGTTAGTTACCAGTACTTGGACTCGTTTGAGACCCTCTATCACTTCCTGTCTCCTCGGACTACCACGACGTCAAGTACCCCAGTGTCTCTCAGTCTGTGCTGAATCACCGACTTGTTGTCGT
The DNA here is from genome assembly GCA_006410555.1 of Capra ibex. Classification (NCBI taxonomy): domain Eukaryota; kingdom Metazoa; phylum Chordata; class Mammalia; order Artiodactyla; family Bovidae; genus Capra; species Capra ibex. The sequence goes on from SJYO01045292.1 coordinate 62,897,057, forward strand.
CTCAAGAAGATATGTCTCTTTATTTTTTTACTTTGTATTCTTAACAGGATGATATTGAATTAGAAACTATTTATTCTCGGACACTTATAGTAAATTCACTCTTTTACACCCTCAAAAAAGGAAAGAAAAAAAACAGTACATCTCAAATAATTGGACCTTTAGACTTGTACCTGATACTTAGAACAGTATTGGATATGAAGTGTTGATCGTGATTAATATATAAACCTGACTTTCCGCAAATAACGAAAGAATAAATGTTCTAGTGTGGTCACTGATCGCCGTTACTACTTCTTGTCAACTGTAGTCACGGTAAGTTTTCCCATATATTGTCCTGTTTATTACAGGACCCTGTCGGTGATTTTGGTCTGAACTTGACTTCCGATCCCTTTACTAGTAAGGAGTGGTATTGACATTGTATATTTCGTAATTTACTAAAGAAGTAACACTGTAAAATTAGTGTAGTGCATGAGAAGTATCTCTTTATCAAGAAACTTAAAAACACTTAAGAAATATGGTAACGTATATGTAAATAACATATATTATAAATATGTAAATTGTTGTAACCAAACACAAAAAGTAAAAGACCAGAACTACTTAAGAAGAAAACTTTCACATTGTAGACTCGACTCCCGATACGTGTGCTCTCCGTCTTATAATCTTAGAGTCACTTAGACGAGTCGTGTCACTTCACTTAAGGAACGTAATTATGAATTCCACAGTGAAACGAGAAAAAAACTGAATCACGTATAACTCCAGAGACTTTTATCTATCGGTGTTACTTCCAAGTTCCATCTATCGTTCAATTTTACCTTTTCTTAAGAACGAAAAGTTTATTAGAAACCCTTCTGTGTATACTTTAAATCCTTGTTTCATCTAGTAAAAAGTGACTTGAGGAAGGGACGGGGACGTGGTCTTCTAAAAGTAAATATTTTAGGTGTAGCAGTGGTGGTCAAATAACTTTTCAGCAGAGCATTCTTTACAGTATTCTCATGTGTAAACCTCTTTCTTTTTTTTTTCCGAAAAGGAAATAGTGACACTACTCGTCTCATGTTTTCATATGAATATTTATTTAACATTTCGTTGGTCGGTCCGGAATGTTGGAAATTTTATAGAGTTGGAGGAGTGTTACAGTCCTTCAACATACACGTCGAACTTCCCCATAAAGTGTTTATAAAGATTGCAGGTTAATTCAATTAAATACTTCACTTCTTAGCTCCACTAACACGATCTTGGGACGAGGTGAAGGCAGTGGGTCGAACGACGGTACCCTCTGGTCAGACACGCCCCAGTAGTGCGAGGGCACAGGAAGCAGGAAACTGGGACTTCCGACAACCTGGTCGCCCTCGTGGTCGTCCACCAGCACCTCCGCCTCGTCGCGCCTCCGCACCGCAGCGACGTAGCCCCGGCGGCCGTGGTCGAACAGAGTCCGACTTGACAAACTTTCGACCAAACCGTTATTCTAATTTTCCAACTCTCCTTTGTAAACCCACCTTAACAATCTCAGATGTCCTCACACATGGTTCACCCCGTTTCTCCTTCTCAACTATCTTTCACTAATTTTCTCGACGTTCGGCCCCCGTCCTCTTCGTCAGACACTCCGCCCTGACCCTCCCTACACGGCGTCCAGTGAGGTCCGCCGTCCGCCGTCCCCATCTCCACCGTGGGTGCCAGCACACCTTCAGTGGCACTCCTCGGCGGACGTCTTCTTTTGTCGAAGGTAAACCTATTTTTGTTCACAAGAAAGACGACCAAACTGTAACTCTACTTGAACTCCTCGTCTACCAGCGTTTACGCTTCGACCCAGTGCCACTTCCCCCGCCTCGGCCCTAGATCTGAGCCCTTCCCTCGCCCGACCTTCCCTTGGCCACTTAGAGTCGACTTGACAACAACTTAGTGTGTGTCCTCTACTCTGACCCTACTTGTGAGTGAGTGTCCTTCTCCCCTTTGCTCTTCTGAGTCTCCGTACTTCCACCCCAATTTGTATCATTTGACGTCTGTCCTAAATCACGCCTCGGACCAAGTCTCGTTCACACAAATTATTTTTGAACCGATAGTAACTTCAGCGACAATCACAACTCAATTTCGCTCAGTCCTGCTACTGTATAATACGTACACTACTCCGAAAGTCGTTACCAAAACGATCAAAATTTACGATATTGTGACCCTATATATCTCTGTCCGTATCTCTCCACCGCTTTTTTTATCCAACTCTTTATCAGACGAGAGACCGACAGGAGTTTAGTGAGTCTGAAAGATCCGAGGCACAGATAGAAGACGTAGGGAAGGTTGCCTGACACCTTCCGAACCACTGAGCGGACTCACAGGCGTGTCGAGCGCACAATCCTCGAGCCCGGCACGTGAGTCGGACGGACCCGCCTCGGCACCGACGGGAAGACCTGTCACGACACTCCGACCTGTTTGCGAATCAGAAAGACGCGGAGTTAAAAGAAGAGGACCTTTTACCTCAGCACTGCAGTGGATGAAGACAAAACCTTTGCTCGACCCACGAATTAATTGAGGAGAAGAATGAGCCGGTCTAGAGGCCAGTCACAAGTCCGACGAGGTCGATACGACGCGGCGGAAGAGAGAGACCAACCTTGTATGTCCACACCAACGGGGCACAGCACACCCTAGAAGGAAGGGGTCGGTCCCCAGCTTGGTGTAGGGGACGTCATCTTCCGCGAAAGGATTGACGACCTGGTGGTCTCTTCAGGGTTCAATTTATGAGACTTTCGTTGGACGGACCACATTGGACACTTCAAGTCGATTATGTCGTAGAGAACCGAAAACGAAGGTGTATCAATGTATAGGGGTAAGAGTAGTAAAAGGAGAAACATAGGTACAACGAGGTCTGGACCTATAGCAATATTGACTACGTCGACTTCATGACCTCCTTTAGACTCCTTCTGTTGCGTCACTTCTCGTATTACCCGTAGTCTAGCGGAACTTATTCCCAGAAGACCCCGGCTCCAGTGACCGGTAGGACTGACGTCCTTAAACATACTCAAGAGACAGAGTGATTCCTGCACAAGGTGCTGACGTTATTATAAGAGTTTAGACACAATGAGAGAGACAGACCCGATTCTCTGTATGGCACTATTCCACATCCCTTCAATTTATTTGACAGACACAAAATTTCTTTATTTAGTCACTTTGTCTTTAACCGTTAATGGTACTCTTAGTTTTAGTCAAGACTTTATATTTTGGAGTCCCAGGAGCGTCGTATGGACCCTTGGGACGTCATTGTCGTGTAAGCGGTCGGGGACTGCACCAAACAGTGTCAAACTTCGTAGGTATTTGTTGCAGTTTCAGAGAAGGTGTGAGAAGGCTGATTCACTCTGATTTTAACGGGAAAATTTTACTTTCGGGACGCACACTATACTTAGTCTCCATCACGTACTGCCGGGAGTGGAAGACTGTTGTTGACACAACAGACATTCACACTAAACCATTTTTATACCTTAAGTTTACGAAACTTCTCCATTGACAATCGGTGCTTGGGGTGGTAGGGGTTAGAAATTTCGGTTAGATTACACACACACACGCACACACACACACACACAAGGTCCTGGACACCGACAAACTCAAACATTGAATCATCCGTGGTTTCCTCCCCGAAGGGGTCACCGACCGAGCCTGATATTTCTTAGACGGACGTTACGTTTCTGCGTAAAACTGATAGAAATAACCTAACAATATATAGGTGTAATAACTCCCCTTACCACGGTTTAAGTTTAGATCTGTTGATTAAATAAGTTTTATGTAATTTTCAAAGGTAACTTTGAAAATAACTGTCATACTACAGTAACTACAAAATAAAGGACATAGAGGTCTCAGTCTTTATAACAGTGAAAAGTAAATGTTTACGTCTTGGGTGGACTGTACGGAGTCCCTTTCCTTGTACTTTTCGAAAACAAATCACCAGGTTTTGGATCTATCTATGTTAAAACAAGAACAGTTAGTATGGAGTTATTTCGACCACCTTTTTTTCTTAGACCCGAAAGTATTTTAGGTTATCTGAGTAAATGGGGATAAGAACAGTTTCCGTATAAAAGTATTTGTCAGGGTGTGAGATTTAGAACCTCCTCGTCTTATAATTGATCAAGACAAAAAAAAAAGATTAGTGACCGAGTAAATTGTACTTTTTCATTTACTGTAAGTATAAAAAATATGACGAAAAAGTGACTTTGACATTTTCTTTTTCCGGAATCCATAGTACTACACGTCGTCCTTACTAATCTACCTACGTTTATAAGTGAATTAGTGGTTCCTTTTGGTGAAGCCCCAGACGTACCGGAAGAAATATCACCGTTATTTCTGGTACCTATAAAACCGTAATTAAAAAGTGAATTCCGCAATTGCTCTACGCGTTACCTACCGATCGGAAAGTAAAGACTTAAAATTTTCTACTAGACACGATACTAAGACAAATAGGTTTCTTTCTGAATTTTTCATAACAAGTCAACGATTCAGAACAGGCTGAGAAACGGTAGAGTACCTCTTGACGTACGGTCCGAGGAGACAGGAGGTGACAGAGGACCTCAAACGAGTCTAAGTACGAGTGACTCAACGAGTGACAGATTGGTAGAGTAGGAGATAGCGGGGGAAGAGGAAAACGGAAGTTAGAAAGGGTTATAGTCCCAGAAAAGGTTACTCAGTCGAGAAGTGTAGTCTACCGGTTTTAAAACCTCGAAGTCGTAGTCAGGAAGGTTACTTATAAGACCCAATTAAAAGACATCCTAACTGAAAATTCATTATGTAAAGACTACTTAAAAACAAATTATTTACTGATTCTTTTGTTGTATTTCGGTGAGTCATCGACTTTATATTAGTGACTATTCGTGTCTCACGAACGACAATAGAAACCAATCGGAGACCCGTCTGTCTAAGACACTACCTCTATTTTTCTTTGAATAGTGTCACAGGAGGACCCTTCCTTCTCCCATTGACTCTTCTTCTCTACTCAACACTACTCGGTGACACTTCCAGATCCGGTTGGGGTACCCCGGAGACGTCGACTTAACCCCGAAAATATAAAGAGAGAACTGTTAAGTAACGTACACCCGACGGACCCTTCCTCAACAGTGGAACTTTCACTTTCAACGAGTCAACACAGGCTGAGAAACGGTGGGGTGCCTGACATCTCAGGTACCTTAAGAGGTCCGGTCTTGTAACCTCACCCATCGGAAAGGGAAGAGGCCCCCTAGAAGGGTTGGGTCCCTAGTTTGGGTCCAGAGGGTGTTACGTCCGCCTAAGAAATGGTCGACTCGGGGGTCCCGTCGACCCGTTCCGTTTAAGAAAGTCAACTCCGTAAAGTTTGTCGGAGATTTATAGACCCAAAGAAGAGAGAGAGGGGTCACAGAGATGACTCCGTCGGTCGACGTCCAGGGCACCCGCCTACTGTTCTCCTTAGCGATGGTGCACCACGGAGCCCGGCCCAAGAAGGAGGGTCCGTGGGTCGGAGAAGAAGTCGGTCTCCTAGGGAGGAGACTCGCGACCGAAAGGACGGCTTCGACCCCTTGCCTGACGTTCCAAAATGACTCCGTGGAAGAGAGTCGAGGACCCCGAGACGTGTAGACAACCAACGTGTGTGTCGCCGTGTGAACCCCTCCACTCGAGTCAGTGAACCGGCACAGGTCGAGGAACACTGAGATACCTGAAGTCGGGAGGTCCGAGGAGACAGGTGCCTTAAAAGTTCCGTCCTTATGACCTCACCCAACGGCAAAGGAGGAGACCCCCTAGGAGGGTTGGGTCCCTAGCTCGGACGTAGAGGACGAAACCTTCGACCCAAGAAATGGTGACTCGGCGGACTCTTCCTGAAGGGTAGTCACACCTACGTCCCGGTTCGAGATATTTACTAGGGGGAGTGAGAGACCCAGACCGGGAGACCGACGGAGCGACCGGACGGTGAGTAAAGGCACGAGGACAAGTGGACCGGAGAGATCAAAATCCCAGGGTGATAAGGACAGAAATGACTGACACGATTTATTACCGTAGAGAGTGGCAATCGGCACCAGATGTCTCTTACCCGAAGGGACCCCCGAGTCTCCCATTTCTTAGACGGACGTCGCGCCCTCTGGACCCGAAGTAAGGACCCACCCCTTCTAGGGGACCTCCTCCTTCACCGTTAGTCAGGTCACACGAACGGGCCCTTCAGGGGACCTGTCTCCTCGGACCGCCCGACGTCAGGTGTCCCAGCGTTTCTCACCCTGTGCTGACTCGCTGATTGTGAGTGTCTCTTACCTGGGACTTGAAACAGGACTCCCACAAAGAGGGTCGTTGTGTAGGGGGTCGCGGACCGTTTCGCGAACAGAAAGAGCCGAGGGTACCTTGTCTTAATAGCTCACCCAAAAGGTCCGAGTGTCTTACACGGGCAGTGGTGGCGGCGGCTCGGAAAATCAGGCGAGGAGGTCGACTCGACTCAGAAGATCGGGCGAGGAGGTCGTAGCCCGGACCGGACCCGTCGGCGCGGGGGGGGGGGTGGAATGAACTACGCGGGAGGCGACGAGGATCCACGGGGCCCGGCACATACGACCCGTACCAACCTGGTAGAGACGATGAAAGGCACGTATTGCTTCACTCGGTAAACTTCGTCGGGGGTGGACAGTGGTCAAAGAAGGGAGTCTTCGGGTCCACCCGACGCGACCCGGTCGCCGTCCTGGTGGACCCGACTACGGTCTACAGCCGACCTGCCTCGAGAGGAGACCTCTGAGGTTCCCTCTTAAGGGAACGGTCCAGGAAGTACTACCTCTGAAATCTTTTATGCAACCTTTTTAAGACCTAAGTTCACGAAAGCGGGGACTCCAACACCAAGACCGGCCAGGGAGGGGGGAAGGAAGGAAGGAGAAAGAAAAGGACAGACACTGAATGGGTCCACTCAGACGGTTAACAGAGATACTACACACAGACGACTACCGAAAGTCAAGTCAGCGAGTCAGCACAGACTGGGAAACGTTGGGGTACCTGACGTCGTGCGGTCCGGAGGGACAGGTAGTGGTTGAGGGTCTCGAACGGGTTTGAGTACCGCAATCACCACGGTAGGTTGGTAGAGTAGGAGACGACAGGGGAAGAGGAGGGTGGAAGTCAGAAAGGACCGTACTCCCAGAAAAGGTTCCTCAGGCAAGAAGTGTAGTCCACCTGTTTCATAATCTCAAAATCGAAGTCGTAGTCAGGAAGGTTACTTATAAGTTCTGACTAAAGGAAATACTAACTGACCAAACTAGAGGAACGTTAGGTTCCCTGAGAGTTCTCAGAAGAGGTTGTGGTGTCGAGTTTTCGTGGAACGACTGAAAATTTCGAAGAATTAAAACGAAAATTGAGATTGAAGGATCCCCCAGCGGGAACACAGACGTACTTAAATATAGTCGGTCGCTAACGTGTCTCAAATACGAGTGAAGTCGAACTCAGTCATTCCGAAGGTAGAGATGTGTACCTAAACAAAGATCCTCTTCGTGTAAGTTCCAAGTCTTCCAAAAGTGAGGACGGGATCTCAAGCCAAAGATGGCCCAGGAAAGTCCAGACACGTTTACAACGGTGGAGTCACACACCGACCGGACCCGGGGAGGTCTGTGGTAACAGACATTAACGTAGGAATCGGATCTTATGCGACGGGACTGGAACCTAGGAGTCCTCCGACATAGGTCACCGGACGGGGCGGACTGGTTAACGACACATCAGTGACGATTGTAGTTCCGATGACCGAACCGGTGTCGGATGAGGAGGTTCGGTGTCTTCGAGGAAGTTAGTCCCGTCTCTTCCACGGTCAGAGGTACTGGATAGAGTGACCCGCTTTAAACGTGCGGATAGTTCGACCCTCGTCCGGGTGGATTTGAGGATGGTAAGAATAGTTCTCACCTCCTCCAAAAAGTGTTAAGTCTCGAAGAGTCTAACGGCACACTACAACCAACTGAGGCTCTTGTGAATTCAACAACACAAATGAACCGGTAGAGAGACCGAAGAGAGACCCCTCTCCTAAACGGGTCGAGGAACGAACTAGCACCAAGTCGAAACCCTCTGAAGAAAAACTTAGACACTAAATAGAGTCGAATCTAATCTCGGTCAAGTTCAATGAATTTTCGTCCCGTGGTATTACTTATCTTGATCCGAACAAAGTGCTCCGTCGCAGAGTCTTTATGTGAAACGAAACGAGTAAGGTAATTCAAAATGTATCACGAAATCCACTTCCTGAAAACGGAAGAAACGTTTAGGTACGTCCACTCGAGAACTGATTTCTTTAGTCCTTGGAGGATTTCCCTTGACACACCACTGTGACTCATAGACGAAGGCAATCGAGTGTGCGTGACGACTCACTCCCGCCAAAGACAGACTCCTGAGACCGTCACGCTCCGAGGCTCGGACCAATCCCTCCGGTCCGTGCCCCGACGGGACCGCGAGGGCGCTAGCGCTGGACGCGACAGTGACAACCCGGGTCCAACCTAGGGACCAGCCCAGTCCCTTGATTCTAGGACGTTTGATGAGTCGTTCCCCCTTTCTTACAGGGTTCGCACTCTTACGTTTGGTCCATAGTTAACGTCCGGTTTTCACTATAAACTTCGGGATAAACTTTCCGACTGAATACTCTTACGAATTATGACCTTTGTTTTATAAACCGTTACAGAGACTTGATGAAATAAACTCTTCCTTCTTCGTGTGGTAAGACTTTCCTTTAGATCTTTCTTCCGTGGAGGTAAAGGAGTCTTGTAATCTTCGTCCCAAGTCTCCGACCAAACTCTGAAATGTTTCCGAGACCGCCACCCCACCCGACGAAGGACGATCGTCTCCTAAAGCCCGGGGGACGTGTAGGGTAGTCTCGAGGTCGTTGTTAGTCCACACGTGAATTGTCGACCCCCTCCCGTTCCTGAACCTGACCCAAATTTATCGTTACTGGAAACTCATCTTAATATAGAGGTAAATGGTCCCGTGAGTTTTCCGTTTATCCTTTTAGATTTTATTAAGTGAACTCCGAGAAGGAAAAGCAAATCGTTTAATTCGTATTAATACACAGATCTGTACTATTTTTTGTAAGAAAGGAAGTGTCTAAACGTAGACTCGAGGTTACGAGAACTTTCAGGTGGGTTTCAAGGAAAAGAAACAGTCCTTCCAGTCGTACGTATCTTCTTAGTAAACAAAATTACCAAGACATCTTTTTGTACTCACCAAGGCGAGACTTCGATTTGTCCTAAGAAGGAGACTCGTTGTCAGTACCTCGCCAGTTCGGTGAAGGACCGACGGGAAGTTACTCGGCTTCCTCTCCGGAGAAGCCTCTTGCGAGCGAGACGCCGACCAGAAGGACCAGAACTCGTCACATATCCACATAGGAGTCTCCTTGAAGGCACCCGTGAAAACATAAGATCTTACATTGTTTACGAACCCGCACACTCACCCCGTTCTCCATTGCCATTATGTGTCCGTGGAGAAATAAGATCAGAAAGAATATCAAAGAGGGTCCGTAGCCAAGGAAGAATGTACAGGTGTCCTAGATGTCTAATTCACAGTCGGGGGTCAGCAAAAATGCCTACGCGTCACAAAGGGCACGGAGAAAACCTTTCCTACTTTCATCTAAGTACTACTTTTGGTCACGCCTTTCCGGGTCGAATAAACCTGAGGATATCTATACTCACTCACGTATACACACGCAAGGACGTGTGCAGAGAGACACACACAGACCCACACACATGATCCTTTACCTATGTGAGGTCAGTCATCCATTCCGTTTGTAGAACAGACTAGTTTTAATGGGAACTTTTACATGACGTCTTATGGGTGCTGACGGTCAAAAAGGAGGCCACAACCTTATCGACGAGAACTCAACTTGTGGTCTACTTCGTCCACTTAACACAAATCCCTGGTTTCGGTTACTTGTTTGCTGACTGGACATATGTGATCTTAGCAGCAGTGTGTTACACTCCCTATTTCCTGACTCCGGTCTCCTCCCTTTGGTATAAGCACGGGGGTGTAGGACGAACGAAGTCCCGGCGGTCCTCGCTCTATGTCGGTGGGGAAATAGAGTGACATTAAAAATAAAAATTTAATCGACGATTCGTGTGTATCCACTTAACATAACCAAATTCACTCACACCACACGGATGTACTATGTGTGTGAAACCTTATCACCGCTGTGTACGCACAACAGAAGGTGTAAGGGGATTTTAGTAAAAAGAGGCACCGGGTACCGGCTTATGGCCGGCTGACTCGGTAGGGACTCTTAGAGGGGACAGTTTGCACGTCGAGGTTGCACGAGGAGATGATTTCGTTCAAGTTGTTCCCCCACAGGAGTCCTCGAGACATTAGTCAATCCATGTGACAGGATAGGGAACTCAATAGGACTAGTAAACTTACCAAACTAAAGGTGTTCTAAACTTTAACGTATATTTTTTCTTGCCACTCCCCTTTGGGACCCTCCTTCAGTTCCTATGAAAGTCTACGGTCTACTTTTCGCCACTATCCGAGGGAGTTCATTAGTTGTGAGTCGAAGCAGACCTTGTGTTAGCTAGGACAGTCCCGATTTTTGGGTAGACGGAAGTGACAACTATAGGGGTTGTTCCTTCTTATTAATCTTTTAAGGAATTAGTCACAAGGTAAATTAGAAGGTAACAGTTCCATTTGTGAAACTAATTTCATTCATCGTGAGTCCTCATTGACGTTTGGATAAACCTAAAGGTATTTGAATAAATTAAAAGAACGGAAAGTGGTAGAGTCCGTTATAACGGGAAGGACTCCGAAAGTCCTTGTCCGTCCCTAAAAGTCGTTTCGTTCACTTCACAACCAAAAGTGGTCCTAGACTTGGGGCTCCTCGTCTGACAGTCGGAAAGAAAAGACGACTTATGTGTCTACTCAGGTCTTCGGTAGAAGTCCCACGAGGACGATCGTCCCAGGCGGAAGTCCCCGGTACTTTGAAGGAGACATCAAGTGTGCTCCCAGTGACCCCTCACATTGCGTCCCGTGTAAGGACCCGGGTGACAACCGAAAACCAAGGTAGTAACCCACCACCGTCTCAAGTCCAAAGACTTAAAGATAGAGGGGTCCTTAAGATTTCGTCTTTATGATCAAAAAGTGAAGTGGAGACTGAGGACAAATGGAATAGTGTCGATTATGAACAACCATCTCAGACCCGGTCTCGTCGACACCCTGAGCCGGCAATGACAACCCTCCGGGGGATTGGATCCCTACCACAACAAATCGACGATTCCAAACCGGCTGAGACGCTGTGGTACCTGACGTAGCGAGCGGTCCTCCGGGGGGGGGGGGGGGCCCTAAGGGGTCCGTTCTTGTGACGTCACCCGACGGTAAAGGAGGAGGTCCCCTAGAAGGGCTGGGTCCCTGACTTGGGTGTAGGTTACGTAACCGTTCGCCCAAGAGATGGCGGCTCGGCGGGTCGTCGGGGCGAATCTTGACACTCAGGGTGCTACAATAGAGCCCCGAAGGGACCCCCGAGTCGACCATTTCTCAGGCGGACGTTACGCCCTCTGGGACCAAGTTAAGGACACAGCCCTTCTAGGGGACCTCTTCCCTATCCGATGGGTGAGGTCATAAGTACCCGAAGGGACCCCCGAGTCGACCATTTCTCAGTTGGACGTCACAACCTCTGGACCCAAACTAGGGACCCAACCCTTCTAGGGGACCTCCTCCCGTACCGTTGGGTGAGGTCATAAGAACGGACCTCTTAGAGGTACCTGTCTCCTCGGGCACCCGATGTCAGGTACCCCAGCGTCTCTCAACCTGTGTCGCCTCGCTGACTCGTGCTGTGTGACAATAGAAAATAGACGAAAGAACTAAAATCAGAGAGTGAGTAAGTAAACAATTTGTTCACAAAGAACTAGTGAATGACATACGTTTCACCCAAATCCATGACCCCTAAATCCTCACTTTCTGTTTCTACAACCTTAGTAGTCCCCGAATATCGGTTCTCTTACCTCTGTGTGCTCTTTCTTCATAGGCTCATAAATCTTATAGGTCCCACTACTCACGGTACCTCTTTCAATTTCGTCCCTAGTCCTTCCTTCACACCCCCCGTCCAAGACTAAAATTTGACCTAGCTGAACTATCAACCGCTCAATCCAGAGACTTACTCAAACGGAACACCAACCTTAGTGAGGTAAGTGAACTCGAAACGTGAGACGACCTTTCATTTCGGCTGTCTCCCCTTTTGTCTCCCTCTCTTTGACCGAATCCGTCGAAACGGTGTCCGGGACTCAAGTTGGTACGGAGATAAAAAATTTAAAAATTACTGTACATCACCTAAACATTACGACACAATCAAAGAGTCAAGTCAAGTCAAGTCAGCGAGTCAGCACAGGCTGAGAAACGCTGGGGCACTTAGTGTCGTGCGGTCCGGAGGGACAGGTAGTGGTTGAGGGCCTCAAGTGAGTCTGAGTGCCGGTAGCTCAGTCACTACGGTAGGTCGGTAGAGTAGGAGACAGCAGGGGAAGAGGAGGACGGGGGTTAGGGAGGGTCGTAGTCCCAGAAAAGGTTACTCAGTTGAGAAGCGTACTCCACCGGTTTCATGACCTCGAAGTCGAAATCGTAGTAAGGGAGGTTTCTTTAGGGTCTCGACTAGAGGAAGTCTTACCTGACCAACCTAGAGGAACGTCAGGTTCCCTAAGAGTTCTCAGAGGAGGTTGTGGTGTCAAGTTTTCGTAGTTAAGAAGCCACGAGTCGGAAGAAGTGTCGGGTTGAGAGTGTAGGTATGCACTGGTGTCCTTTTTGGTCTCGGAACTGATCTCCCTGGAATCAGCCGTTTCATCGCAGAGACGAAACTTATACTCACATGTCGTTTCGCCAAGTCAACATGTATATATATTACCAAATGTAGGCGATTGGGGCTTAAGGGTCACGTAAGGAGGGGTCGGGAGGACGGACGACCTTTGGTGTCTCAGGCGAGAGAGACAGACGCTCAGAAAAACGAAGTATCTGTCGGGTAAACGCGGTGTAAAACCTAGGTGTGCATTCACTACAGCGTGCTATGGACAGAAAGACCGCCGAAGAAAATCACACTGGTAGAGGTCGGGTAGGCACGACGACGTTGTCGTACCGAAGTAAGAGAAGTACCGACCCATCATAATGTATCTGGTGAAATTTTTTAATCAAATAAATTGACCTTTTATTACGGAAATGCTATGAGGTCACCAAAAACGGTAAGGAGTTGTACTTAGTGGGTCCCCACGTACACGGGGGGTGGGACTTGGGGGAGGGTGGCGGGAGGGGTGGGGTAGGGGGACCCAACAGGGTCTCGTGACCGAACCTGACGGGACGAAGTACGTGACTCGAACGTGGCCAGCAGACGAAGTGTATACCCCTATCCGTGCGAAGTCCCGGTAAGAGAGTTTAGGGGGGTGGGAGCGGAAGAGGGAGTCCCAGGCTTTCGGACACGAAATGTGGACACAGAGAAAACGACAGAATGTAATCCTAAAAACAATGACAGAAAGATTCGAGGTATATAAACGTGATTATACGACATAACCACAAGAGAAAGACTAAATGGAGTGATATTATCCGAGGTCAAAGTAGGTGGAGTAATCTTGACTGAGTTTTCACAAGAAAAATTACCGACCCAGTATAAGACAACACACATACATGGTGTCGAAAGAGTAGGTAGCAGACGACTACCTTAGATCCAACGAAGGTACAGGACCGATAACATTTGTCACGACGCTACTTGTAACCCCACGTGCACAGAGAAAGTCAAGACCAAAGGAGCCACACATACGGGTCGTCACCCTAACGACCCAGTAGTCCGTCGAGATAAAGGTCAAAAAATTCCTTAGAGGTGTGACAAGAGGTATCACCGACATGATCAAACGTGAGTGTGTTTGTCACATTCTCCCCAGGAAAAAGAGGTGTGGGAGAGCTTGTAAATAACGGACATCTGTAAAACTACCACCGGTAAGACGGACCACACTCTACTGTGGAGTAACGCCAAAACTAAACGTAAAGAGACTATTACTCACTAAAACTCGCAGAAAAGTACACAGACAATCGGTAGACATGCAGAAGAAACCTCTTTACAGACAAATCAAGAAACCGGGCGAGAAACTGACCCAGCAAGTAAAAAGACCATAACTCGACGTACTCGACGAACATATAAAACCTTTAATTAAGAAACAGTCAACAAAGGAAACGATAATAAAAGAGGGTAAGACTTCCGACGGAAAAGTGGAATATCAAAGGAAGTAACATGTTTTGGAACATTCAAATTAATCCAGGGTAAGCAAATAAAAACAAAAATAAAGGTAATGAGACCCTCCACCCAGTATCTCCCAGGACGACACTAAATACAGTCTCTCACAAAACGAATACAAGAGGAGATTCTCAAAATATCAAAGACCCGAATGTAAATCTAGAAATTAGGTAAAACTCAAATAAAAACGCATACCACAATCTTTCACAAGATCAAAGTAAGAAAATGTTCACCAACTGGTCAAAAGGGTCGTGGTGAACAATTTCTCTAATAGAAAAGAGGTAACATATAAGAACGGAGGAAACAGTTTCTATTCCACAGGTATCGACGCACCTCAATAGAGACCCGAAAGATAAAACAAGATGACTAGACATAAAGACACAGACACGATCATGGTATGACAGATCTAGTGACATTGAAACATCGTATCAGATTTCAGTCCTTCCAACTAAGAAGGTCAAGGTAAGAAGAAAGAGTTCTAACGAAACCGATAGGGTCCAAAAACACAAAGGAATGTTTAACACTTTCCTAAACAAAATCAAGACACTTTTTGTGAGTACCGTCGAACTATCCCTAACGTAACTTTGATATCTGAACAAAATCAAGACACTTTTTGTGAGTACCGTCGAACTATCCCTAACGTAACTTAGATATCTGAAAAACCCATCATGTAAGTAAAAATCATACAACTAAGAAGGTTAGGTGTATGTACCATATAAAGAGGTAGACAAACACAGGAGAAACTAAAGAAAGCATTCACAAACTATCAAAAGATACATATTCGGAAACAAAGAAATCCATTCGAAAAAGGATTCATAAAAAAAAAAAAAAACCAACGTCACCACTAACTTTAACAAAGGAATTAAAGACAAAGACAAAAAGAGTAACAATCACATATCCTTACGTTCCCTAAAGACACATAATGAAAATATAGGACTTTCAAATGTCATAAATAACTAATCGACATCATTAAAAGACCACCACAGAAATCTCAAAAGACACATCTCCTAGAACAGTAGACGTTTGTTACTCTCAAAAGTTAGAAGAAAAGGTTAGATGTAAAGGAATAAAGAAAAAGAAGAGACTAATGACGTCGATCCTAAGGTTTTGATACGACTTATCGTCACCACCCTCACCCGCGGAACAGAACAAGGACCAAAATCTCCTTTGTGAAAGTGACGAAACGGCAACTCCAACTACAAACGACGCCCAAACCATAGATACCGAAAATGATACAACTCCATACAAGGAAGGCGTGGACGAAAGACCTCTCAAAAATAAAAAAATTTAGTATTTACCTACTACTCAAAACAGTTTCCGAAAGAGACGTAGATAACTCTATTAGTATACCAAAAAATAGAAAGTTAGACAATTATACCACATAGTGTAACTAAACACTTATAACTTCTTAGGAGCGTAGGGATCTTATTTCTATCGAACCAGTACTATATACAAGAAAAATTTTACAACAACCAGGACAAACGATCTTAAAACAATTCCTAAAAACGTAGACACAAGTAGTCACTACAACCGGCCACAAAAAACAAAACAAAACAAAACAAAACAAAAACCACCGTAGAAACACACCAAACCACAATCCCATAACCACCGGAGTATCTTACTCAAACCCTCAAATTGAAGTAGACGCTAAAAGACCTTCTCAAACTCATCCTATTCACAATCGAGAAGAGATTTAAAAATCATCTTAAGTGGACACTTCGGTAGACCAGGACCCGAAAACAAACAACCTTCTAAAACTACTGTCGAAGTTAAAGGTACGAACACTACCCAGATAATTCTAGAAGATAAAGAAGTGTCCTCCTCTTCCCATACTGTCTCCTACTCTACTAACCTACCGTGGTGGCTGAGCTACCTATGCTCAAACTCGTTCGAGGTCCTCAACCACTACCTGTCTACTAGTCCCTTCGGACTGCACGACGTCAGGTACCCCAGTGTTTCTCAACCTGTACTGACTCACTGACTTTACTTGACTTGACTCAAAACCTTCTAATATGAAAAGATTCTTAGGCAGGTAAAGAAGGTTCAACAGGTAAAATAACCGTACATTAACGAGTGTCGTTAGAGAACACTGGAAAACACAAGGGACACAACAGACAACACTAAAGAGGTAAAGGTAAAGATTAAAATGACTAAACTAAGCAGAGGTAAAAAGAACTACTCAGACCGATGACCCAACAGATAAAATAAATCGAAGAGTTTCTTGGCCGAGATCAAAATGCCTAGAGATCAGAGGAAGTAAAGAAAAAGTAAATAAAGACGAGATTAAAAATACTAAAGAAAGAAAGATGATTGAAACCCCAAGAAGACAAGAAAAAGATAAACGAAATCGACACTTTAATCCAACAAATAAACTACAAAGAGACCAAAAGACTCCATCTGAACATAACGATACTTGGAGGGAGAATTGTGACGGAAAGGACTTAGGGTATCCAAAACCCAATACAAAAGTAAAAGTAATCCAAGATACGTATAAAACTAAAGAAGAAACTAAAGAAGGTACTAGACAACGAATAAGTCTTCACACAATAAATCGGAGACATACAAACACAAAAAATATCAACGAAAAAAAAAGGGGACATCAACTGTAGATTAGAATGGTGTAACATTAGTCTTTTCTACGAACTTTAATAAAGTTAAAGTCCCAACCCTTGAGTACATGTGGACACCACCTAAGTACAGTTACATACCGTTTTGGTTATGTCATAACATTTCATTTTTTTATTGATTTTGATTTTCCTCATTTTTTCAATTTTTTTTAAATGGATCCAATCTAAATACCGGGTCCCATCAAAAAAATCTTTATGTAAAATATTCCTTCGATAATTCGGGTGAGGAGGTAAAAAAATCACTCTGTTTCGTAATTTAAGGCAAAGACTAATATATTTCTTACGTAACATAAACAGGAAAAGTTGGTTTATAAGATTGTATTTGAGACTGTAAATACAAAGTCTTTATTTTGGATCAAAAGAATGAGTGATACATTCTTATAATATCTTTTATGTCCTTCCGTGTCCAATTTTTTATTTAGAATCTTCTAGTAACGTCAGAAAACGATTCATACCGAATAGACTTGGTTTGAGATAACAACACATAAGTGTCAAAAAAAAAAAAAAAAAAAAAATTAGTGACAACAACCGTTACGGAGGGTTCTTTTAACAGTCTTTGTAGAAACTCCACTTAAGAAGGGGTAGGTATCAATAAAGGAAATCCTATTAATGACCTTCACCTTAACGTCCGAGTTTGTCATATGTGTATAGACATGGAAAACTTTACAGTCAAACGGGAGTTAATGTTAACAGTGGTCAAAACTCGTGGTAACGTTCATCTAACTTCACGAATAAAGGAATATGTAAGTTGTTGTCTTTTATCTTTTTTTCAAAATGAGAGAAAGAGAATAGTTCAGTCCCTATAGTAATAAAATATGCGTACGTCAAAAGTAAGGTACATTCTAAGGAAAAAGGTGAGATAATTCTTAAATTATCTAAGGAAGGAAACACTTAACCGTCAAGGAACTAAGACTGCGGAAATTTTACAGACTCACGGATAGGACAACACTGACCAGACATTCGCTCGGAGAACCGCACAGGTCGGACGGCCGCCGGAAGTGCGACGCGTCCGAGGAGAGATCGACGCCGCGCGGTCCCCGAGGAGAGGCCACCACCGCACGGCCGAAGAGAGACGTCGCCGGAGAGGCAAAGTCCTCGTCCCGGAGATCCCGCGACCCACAGCTAGCGACGCCGGGCACCCGGTCATCCACACCGACGGCCCGAGATCTCGTGTCCGAGCCGTCGACACCACGTTCCCGGAGCAGCAAGGTGCCGTGCGCCCTGGAGGGGTCTGGTCCCTAGCCTGACCACAGAGGATGTGACCGACCACCTAAGAGATGGCGACTCGGTGGTCCGTTCGGGAGATTGACTGAAAATTGTCACGAAATATATAATTAACACAAGGAAACAACTACTGTTTTTAAGTCTAAATTCGTAACGACAAATAACACGGGTTTTATTATTCAAGAAGTACATGGTAAATTAAAAGGACGAAATCATTATCCTAGACAATAGTACGAAAAGAGAATCAATGTGTGACAGGTTCTAAAAGTGAATTGGTCACTACCTCGACGTTAAATCTCTTTACTTGGACAACCTTTAGTGCGTCGTTCCTTTGTTATCTGAACCTCAAAGTTCAGCCCAGGTAACTTAGGTTTGGACGCAAATCGTACTACGATTCAACGACGACCCCGAAGGGACCACCGAGTCTCCACTTCTTAGGCGGACGGTGACGTCCTCTATGTCCAAACTAGGAACCCAACCCTTCCAGGGGACCTCTCCCGTCACCGTGGGTGAGGTCACAAGAACGGACCTCTTAGGGTACCTGTCTTCTCGGGCCACTCGATGTCGGGTCCCCCAACGTTTGTCAGTCCGTTAAATCGTTGATTTCGTTGTCGTGTTCAACGACGACCAAGAACAAAGGAGAGACAAAGTATCAAGTTCTTAGTCGTTTGATGTAACGAGTCCAGTTTAGACCGGACGGTGGACTAAAAAAATTTAATTCAAAATAACATTGGGTCGGCGTGTCAGCAAACAACAATAGAGGACAATGTTCCCGTCTGAACTCACCGACACTGTCTCTGGAGTACGGGTGAGACACCTCGACACTTTATAAAGGGTAGGCCGGGAAATGTCATGTTCAGACGAAGGTCATCGAAAAACGGGAAACCTTTGCTACGTCTATAACCTCCAGGACTTAGATAGAAGATAGAGAGATATAGAATCACAAGAGAGTTGTAAAGATAAATCTTAATTCATTTGACGATAGTACGAAAATAAAATCGATATACACCACGTTTTTACACTATGTAACGGAGATGACTATGAAAGTAAATTTTTGATCGATCGTAAAAATAAAGGTTTTATAGAATAAGAGTCAGGGGATAAAGAATCGTAGAACGGAACAAAATTACTACGTCTTAGAAGAACTTACAGTAATTTTCATGACAAATAGAAAAATTTCTACAATAAAACTTACTTTCGACGAAAGAAATACTCCTAACGAAGGTCATACATTAGTCCACAAGCATACTTAAAGACTGAAACAGTAACGACCTTCAGTGACACCTCGAGAGAGTTGTTTCCTTAACAACGATCAGTGAGTCAACACAGGCTGAGAAACCTCTAGGGTATCTGACATCGGGTGACCCGAGGAGACAGGTACCTTAAGAGGTCCGTGTTATGACCTCACCCAGTGGTAAAGGAAGAGGTCCCCTAGAAGGACAGGGTCCCTAGTTTGGGTCCAGAGGGCGTAACGTCCGACTAAGAAATGATACAGATACCAGGTAGAATCTTTGGGTCCGCCCAAAAGGAAGGCAACCGGAGGGTCAAGGGAGGACGTGTGTCCATAGGAGTCGGATGACGGGTGCACGGTCGAGACGGGGACTACAACAACATCCTTCGACCTGGCACACGTACACACACGTTCGTGTACACGACTCCATCCGGCACTACAGATAAGGATTGGGAGAGGGAGACACAATGTCCATTTTAAGGGGACCTATAAGTGACGACACTTTTAAATCACACGAAGACACTATAATACTGGATACTTATATATATACTTTATATATAAACCACTGATTTCATCTACACATAAATCCCATGCACACATGCACACACACACGTGCACACGTACACACGTACACACACGCACACGCACGTACACACACGCACACGCACGTACACGCACACACACGCACACACGCACGCTCACACACACACACGCACACACGTACACGCACACACACGCACACACACACACGCACACACACACACGCTCACACACACACACGCACGTACACACACGTACACGCACACACACACACACACGCACACACACACGTGTATGTAAGTCACCACAGTCTGAGGAGCACTGGTGTACCTGACATACATTGGGTGGACTGAGGAGACACGAACCCTAAGAGGTCCGTTCTTATGACCTCACCCAACGGTAAAGGAAAAGATCCCCTAGATGGTTTGGGTTCCTACCTTGGACTCAGAGGACGTAACGTCCATCTAAGGGGTGGTGACTCAGTGACCCTTTCGGGGGACAGGCACGATCTACGACATTTTAACTCAACTTAAGAGTATATGGTACGACCACAGACTCTGAACGAACAACGCACCCCACGGGGTGTGTGTACAAAACTTTAACCCACGTCCTTGGGAATACTCAGATTCTTCCTGAGTAGTCCACCTATCTATACAAAGGAAGGTACCACCACATTACCTTAAATAAAACCGTTTATAAGAAACAAGAAACTCATCCTCCAACCCAGGAAGGGTCCGCAGTTCCGTCCATTTGGAGATAAGAGACAAGGAAGAATCACAAATTATCTTTATTTAGACACCCTTGTAGATCCAACCTTCTTGCGTAATCCGTTCTCGACTAACAAGAAGTCAAGTCAGCGAGTCAGCACAGGCTGAGAGACGCTGGGGTACTTAGCGTCGTGTGGTCCGGAGGGACAGGTAGTGGTAGAGGGCCTCAAGTGTGTCTGAGTGCAGGTAGCTCAGGCACTACGGTAGGTCGGTAGAGTAGGAGACAGCAGGGGAAGAGGAGGACGGGGGTTAGGGAGGGTCGTAGTCTCAGAAAAGGTTACTCAGTTGAGAAGCGTACTCCACCGGTTTCATGACCTCAAAGTCGAAATCGTAGTCAGGAAGGTTTCTTTAGGGTCCCGACTAGAGGAAGTCTTACCTGACCAACCTAGAGGAACGTCAGGTTCCCTGAGAGTTCTCAGAAGAGGTTGTGGTATCAAGTTTTCGTAGTTAAGAAGCCACGAGTCGGAAGAAGTGTCAGGTTGAGAGTGTAGGTATGTACTGGTGCCCTTTTTGGTAGTGGGACTGATCTGCCTGGAATCAGCCGTTTCATTACAGAGACGAAAACTTATATGATAGATCCAACCAGTAGTGAAAAGAAGATTCCTCATTCGCAGAAAATTAAAGTACCGACGTCAGTGGTAGACGTCACTACCAAGAATCATACATCATAAAATCTACTTTACGTTATCTTGAACAATCCATTCTGCGTAAACGATTTACTCGACTTCGTCGTCGGTCCGGCACTTCGACCTTGTGCCACACGTCTAGTCGTCACTCCTCCCGAGGAGTGTGTCGCGGGCTCTGTCCCGTGTACCCCTTTCGAGCGAGGGCCGACGCGCGGTGTAAGGTTCCCGATACCTGTCCGAGGAGATGGAGTCCTTCTACCGTTTGTACTACCTCTTAGCAGACCTTTATCTCAGTGTCACAACTTCTGACAAAAGTCTAAAACAACCCCGAAGGTCTACCTTTTATCTTGTTATTATACTCACTGAAATTAGTCACCCTTTCTTTTATACTTACTACTCTTCAATATCCCTCTGTAAAAAACCAAATATAATTCATTATAGTAGATATAAATAAAAATCTCCCATTATAGTAGATATAAATAAAAATCTTTCTCTACGGGAAGATTGTCTCTATAGGGGTTTGACTTATCCAGTGAAAGACTTTTTGTAATCTAGTAAAATCTATTCTCCAATTAAACTCTAATTTCATTCGAAACTAAACTTAGGGATTCTCACTTGGGTCCCGTTTAATGGTTTGAAGATACTCGGTGATCAAGTTTTAAGAGTGTACATGGACCCATAAGTAATTTTGTGATAAATGTTATCGATCCTTTACCTTCGTTGTAATAGTTCCGAAGTATAATAACTATTTTGTTGGAATAGTAAGGTAACCGTCTACTTACCTATTCCTTCAAAACCATGTATATGTGTTACTTTATAATCAATCGATATCGATATCGACAAAGGTAACAAAGGGGTAGACAAACGAAACTTCACTACCCTGGCCTACGGTACTAGAAGTAAAAGACTTACGACTCGAAATTCGGTTGAAAAAGTGAGAGGAGAAAGTGAAAGTAGTTCTCCGAGAAATCAAGAAGAAGTGGAAGAAGGTATTCCCACCACAGTAAACGTATAGACTCCATTACCTATAAAAAGGACCGTTAGAACTAAGGTCGAACACGAAGAAGGTCGGGTCGTAAAGAGTACTACATGAGACGTATCTTCAATTTATTCGTCCCACTGTTCTGTGTCGGAACTGCATGAGGAAAGGGCTAAATCTTGGTCAGACAACAAGGTACAGGTCAAGATTGATAACGAAGAACTGGACGTATGTCTAAAGAGTCCTACGTCCAGTCCGTCAGACCATAAGGGTAGAGAACTTCTTAAAGATGTCAAAGAACACTAGGTGTTTCAGTTTCCGAAACCGTATTAATTATTTCGTCTTCATCTACAAAAAGACCTTGAGAGAACGAAAAAAGAGATTAGGTCGTCTACAACCGTCAGACTAGAGACCGAGGAGACGGATAAGATTTAGGTCGAACTTGTAGACCTCCAAGTACCACGTGTACTACAACTTCGGACCGAACCTCTTAAAACTCGTAATGAAACGATCTCATACTCTAAACCCAAGGTTTTAGTGACGTCTACCACTTACGTTGGTACTTTAATTTTCTACGAACGAGGAACCTTCTTTTCAATACTGGTTAGATCTGTAGGATAATTTTTCGTCTCTGTAATGAAATAGTTGTTTCCAGGTAGATCAGTTTCGATACGAAAAAGGGTATAAGCCTATACCTACACTCTCAACCTGATATTTCTTTCGACTCGTGCCTTCTTAACTACGAAAACTTGATACCACAACCTCTTCTGAGCACTCTCAGGGAACCTGACGTTCCTCTAGGTTGGGTAGTTAGGATTTCCTTTAGTCAGGATTTATAAGAAACCTTCCTGAATGTTGACTTCGACTTTGAGGTAAGGAAACCGGTGGACTACGTTTCTTGGATGAGTAACCTTTTCTGCGACTACGACCCTTTCTAACTTCATTCCTCCTCTTCCCCTGTTGTCTCCTACTCTACCGACCTACCGTAGTGGCTGAGTTACCTACACTTAATCTCCTCCGAGGTCCACAACCACTACCTGTCCCTTAGGACCGCACGACGTCAGTTACTC
Organism: Capra ibex; assembly: GCA_006410555.1. Taxonomy (NCBI): domain Eukaryota; kingdom Metazoa; phylum Chordata; class Mammalia; order Artiodactyla; family Bovidae; genus Capra; species Capra ibex. The sequence continues at coordinate 62,920,297 of SJYO01045292.1, forward strand.
CAACGTTTGTCAGTCTGTGTTGACTCGCCGATTTGACTGACTGATCAACATCGATATCGAATCAAATATACAAATATGTCAATATCGAGAGAGAGAGAGAGAGAGAGAGAGAGAGATATATATATATATATATATATATCGAAAAAATAATTTTTTTTTTTCCTTGTGTAAACTTAATTAAGATTACTCTACCTACCTGGACCTCGGACAATATGTTTCACTTCAGTCTTTCTCTTTCTTTTATGACATATAATTGGATACATATATAATTGGATACATATATCCAAAATCTTTCTGCCATAACTACTACGATGTACCTCCCGTCGCTTCCTCTGTCTCTACATTTCTTGTCTGAACCAGAGTCACCCTCTGCCACTCCGACCTTACTACACTCTCTTGTCGTGACTTCACATATGCAAGTCAAGTCAGGGCAAGTCAGCGAGTCAGTTCAAGTTGAGACATTGGGGTACTTGGTGTCGTGCGGTCCGAAGGGACAGGTAGTGGTTGAGGGTCTCAGACGAGTTTGAGTACAGGCAGTTCATCCACTACGGTAAGTTGGTGGAGTAGGAGACGACAGGGGAAGAGGAGGACGGAAGTTAGAAAGGGCCGTAGTCCCAGAAAAGGTTACTCAGTCTAGAAGTGTAGTCTACGGTTTCATGACCTCAAACTCGAAGTCGTAGTCAGGAAGGTTACTTATAAATCCTGACTAGAGGAAATCCTACCTGACCAAACTTGAGGAACGTCAGGTTCCCCGACAGTTCTCAGAAGAGGTTGTGGTGCCAAGTTTTCGTGGTTAAGAAGCCGCGAGTCGAAAGAAGTGTCAGGTTGAGAGTGTAGGTGTGTACTGGTGACCTTTTTGGTATCGGAACTGATCTGCCTGGAGACAACCGTTTCATTACAGAGACGAAAAATTATACGATAGATCCAACCAGTATCGAAAAGAAGGTTCCTCGTTCGAAGAATTAAAGTACCGACGTCAGTGGTAGACGTCACTAAAATCTCGGGATCTTTTACTTCAGACAGTGATAAAGGTAACGAAGGGTAGATAAAAGGTACTTTACTACCCTGGTCTACGGCACTAGAGTCAAAAGACTTACAACTCGAAATTCGGTTGAAAAAGTGAGAGGAGAAAGTGAAAACAGTTCTCCGAGAAATCAAGAAGAAGTGAAAGACGGTTTTCCCACCACAGTAGACGTATAGACTCCAATAACGATAAAGAGGACCGTTAGAACTAAGGTCGAACACGAAGTAGGTCGGAGCGTAAAGAGTACTATATGAGACGTATATTCAATCTATTCGTCCCACTGTTATATGTCGGAACTGTATGAGGAAAGGGTTAAACCTTGGTCAGACAAGATACAGGGTAAGATAGACAACGAAGAACTGGATGTATTTCTAAAGAGTCCTACGTCTATTCCACCAGACCATAAGGGTAGAGAAAGTCTTAAAAGGTGTCAAATAACACTAGGTGTGTCAGTTTCCGAAACCGTATCAGTTATTTCGTCTTTCTCTACAAAAAGACCTTGAGAGAACGAAAAAGGTACTAAGTCGTCTACAACCGTTAAACTAGAGACCAAGGAGACGGTAAAGATTTAGGTCGGACTTGTAGATCTTCAAGTACCAAGTGCATAAAGACTTCGGACCGAACCTCTTAAAACTCGTAATGAAATGATCGTACACTCTACTCACGTTAACACGCCATGAAACTCGTAAGAAACCGTAACGGAAAGAAACCTTAACCTTACTTTTGACTGGAAAAGGACAGGACACCGGTGACGACTCAAAAGGTTTAAACGACCGTACAACTCACGTCGTGAAAGTGTCGTAGTAGAAAGTCCTAAACTTTATCGAGGTGACCTTAAGGTAGTGGAGGTGATCGAAACAAGCATCACTACGAAAGATTCCGAGTGAACTGAAGTGTAAGGTCCTACAGACCGAGATCCACTCACTAGTGTGGTAGCACCAGTAGACCCAACACTTCTAGAAAAAACATGTCAAGAAGGCACATAGAACGGTGGAGAAGAATTATAGAAGACGAAGACAATCCAGGTCTGGTAAAGACAGGAAATAGCTCGGGTAGAAACGTACTTGACAAGGGAACCATAGAGATTAAAAGAACTTCTCTAGCGATCAGAAAGGGTAGGGTAACAAAGGGAGATAAAGAAACGTAACTAGCGACTCCTTAGGAAAGAATAGAGAGGAACGATAAGAGACCTTGAGACGTAAGTCTACCCACATTGAATGGAAAAGAGGAAACGGAAAGTGAAGAGAAGAAAGAGTCTATAAACAGTTCGGTGGAGCCTGTTGGTAAAAAGGAAAAGAGTAAAGATAAAGAACCCCTACCAGAACTAGTGAGGGAGGACATGTTACAGTGTTTGGAGACAGGTATCAAGAGTCTGTGAGATAGTCTAGATTAGGGAACTTGGACAAACAGTAAAGGTGACACATTAGTAGTCCCTAAACTAATTCCAGTATGGACTTGCCAGATCACCAAAAGGGATGAAAGAAGTTAAATTCAGACTTAAACCGTTATTCCTTAAGTAATAGACTCGGTGTCACTCGAGGGTAAGACCAAAAACGACTGACATATCACAAAAAGGTAGAAACCGACGTTTCTTATATTAGTTGGACTAAAGTCATAACTGGTAGACCACTACAGGTACAAAACTCAACAGAGAATACAACAGCTTCTCCCTCAAACGATACTGTTCAGGTAAGAGAACTTTTTTGACAATCGGAAACGGGACGAAGTAAAACATGAGATTCCGGGTTTCACCTATAATGAGGTCCATAGAGAACTGAAGGATGAAAAGTAAGGTCAGGGGATACTACTTTTCACATAGAAAGAATCCACAATAAAGATCTTGGGGAACATCCAGTCGTATCTCGGTAAGTTGAAGTCGAAGAAGTCGTAATCACCAACACTTTATCTGGACCTAATGACACTAAAACTTACCGATCGGAACCTTACTTGTCTCTAGAAAGACAGTAAAAACTCTAACGTCGGTCCATGACGTAAAACCTGAGAAAACAACTGATACTCCCAATGAGGTAAAGAAGATTACCTACGAACAAGTGTGATCATCTATATTACCAGTCAAGTCAAGTCAGTGAATCAACACAGACTGAGAAACGTTGAGGAACTTGATGTCGTACGGTCCGAAGGGATAGGTAGTGGTTGAGGACCTCGAACGAGTTTGAGTTCAAGTAACTCAACCACTACGGTAGGTTGGTAGAGTAGGAGATAGTAGGGAAAAGGAGGATGGAAGTTAGAAAGGGTCGTAGTCCCAGAAAAGATTCCTCAGTCAAGAAGTGTAGTCCATCGGTTTCAAAACCTCAAAGTTGAAGTCGTAGTCAGGAAGGTTACTTATAAGTCCTGACTAAAGGAAATCCTACGTGACCAACCTAGAGGAACGTCAGGTTCCCCAAGAGTTCTCAGAAGAGGTTGTGGTGTCAAGTTTTCGTAGTCAAGAAGTCGTGAGTCAAAAGAAATATCAGGTTGAGAGTGTAGGTATGTACTGACTACCTTTTCGATATCGAAACTGATCTACCGGGAAACAACTGTTTCATTGCGGAGACGAAAAATTATACGACAGCTCCAACCAGTATCGAGAAGAAGGTTCCTCGTTCGTAGAAATTTAAAGTACCGACGTCAGTGGTAGACGTCACCAAACCCTTGGATTCTTTTAGTTCGGAGAGTAACAAAGGGGTGGATAAACGGTACTTCTCTACCCTGGCCTACGGTACTAGAATCAAAAAACTTACAACTTAACCAACTTACAACTATATTACCAGTAGACTCAATTTAAGCGACTAAGGTTAGGCAAAATCAAGTGACTGAGGATTTTACAACTACAAGTGAGAACGGAAGAGGAAGAACTGGTGAAAGTTAAATGGAATTAAGTACTTGGATTCTCCAAGGATACGTTACAACAAGAGAACGTTGTAGTCTGAAATGAAGGTAGTGGTCGGTGTAGTGTTGACACAGAATAAAAGTGAAACCGAGGTAGGGAAGTAAGAAAGACCTCAATAAAGATGTGACTAGAGGTCATCGTATAACCCGTGTATGACTGAACCCCTCAAGTAGAAAGTCACAGGATAGAAAAACGGAAAAGTATGACAAGTACCCCAAGAGTTCCTCCCTTATGACTTCACCAAACGGTAAGGGAAGAGGTCACCTGGTACAAAACAGTTTTGAGAGGTTGTACTGGGAAGGCAGAACCCACCGGGAGGTGCCGCACTGAGTATCAGAGTGACGCAATCTGTTCCGACACTAGGTACACTAATCTAACCCATCAAAAGACACTAACACCAAAAGTTAGACAGACGGGAGACTACTTATTCCTGTGCCCCGAATACCTTCGAAGGACTACCCTCTCTCTCTGACATACCCTTTGACCCAGAACGAGACTACGAGTCATTTACAAATTAGGGCAAAAGACGACTACCCACCCCGACACAAGACAGGGGCAACAAACCGGACTCCGTGCGACTAGGTCCGGAGGTGACCTCTGAGGACCTGTGAGTGTCCGTTCAGGTCGCGTCAGAGAAGACCTGTGTGAGGAGAAAAGAGGACCCAGGACCACGTCTGCTCAAAACAAACGTGGGAGGTTCCCAGACAAAGGGGTCAGGACACCTTCAAGACATTAGGTTAGGGGGACCGGAGGTTTAAGTTTAAGGGACCCCTAGAGTCAGGGAAAGGGTCTAGGGGTCTAACCCTTTAGAAAACACCCAGGATCTTGAAGGAATTGTCACACTCTTAAAGAAACCATACTAACAAGACGTCCCACACCCAGGAGACGAGGCACCGAGACACTACCCGGTGAATACTGGAGGAGGTTCTACCGAATGCGGTGTGCGACCCACTGGGCCCAGACGACGTCGGTACGTGTCGTGGTACGTACGACGGTATACACTTTGACGTCTAAGCTAAGTACGCTGCCCCGTGAGCTTCGGACACGAGACCCTGTCGGGTCTCCCCATCCCCCTACCCAAAAACCTATCCCACCTACGTACATACACAGACACCGACCAAGTACAACTACATACCTTTTCGGTGGTGTTGCAACGTTTTATTAATAGGAGGTTAATTGTATTTAATTAATTTTTATGTAAGATTTTCACTATTATCGACATTATAAGTGTTCACGACAATATTACCATTTTCATATTACTTTATAAGAATTTGTCGAACGTGTGCGTAGTTTATGTAACTCATGAACGACGTTGTCGTTTATGAGTACTTGTCGTTTATACAAGTGCAACGGGAGCTACTCACCACTCGAAGGACAAAGGGTCCACATAAGTCCATCTCTTCCCTACACCACGGGCCCTATCATATATCTCCTAAGACTACAACTTAACCTCTAACCTAATCTAACAAACCCCCAAAGGGACCATCTAGTCTGTCATTTCTTAACGGACGGTTACGTTCTCTGGGTCCAAACTAGGGACTCAGTCTTTCTAGGGGACCTCTTCCTTTACCGTTGGGTGAGGTGATAAGAATGGACTTTGTAAGATACCCTTCTCCCGGGACCACCCGATGACAGGTACCCCAGCGTCTCGACCGTACTGACTCGCACGCGCCTACTACGACTACTATCCAACAAAATTCATTCAAAACCAGTACATACTTGACTGAAATTAAACGTATCCAAAACCAAACGAGTAAACAGGGTTGTTTATAAATGATTGACGGTCAATACATGGTCCCGGTCCGATTCACGATGTTACGGTTGACTATTTCTCTATTCGATTTAGGAACGGAGAATCTCGAACACGAAGGCCCCCGCTCCTCTACCCGTTATTTGAATTTCTTCGTTCCTTTGTAGTAGACGAAATTTAATCTTCTCTTTATTCATTGTCTCACACTGCCCTTCCGGAGACGTACACTGCGGCGACTCTACTGCCTAAACAAGTAATTTCGTCGTGTCGGATTGAGTCAGACTGATTAGGTCACTCACTGACATCATGTCCTATACCAGTCACTATGTCCGTTTCCGGTCTATTATGACCCGAAAAACTAGTCTTATTTTACTTCTAAACACTTGTTTTCCTTACTTGTCGCGGACCTGACGTCCGCTTAGTACTAAAGAGTCGATGCTTAAGCGTCGTAGCGACATTGACTTGAGAGTTTGGGTCTAGAGATTTTTAAACGCACGAGACGCCTCCAAGATAGAGAAATGGGATGTGGTTGATGTATTACCACACCTTTTCAGTTGGTGTCTATAAAATACCTAAACCCCCGTTTTCTTTGTTTTCTACGGAATTCAGGACTTTCGTACGGAAGAAGTTATCAGAAGTGAGGAACCAGCAAAAAAGAAGTGATATTGGTGACAAAAAGAGAGAAACAAAACAAAAACGAAAGACTGAAAACCGTTTCATTAAACGGTTCTTCATAAATAGTTTATTTCCTGAGCAAATATTTATAAACAACATTAAAATAAGAAGATAGAAACATAAAGGAAAATTTTTTCCTTTCTAACGGTTTAAGGTTTGAAGTGGTTTAAGTGTGGACAGACTCGTGATTTAGACTCAGTATTACTTGTCCTTTATTCGGTTTGTTGGTATAAGAAAAAAACAGTCGTTAGTTTATGTTAAAATACGGTATGTGTCCTCAGTCACTTACGTACCGGTGTACAAATTAATGTCAAAAGTTTACAGTAACAATACTACTACAGTAACGGGTTGGAAATGTCTCCTAAATCATGATTACATCCGGTCCGTCTCAGGGCGAGTGACATATATACGTACACTCCAGCGAGTCAGTATAGGTTGAGAAACTCTAGGGCACCTGACATCGGGTGGTCCGAGGAGACAGGTACCCTAAGAGGTCCGTTCTTATGACCTCACCCAACGGTAAAGGAAGAGGTCCCGTCGAAGGACTAGGTCCCTAGTTTGGTTACAAAGCATACGGAGGACGGAACCGTCCACCTAAGTTATTGTGATCCTGGTGGACCCTTTGGATCTACCTATCTGTCCATGTGTCACATATAGTGAACCAGAAATGTCACCGAGGTATTTCGTCTAAAATAACGATACGATAAAATAGACATTCCTTTGTCGAGTCCTTTGTAAATAGTTCAACTGATTCCAGGTTTAGTTCCTGAAACTGGTGCCTAGGATGTAAGAACTAATAAGACTTTCGGTGCTATTGTATTCTTTCGATCACTCCTTCGTAAACGAACTTCAATCCTTCCGGTAGATGAATGCCTCCCTAGGGAGATACTAGACCCCGTCTATACGCTACTACAAAAGAGACAGGACTCTACCTTCCAATCGACACCCGTAACCTCTTTCTACACGATACATCTTATCTAATAAATGAGAGAAACTTAGAGTCGAAAGAACAAACACTTCACCCCAAATCTTATAAGCGGTGTCGCTAAGGACTGCCTCTAACTTACTCTACTGCGTCTCGTATGTCCCGTTTCTCGTCCACAAGACACTTATAGCTAATAGGCTGATCCAAGAAATAAAGGAAGGACAGAGAGTCCCTTTAGAACTTCTCCTCTCCGTAGATAAACGTTTAGTAAAATATTAGGTCCCTACTTTCGACCCCGTCTGTATGTTACGGTATTAAGGAAGACCTTAGTTCTTTCTAAAAATTTTATGGGAAACTAGATAACACCTCTTTTTGCAGTGCACGTGATTTCCATTTGACTCGTTCCGCTAGCAATGCACCCCTCCCGTCGAGGAACCCGGGAGAGGTTCAAGCACCACACGCAGTTCCTGTGCCCTAAGCCTCCGGTGTGACAACGGAAGGAGAGATCGGTGAAAGGAGGATGTACGGAGACTTTTCTACGATTAAGTGATAAACCAAAGAGATTTGCTGTTTAGTGGAATAAAAGGGAAAAAGGAGATTTAGTAAAATGACCTGTTGTTCGATGTTTCTTTCAGACACATAGTGACGGTTCAGAGGGAAACCTGTCATAGTGGACGATACAAAGACGACTTGACTTAGACGTTGTACCCGTCCTCTTTTTATAGATTTCAGGAGTAACAAGTAAGTCCCTGACACAGCCGATCTCTTTCGGAACCCTCCACCGTAGGGGTCCATCCGACCTATGTCACTCTTCCGACCTATGACGGAGACAAGAGACCGTGAAGACGTGAGTGAGTTTTCCCGTTAAAACGAACCAGAGACAGGACCGAAAGTAGGGTAAGAACGTCCAGCGTCGGTACCGGCTGGGACTTGTGGGAATGTGACACACACACCTGTCACACGACGCTGTAGAACTGGAGCGAATTTTATACTCTCGACCTCCGGGAAAGAAGATTCGTACCCCTTCGGTCGATATGACCACTCATGACGTACCCTACTTTCGTACGATCTACGACAAAAGTCCTAAAGGAGTTTTAGTCCTCTTACTTCGATCCCAACTCTCGGAACTGTGATAAAAATATGCACTAAACTTAAAAGAAACACTTGACAACTTAAAGCGACACTTGATAGGTTCTTTACAGCCATAGTGTTACGGGTGAACATCTCGGGAAACTTCTCATTCCTCCCTAGTAAAGGGGAGAAGGAATTGAGACCAAAGGTCCCAACTGGTCCTTATGTGCATTTCCCACACTGGACCCCACACAAGATTAACAAGACTAACAGCAGGTAGGGAGACAGTTTNAGGAGTTTTAGTCCTCTTACTTCGATCCCAACTCTCGGAACTGTGATAAAAATATGCACTAAACTTAAAAGAAACACTTGACAACTTAAAGCGACACTTGATAGGTTCTTTACAGCCATAGTGTTACGGGTGAACATCTCGGGAAACTTCTCATTCCTCCCTAGTAAAGGGGAGAAGGAATTGAGACCAAAGGTCCCAACTGGTCCTTATGTGCATTTCCCACACTGGACCCCACACACGATTAACAAGACTAACAGCAGATAGGGAGACAGTTTACCACGATTTCACTGTAGAACGTACCTCTGACCGTGTTGAAAGTCTTAATATACAGGTGTTAAAAAAATTATATTTAAATAAATAAAATTAACCTCCAATTGAGGAAATGGTATCACATAACCAAAACGGTATGTAGTCGTCCTTAGACGGTGTCCATATGCGCACAAGGGGTAGGACTTGGGGGAGGGAGGGGCTTGGTAGGGAAATAAAGTCCATAAACAACAGCAACAAGTAAATGATTCAGTACGACCTGAGACGCTGGGGAACCTGACGTCGTGCGGTCCGAGGAGACAGGAAGTGATAGAGCGTTTCAAAGAGTTACAGTGCGGGTGACTCAGACACTATGTTAGATTGGCAGAGCAGGAGACAGTGGGGAAGAGGAGGACGGAAGTTAGAAAGGGTCGTAGTCCCCGAAAAGGTCACTCAGTCGGGAAAGGTAGTCCGTCAGGTTTATAACCTCGAAGTAGCAGTCGTAGTCAGGAAGGTTACTTATAAGTCCCAACTAAAGGAAATCCTGAATGACCAAACTAGAGGCACGACAGGTTCCCGGAGCGTTCTCAGAAGAGGTTGTGGTGTCAAGTTTTCGTCGTCAAGAAACCACGAGTCGGAAGAAATACCAGGTTGAGAGTGTAGGTACGTACTGATGACCTTTTGATATCGAAACTGATATGCCTGAAACCAGTCATTTCACTACAGAGACAAAAATTATACGACAGATCCAACCAGTATCGAAAGGAAGGTTCCTCGTCCGTAGAAAATTAAAGTACCGACGTCAGTGGTAGACGTCACTAACACCTCGGGTTCTTTCATTTCAGACAGTGACGGAGGTGACATAGGGGAAGATAAACGGTACTTCACTACCCTAGCCTACGGTACTAGAATCTATATGGTTCAAAGACTTTCAATTCTACAACTACAAGTGGACGGATTGTGTTAAGGTAGTCCTAGGGTTACTTTTCTGTTTCCTCTCCTAGGTTTTTCACGTAAAAGACTTTTATAAAACTCTCAGTAGAAAACCATGGGTCCGTATACGTAATAGGTGACTCTTGTTAAAAACTGAACTCCCTATTTCTGTTTTAAATAATGTTTACATCTCCAGTCCTTTCACTTTTAAACACGAGGTCTCCTTTTTTTTACTTCTTAGATATCGGTCTCACTTAAACCTAAGTAAAGGTTTTATCAATCGGATCCTGAGAAAATTCTGAGAGTCGGACGTATAACAGACAAGGGGGGCTCTGGACGGAGTCAGAGGTGACCCGGGCAAATGCACTCCTCAATTTTCTATGACTCGGTCCGAGAACCTTGACTCTTCGTCTCTAGACTTCAGAGTACAGCAGGAGTCCCACGCGGTAGGGGGAAGCACCGTCGGAACAGCCACCATCAACCAAAGCAAACAATACACATATGTCATTCTGGACAAGACACCCCGTGTCAAGATACCCGAAACTGTTAACGTATCGTAGTATAGATCGGGGTGTCAGTGCCGTGTCCTGCAAGGGTAATAGGTTTTTTAAGGAAGTAAAAAGAGGAAACGTAAGTTCGGAAGGGAGGTGGTGGTCGAGTACCGTCGATTATTAGACAAAAGGTGGGACATCAAAGAAGGGGTAACTAAGTGTGCACCTCGTCCAAGTGAGGTTCCTAAATTCAACCATTTCTTAGACGGACGTCACGTCCTCTCGACCTAACTAGGGACCCAGCCCTTCTAGGGGGTCCCATCCCTTACCGTTGGCCGAGGTAATAAGAAGGGTACCTGTCTCCTCGGACCGTCCGATATCAGGTGTCCCAGTGTTTCTCAGGCTGCACTGACTCGCTGATGGTGTGAAAGAGATTAGTGAATGCTACGCCTCGTCAGAAGTGCACACAGAAACGGTAGGAATATAGAAGAAGTCACTTTACAGACCATTTATCCAGTGGGCAAAAGATTAATCTAACAAAAGAACGAAGACCCAAAACTTTTAAGTAAGACATGGGACGTATTCTCAAGACATCCTCTAAGCAAACCGTCTATAAAAGAGTATCAGCCACCGAACGGAAAAGTAAGAGAATTGATACGGAAGACTTCTCGTTTTCTCGTTCTGAAGAGTTAAAACCACTTCAGGTCAATTACTTCAAAATTTTTTAAAATACCTGGTACTAAAACCGTAGTATAAATTCTTTTTAAAAGGGTTGAGTCCCAGTGTATCTAAGAAGACACACACACATATACACAAAGATTTTCACACATGCCCAACGTCAACGGACTGGTACGGAACTTTTAGACTTCGAGTGGCATTTACAAACGACAACACACCAACAAACATGTACTTTACGAGGATCTTTTAACTCCGAACTTTAACGTTGTGAATTGTCTCACAAGAGGAACGGACATAACGATGTTTTATTCGGTAGGGTTCAGAGACACGAAATTTTGTAAAGAATAACAGGGCTTGCCGAGACGTCTAACTGACTCGCGTTGTATGGCCAAGGGTGTGTCTAAGGTCGGACCTCGACGGTAGTCTACCACCAGTCTTAGCCTCCGTAGAGTGTCTGGGTAGAGAGTCGACCCTGTTTACAGAGTCTACCGAGTGTCCAAAAGGTCGGGGTTCGGAAACACTATAGTGAACCGTTTTTCTTTCGTAAAAAGTTCATCGATGACACTGTCTCGGTGGTTCAGTTTTCCAAATACTAAGATTTCCCAATGAATGGCGGATCTGATGGACGACGAAGAGACAATAAAGTCTTCACACCGACCGCTCTTGTATGCTTCGGGGAGCCTCCTTTGTTTGTATATTTTGGTTGTGTGTCTTGACCACATCTAAGTTTCCGGGAGTCGTAGTAGGAGTGGTTTGTCCTCATGAGTTCCACGCCAATTCTCTAGTACCCTATAATCTAAACACATCGTTCCACCGCACAGTTTTTAAAGAAAATATCTTTTCTAAACGACATTTATACGTTCTGTTACACTAAAAATTTTAGAACTCGTTTTGGTCCGGAGGTAGTCAATAGGACGGATGGAGGTACTCGAACAACAATAAACCAGGAATACTTTACGTCACCTTTAACTTTTCCCAACGACTCAATCTTACCTAACTGGTCATAGGAAAGAATGACGAAGAAAACTTATCCCCTCTGTACATTAGTACACGTCAAATACTGTCATTGGGTTCCCTTCTCCACTCTACTACACACTTGCACTCGAACTCTCCCTCGGTACCCGACCGTGCCACTGGCTACCGAAGGGGAGAAGTCCATTTGTGTCGAGTCGCACCTCACCCCATCCTGTCCCCTCGTCCACTTTTCAGAGTGACTTCGTCTTCGGGTCAAGGAGACGAGTAGTCTAAACACTGGATTCCCAAAATTCGATAAACTTTCGTATAATTTTATATACATACTGTGAACGGAACCTCTGACCTCCCCAATTTTGTACTAATTCGAAACGTTCACGAATCGTCTGAGACCGTGCATGATTCACCACCATCTGTGACCGAAGACTAAAATTTTTCAATTCCTGTAGCACTGGAAATCAGAGAGGGGGTCTAGGGCACGGGTCCGGAGAGACAGTGAGGGAAGAGACGTCCCTTCAGTGGTCCCGAGTGTTTATGTTAAGGTCGAGTAAACCTTCCTCTTGCAAAGGAGACTGGGAGGACGAGAACGTGCAGCACTCAGACCAGCCTCGACGCTACAGCTCATTGCAGACATCCCGAAACACTAGGACCCTTTTAATAAATTGGGTAGAGACGGAGTCAAAAAGTAGGTATTTTGTCCCTATTACAACGACACCAGTCGACACAAGTCGAGAAGTGTTAGGGTACCTGAAATCGGGCAGTCCGGGGAGACAGGTACCTCAAAAGGTCCGTTCTTAGGACCTTGTCCAACGGCAAAGGACGAGGTCCTTGAGAAGGACTGGGTCTCTACCTTGGGTCCGAGGCCGTAGAGGATGGGACCGTCCACCTAAGCAATGGTGACTACGGTGGACCCCTGGATGGTATATTACGTTTGTACCCTTAGTCTACTCTACTATATACGCTTCACAGATTTCGTTACTGACCGTATGTCTTTCGTACGCAAAAGTGACAATACGAAGAAAATTCCCACAAAAGTTCACCTGGCAAGAACTTCAGAAAGACTTAAACGGTGTTACAACGAAGACCAAATACACAACCAAAAAACCGACTCCGTACACCCCAGAATCGGAGGGTTGGTCTCTAGTCTGGGTATGGGGGACGTGACCTTCCGTTTCAGAATTACTCGTCTGACGGTCCCTTTAGAGATAATACGAAGTTGTCGATAATAGTCTTATTTTTTAATAGTACTCCACACATTAATTATGGGACTGTAAGACCAATGGTCGGTAACCGGAAAAGGGATTGGAAAGAAAGTCTGTCATAAACACACACGCGAGTCAGTACAGACTGTAAAATACTGGGGTACCTGACATCGGGTGGTCCGAGGAGACAGGGACCTCAAAAGGTCCGTTCTTATGATCTCCCTCGACGGTAAGGACTGAGGTCTCCTAGAAGGGTCGGGTCCCTAACTTGGGAGCTGAGAACACAGAGGACATGACCGTCCGCCCAGTAATTGGTGACACGGTGGACCTTTCGGAGTCTGTTATATGGACTCACATTATTCTACTTTTGTTAGGACTATACCATTCTTCCCCGTAGACCACGAAGAATCCTTTCTATGACGATATCAACGTACCAACACAAAAAAAAAAAAAAATTCCGTGTATCCAACAACCCACTTTATAACTCTACGACCGGTTGTCTGGAGTTCGTTATTCGGAATAATTTTATAATACCTCTCGTAGAGGTTCTTCCCCTCTTCTCTCTCAACTCTTCCCGGTTCTCCCTTCCCTTCTTACTTCGCAATGGCCATTGTTCCACACACTTCGACGTCTCACCTCCGACCCCAGTTCACCAAGGTTCTTCACACAAGTGTACAACACACAAACGAAGTGACTTCCTAGGAGAGGAAAGGTTGTTGGGGTAGGGACAATACACTGTCAAGTAAAGTGAGTGCTTATACGACCTGGGTATCGTCGAAAACACACGTGTGTAATTCTTCCACTTGTAGGACGGACCCACTGCCCCAGACCCGTTATTTACTGTGCACGTGTCTCTTTCCTTAAGTTTCGGTCCCTTAGTGAGACGGAGCGAAGAATGAGTCACGTTTCGACATCTCTTTTGTGGCTGACAGAGTTTACAGGCATTCAATACCCTGCCTTCTGAGTACTGGTAGAATCATTCTAGCATGGCAGTACAGAGGTACGGGTCGGATCCCCGAACGTGTACTTCTTACTTACTTACTCCAGGGTCGACTGTAGACCCAATGCACGCAGAGTCCGTAACATATATATTCAACATAAATGTCGTTTCATAAGTCCGGGACAAGTATTACGAGATCGACGAGAGACTTCGACTCACTCCTACACACACAACTTGGTCTGATAAACTTTACATAAGTAAAATAGGTTTGTAATAAATAAGTAACATCGAGAAGAAATTATGAATGTTACGTGACAAGGGCCATCTGTTACTACGGGAACACTTTGAAAACGTAATCCATCTCTTTAGTCTTATGAGTGTACATTGTGCGTATTATTAAAGTGTATCATGATACTTCTCATATTTTCTCCCACAATCCAATCCCTCCCAGAACTGTTTATTAATTTATTCCTTCGGGGAATTGTCTCTTACACCCCCGACTCTGCGCTTACGACTCTTAATCGGTAACCTGCTGAACCGTCATTTCGGTAGATCTGTGTCTCCTCGAGACACTCCTTCTGTTCAATCACTCTACATTTCTTCTCCTCACACGACCCGGCTCGCCCCACATCTCTCACCTCTGTGGGTGTGTCACTCAAGTCTCTATGCTCCTCCGTAGTCGCTCGCTTCCCAGCCAAGATAAAGCTCCCATTACCTTTCTGAGACCTTCTAAAATTTGTCCCCTTCTTGCATTAGAGTAATCTTCACAGACAAAAGGTTATTGGTTACACGCACGGTAGACGTAGAGCAAATAGACAGTGGTGCTCGGACCGGAGACTCGAAAGTCGTCCCGTGGAATGTTCTTACGTTGACTACGCGTCTCACCTAAAGACGAAGAAGGTTCCAGTAAATTCCAGTTTCCTTCTTAACTCCTAAAATATCGTGCCCTTCACTCTTCGCCGACGGAGAGTTGATCTCGCGAGACCACTTATTGACTACCTTCCCATTTCCCTGGAAAGATTTTAGCGACGATTTTCTGTGTCACACCATGATACTAAAAAAGTTGTGAGAAACGTTTCATTCGATTTGGAGTAGAAAGTTTCTTCGTTCTCACATTACGAAAAGGCACGAAAGAAGGTTCAGATAGAAAAAGAGAAACGACTCAGACGCATACGTGGTAGGTACGGTCAAAGATTCCGTAATTGACTACTGGACGTTAGACTCCTTTTCCCAGTTCGCTCCCTAATCTCGACTCCCTTGCACCCCGAGTCTTTCTTCCCCTCTGGGGGCGTCGTCCTAAGTCGGTAAGACTGAGTTATAGTGACCACCACATTTTTTTTCTAAAACACTACAAATCTAAAAACACTTTACCTTAAGATATGGAACTATGTTCTAAAGGATCAAAGATCTTGTCAGATTCACTCGTCAAAATTTCAATCGAAGTTATACTGACTAATTATAAAACTAAATACATTTACAGTAAAGACACTTAAAGTAAAGTAAAGACACAATAACACAGACATAAATTACATGACGTAATTTGAAACGAGACACCATGCCTTAAGTACTATATAACAAGACGTAACATATACCTGAGAAAATTTCGTAAGGACCAGAAGGAATATTAGTTCCAGACCATTAAATACGGTTTTGAAAATAACTTTCGTTTGTAATGTTTCATGATAAAATTTCACACCATGGTAATTTTGTTATTTCTGTAAAACTAATGTTTTGAGTTAAATGAGTTTTCTCGTCCAGAGCCAATCTATTCCCTTTGCGACTCGGGGACGACGGGAATGAAGAGGAGCGGGGTAGTAGAGTAGCAAGTGGAAAGTCACTGGTTTCTAACCAGTGCGAAGAAACGGTTCGTTGTGCCATCCACGGTCCCTCCGAAACCAACTGCGATGTCTTTGTTTCCCGTCACACATCTGTTGTGCGTGTCTGGAGTCATTCCCTCGCTCGTATGTCAGCGTCCGACGTCAGTCGCGACCCTGTACGTCCGCCTCCGGCACGACGGAGTCGGTCCCCTGCCGCAGGGGCAACAGCCGAGGGGCCAAGGGTTCCTGGGGCGGAAAGTCGGAATCGTGATTTTGAGATGTACAAAAACGACGAAAACCATCACCAGACCCCTTAAAACGACCGAACGAGTAAGTAAAAAACCTCGTACCCGCACCACGGTCAAACGGGGCGAAGTTCCTTTGCGAAAAGGGTCGCAGGAAAAGGTGGTCTCCCTCGGACACTGTCCGTGGGCCGGTTAGTCGACGCTCCTCCTTGGGAGTCTGGCCAGGACAGGGGCCTCCGAGAGGAGGGTGAGTCCTGAAGGACGTTTTCAGACCTCCGTTTGCACTAGCGCGCGCATTCCCGTTCTTCGTACTCGTCTTCCTCGAACCCAGGGGAGTTCCCGAAGGGCAATGCACCGTTTTCGTTTATGTTTTTTTAATAAAATTTTATGTTTAAAATATATAAAACGTATGTATAAATGTGTACTACGTATTAAATTTTATACACAATCAGCCAAAAATCTGATTAAGTCTCACCCTACACTCTCGACTCTTGAACTCTCTACCTTTTTAACCTTCTCTTAATTTGTGACCCGATGGTCGGCCAGAGACTTCGACAAACCGATACTATGTTTGTTTACGAATTCTTGTGCTTGACTTTAAAGTTTGCTGTTTGTGTGTGGCAGGAATATGAATTTTATAAATCATTTTTCATGTAAACCGTGTGTGTGTAAGTGTGTTAAAATCAGTAGATGAAGAGAAACACACACGTCTGGATATAAAATTACTCATTTTATCTTCATCGATAAGGAATCCCATTCTAAAGTAATGACGAAAACTACTTTTATTATCACATACCCTTTGGAAACTTTATTATGGGTCGAGGTCCGGAGTGGGGTCTGCTCTACTACGAATCTCTGAGACTAAATCATCCAAAACCACGACACCCACCCCGGTCCTGTCACCCTCCAAATTTTGAGGGGAACACTCAGTCGAACCACGAGAGACTACTGGACCCGACCCTACTTCCACCGCCCACCCTCCCTCCGAGTCTCCATTCTCTATTTACGTATAAATATCGACTAAGTACGACAACACGTCGTCTTTGATTGTGTTGTAACATTTCGTTAAAAGATTCAATTTTTTTATTCTATTTTTAGGGGGACACTAAGAGTATATGTCGGTCCCAACTCTGACTGGACCTCCTTACCAAACGGACTCGTCTTTTCCTGTCAATCTCTCTTCCTGGAGCACCGATTCTTGTGGGAGGTAGGACAGAAGTGATCCTTTGTTGACCCGCTAGAACTCTTTTGATCGTTTAGAAAGGTTGGGAGGTAAGGGAGTGACACTTACTTTACTGTACTACCTCGAGTACGTGAATGGTGGGTGCATTCTTCTGGTACGTTGCATCAATTCTGGGACAGTCACGTTGTTCAAAGAGGTAGGTCGTGTTGGCGTGCTTCTACTGACTGTAAAACGTTGTACCTCCCATAAACCCCCCACCAGAGTGAATTTTACCCCGAAACGACCGTCGAGTCTACCATTTCTTAGGTGGACGGTTACGTCCTCTGGGTCGAAGTTGGGGCTCAGTCCTTTAAGGGACCCCTTCCCGTACCGTTGGGTGAGGTCATAAGAACGGACCTCTTAGGGTACCTGTCTCCTCGGACCGCCCGATGTCAGGTATCCCAGCGCTTCTCAGTCTGTGCTGACTTCGCTGAATCGTGAGCACACTAGGGGTGTCTGTGTGAGGTCCACAGTTGTTGGTCACGTGAACCTTGATCGATGCCATTCTTTGGACCTACACAAACCTCCTACTCACAGTACAAATAATTCTATGATAATGTTTCATTTTTCGTTTAAAATTTCTGACACTAAAATTTATACTCGGAAGTGGTTTTCTTAGGGATCTCGTCCGGAAGATTCGACGCCCGAGGTTAAACGTTCGGTCGACGAGGAACGTCCTGTTTGGACTCAGTGACGAGGTGTCACGAAGAGTCGCCCTTATAATAAATGAATTGGTACCTATTACCAAAAAGTCTCGTTGGGGTCCCTTCGGTCTTTCGTTTTCAAAGAAGTATACTATTGTCATAGTAGTAGAATCTCAATTTTATTTGTGAATTCTGGTAGATGGGACTGGACAAATAAAATTTCTAAATTTTGTGAATCGGGAACCCAAGTCACGGAACCAATTGAACGAGCTCTGTCAAACGCTTCCCGTTGACATTCGGAGCTCCGAACAACTATAGTCTAGATCATGAGACATATAAAGAGAACCTTAACACCAAAGACTAGGTCATCGGTCTTCGGCACACACCAAGAACTTCAGAACTTTACACCAATAGACTCGACTCTACAAGATAAAATCAGGTGACACCGACGATTTTTTTTTTTCATGGTAGCTGCTCCATCGAATATTTGTTGTCTCTAAATAAAAAGTGTCAAGACCTTCGACTCTAGTCCCACGGTGGTACGGTCCCAGCTGGTTCTCGGGGGAAGACCCAACGTGTGACGACGGGAGAGGAACATGAGGAGTGAACCACCCCCCTCTCACTCTTTCGGGAAACCACAGAGAGTATTTCCGCGACTAGAGTCACCACTCCCGAGGTGGGAGTACTGAATTAGTGGTAGGTGTCCGGGGGAGAGAACAGTGGTGTGACCCCAAAGTCTAAGGTCACATACTTAAAATCCTCCTGTTTCCGTAAGGCAGGTGATGCACAAGATATTCATAAGATATGGAGTTGAATGTTCTGAATGATACTTTTTTTAACAATACGACTAATGTCCAACTTTACTTTTACAACCCCTGTGTAAACACAATCTATTTTATATGATAATTTAATTAAAGAAGAAAAATGAAAATTTTTACATCGACGGTCTTTTAGATATTAAAGTACACACTGAGTGTAAAATAAAGACAACCTGTCGAGACAGAGTCTAAGGAACGTGGTTCCGTTCAATTTTCCTGGTCCTTTGTGTAAATTTTAAAAGTGTTAGTAAATTTTCGACATTCCTGTGCCAGTCTTTAGTCTTTATTCCCCTCTTTTGAATTATCTTATTTTCCCAAGTCTAGACACATCGATCCAAACTTTAAGATCCATATAAAAAGTTTGCCGAGTAGAAAGACTGAACTTGAACTCGTTTGAAACGTTCTATCACCTCCTGTCTCCTCGGACCTCACGACACTAGGCATCCTAGTGTCAGTCTGTACTGAGTCGTTGACTTGTTGTAGAAGATCTTTGTGCCTTTTCAGGAAGTCTCTTTCTTTTACCCTCTCAAAGTAAGTCACAAAATCCCCGTTTTGTATAGTTGTAAATCTTCAATGGTCGACAAGAGGAAAGTTACACAGAACGGACGTACATTGGGAGTCGATCTACGGAGAATGTTATAACTGTCACGGCTGTACTGAACTCATCTTCCAACATCATGTCTATTCGATAAAAATAGACTCTGTACGGATCGTTTACGCATCTAAAAGAAAAAAACAAAAGAATTTAATAGGATATTATTTGACTGAAAATATATACAAACATTATGTGACAAAACTCCGTTTGTCATTTAAGTCAGTTATACGATACATTGAATCTGGTGACAAGTTGTGTCCCCAATCCCACTCTGTTGACAAATAGATCGACCCGAAAAAAGGAAAATAGGAGAAAAAAAAAATTACCTCTAAATAAAGAAAGTCCAAACTCTCTCTTTACTTTTGACCATGGTAATAAGTAAGACGTAGTGTCATTTATTCGAAGTAATGGTTGTCTGCAAAATTAAAGAACACCTTTATGTAAGGAACGACTAATTCAGGTAGAGGGGAAGTAAAAGTTTGATGTCTTCTAAACGAAGTTTTGGGTGTCTAGTCCATATAGTGTAAGAAATAACTCGGTCATTGTTTTCTTTTATGTAAATATAATAAGTCCTTCGTTAGTACCTCTATGAAATACCGAGTAAATATAGTTATAGTTTGATTAAGTTACTGTTCAGTTTGTACCACGGGAAATTAGTGCCTTTTGACACTCCATAACGTCGACTTATTTAATTCCCGTTAATTGATTTTTTACTCGATGTGGGTACTTCGAGTAACAAAAATCCAACTCTCTAGGAAAAGCAATAATCCTAACAAGGGACACTAGACGGTCTACGGACAAAACGGGTTGTTTTTAGTTTTGTGGAGTTTCGTACTTTCGTACGTGGGGTGCACAATACATTGGAACTGAACCACTGATTGTAGTCGGTACGACAACGTAGACAATAGAACCACTTTTTGTGGGAAAGGAGTAGATTTCCTTTTCGTATCTAAATCTTGAGGTCTTTAGGAGGTTTATTGTTGTAGGTTGTCTTTAGTCTACCTTAAAATATTAAGCACGACCTTTTCGTCAATACTAGTCCTTCTTTGTCCAACCTGCAACTGGTCTTTAAGGACATTTTCCTCATCCGTCTGGTGTACGACGACCCGAAGAGATTTATGCCTGTTTGTTTCTCCTACACAGAACATGTTTACGTACAAGACCCGTGTCTACAAACACTGATGTACGGCAAAGAGACCTCCAAAATCATTTCGTACACATATAAATGTGTATATCCCCGAAGGGTCCGCCGGGCCAACATTTCCTAGACGGACGATTCCGTCCTCTGCGTTTTCTGCACTCAAGTCAGGGACTCAACCCCTCTAGGGGACCTCGTCCTTTACCGTCGCGTGAGGTCGCAAGCACGAACCCCTCGGATGTCTCTCTCCTCGGGGCTCCCGATGCAGGTACCCAGCGTCTCAGTCTCCGCTGCTCGTGTGTCGTGGGTGTGCCGTGCGCACACACGAGCCCCTGTGCCGGACTCAGAGGAGTGCCGAGACGGTCGCAATGGTCTGCAAACAAAGAATACACGGTCGCAATTTCCTTTAAATGAGTCGGGTACTACCTAAAAACGGTCACTACGGTCACTTACCCTACTCGTCCGATTTATTCAGTGGCACGAGACGGCACAAACGACCACACCGACACACGCATACACACCTGTAATGTGAAAGTCGAGTGTAGTTTACTAAACGTAAAAGGGTTCTTAGACTGTGGATGCTCTTCCTGTCATTAGAGTCTTTTGTACAACCCACTAACTATACTTAAACGGTACTTAATTCTAAAAGTTTTTTATAAAAGTCTTTTTTTACGAAAAACTCGTAGAACATTGTAAGACACTGTACAGGACACGTCACTCTGCCACTGACATTTCCGGGACGTCCGTAAGATAGACCTTCCTACCGTCTGTCTCAATGATCTGTGATTGCGCAAGATCACTGCGATTCACTGACAAGACACTACACTTATTGTCGTAGTTGCCGCACCCCGTCACCTCTGAAGTCATTACCTCTCTGCAGGGGAGATTCCTCCGTTGAAACGAAAAATATTGACAAGTAAAACTTTTGTGTAGTTTATATCTTTTACAATGTTTTCGTCGTATCAATTGAGACTACTGAGGAAGTGAAATTGGTTGACGGTCGTGAAACGGTAAAAGACATGTTAACGACCTGTTATGTAGCAAGACTGGGTCAATTCTCGAAACCCGCAGAACCAGGAAGTGAACACAATGAGTAGATACTTAGGGAGTCACACATACAGGGTTCTCGTTATGGTAAGATCCTTGGTGGTATCCTGTCACAGTGTCGGTCGTACGACTTGTACCTCTGTCTCGAGCTCACAGTTCACGTCAGGTGTAAAGTGTAAGGGGTCAGCCGGGTCCTTACAGAGCGGACTGTACTGCCTCACTGGACCTGATTGTCGATTTGCTATTCGGTTTGAGTCTGGGTACTTTCCCCAAAAGTCCTTATTTCTGTCTTCCCTATCTTTCAGGTTTCTGTAAACATATTGTAAATGCATTTATTACATAAATTTTTTACTGTCGCGATCGGTTATAAGATCCTTAATATTATAACTTCTTATTTTGGACGGAAATGTATGTGATCAATTTACCAATTTAAAATTTTAAGACACATTATTCTTTAGAACAGGTTTAACTATCAGCAAAACAAACACACCGAAAGGAGACACAAATAGGCAGGCGAGAGATGGACTGGGTGACGTGGCAGTCGACTTCATTAGACGGACCTCGTGGTGTCCGAGCCAAATCCTCTAACAACGGACGTCTTAAAGTTTATACCTATACTCCGTAAACCTTCGTTAAAGACTATTCTCTCACGATATTTAACCATGGGGTTCCATGTAGGACGTGCAATGGGTTGGTTTACAAAGAAGAAATTTGTTCTAAGTCTCCCTCCTCCCTGCATAATCGGCACTTTGAATTACCTGATTCCACGATAATGAATAATTTGTCCTGATAGAGATACTTTTTACTTGTCAATTACATGTGTACGTCTATTACATTAGGTAAAATAGAATAGATGTATGTGTCTTCTAAGACTAACATTACCTGGACCACCGGGGAAAAATGAGTAAGGTAAACGGACGCGTGGCACAGACCTAATTATTTCTCGTATAAAAGGGTTTACTTGTATCTTTCCGTGTGACCGGACGAGGGTTCCTGGGTCCCCAGAAGGATTCTACAAGTCTCCCTGGCTTCCAGTCCACCGGGAGTGACCCCGGCACCTTTCCAACACCCAGAATACACGTCGTCTCTTCGTCGGACCTCACAGACTAAGAAAGGTTGGAAACTTTTGGGATTTTATTTCGGCGTCGTAGTATCTGGTAGACCGTGAATGTTGCGTCATAGAGACCTATTCAGACTCGTTTCCCGTCTGACAATGGGGGTGCCCCTTCCTCAAAGCCAGTGCAAAGTAAAATGAGGCGAACGGACCAGTACCGGTCTCTCTCGTTTTGGGCGAGGGTACGTCGGGGGACAGGAGTGGGAGCTCAATGAGTGAGCAGAATTGTAGACGTCAAAGGTAAAAAATTTTACATTCGTTCTCACTACCCTCGAGACTTGTTCTTTTACAGTGTGTGTCTGAAAATTCAGAAGAATAACTGTGACCCCGAAGGGACCATCGAGTGGACCATTTCTTAGTCGGACGATACGTTCTCTGGGATCAAGCTGAGGACCCAGTCCTCCTAGGGGACCTCTTCCCTGTCCGATGGGTGAGGTCATAAGAACTCGGAGGGAACACCGAGTCTACTATTCCTTAGGTGGACGTCACACCCTCCGGACCCAAGCGCGAGACCCACCCCTTCTAGGAGACCTCCTCCCGTACCGTTGGGTGAGGTCATGAAAACGGACCTCTGAGGGTACCTTGTCTCCACGGGCCACCCGTGTACTCCTAAGTACGTCAGGTACCTCAGTGTTTCTCAACCTGTGCCGACTCGTTAATTCGTGTCGTGTAAGTATTAATGTCGTCGGAACCTTTTTGTTTTGTTTTTGGGATTTCGACGGACTTTCTGGTTGTTCTGATCTACTAATTTACTTAAGTGGATCATTTATAATCGACACAATTGGCGGAATTTTTCCTTATGTCTAGTGCGTACAGAGACGATTTCCTCTCGGTACTACATATCTTCCTTTACTGCCCTGTTGTGTTTGGGTCCTTCGACTAATGTCTTAATACGAATCTCCGCAGGGGGACGAAAGAAAGGAAAACCATTTTCGTTCGGCCGTTCGTGACACATGCGAACACGCGGTGACCTACACACACACACACACACACACACACACAGACACACATCTAATTTCTTGATTCGACGAGTGTTATCAAGGGAAACTCCACACCATAGTTCTGGCCTGACACTACCCTTCTCCTCACGGAAAAATGTAAATGTGAGTAAAAATATAAGTAAAATTCGGACCTATAACAGTAAATTTTTATCGTTTCTATCTTAGTATTCCATTATCTCTATTCACCGTCGAATCGTTTATAGGTTGGATCAAGGTATAAGAAACTGTATGGGGTAAAATTCGTCTGTCACTTTTAACTTAATTGGGTTCGAGGGGTTTGGAATTTCTTATATTAAACCCGTTAATACACAAATTAAATTTATTTTGTGATAGTGGGGTTGGATGAAAGGAAAACTTGTAAACCTATAAAATCGTGTTTCTTAAAATCTATTAAATTTACTAATCGAACTTACAAAATTTATTGAATTTTATTCCAATATTAGTGACTCCATGACTCAAGTTCAATAAGGCTCAGTACAAAGGTGTGTAAAAGTAAATACCTAACATCAAGTTCTTTTAAGAGTTTTGAAGAGTATTTCATCTGAAAACGCCTTAATTAAAATTCGACTTTTGACGTCATACGAGAGTAGGGACCTCGCGTCTCTTTTCTCTCTCTTCGATAACCGGTCAACATTACTGTCGTAACTGAGACGCGGGAAAAAAGATACGTTCGAATACTTTAACGTCGGGCCGCCGCAGGCGTGCACGTCGCCGGGGCTCTCTTCCGGGGCCAGAGGCGCCCGCGCGCCCCGGGGTGTCCCGGCGAGAGTTCGGACGCGGGCGCTCCCTTCCCGTCCCGCGAGCCGTCTGCGCCGGGGCACGGCCGGCGGAGAGAGGGCCGGGCGGCGCCTCCTCCCTCGGGCCGGAGGGAATACCGGTCTTGCTGGTTGACTTGCTCCTTCGGGCGCAGAAAGACTTCGCCAGTCACGGCCTCTCCCTCTCTCCAATTCCCTCGCCTCCTCCTCCTCTCGAGACGAGTAAGACCGGTCGAGCAACCTAGGCGTCACTGCGCAGCCGCGAAAGTCCTTCGAGGAGCTACGCCCGAATCTGGAAAAGTACGGTGGAGTAGGTAAATACTTTGGGCGAGACTCCTTTTAGAGGTAAGGGGAGTGCATAACGTCAGAGGTCTTTCTGCAGAGGTGTCCCGGGACACTTGTCATCCAGGCGTAGTGACTCTCAGACAACACACTCCGTTCGCTCCAAACCCTTCCCTGAAACAGTCGTCTCTAAGCCCACGATAATTGGGGCATTAAGGACGGCGACACTTCTCCTTAAGACACACTTGCAGGTTTCCCTTTGCTCAAGACGGAGCTTACGGTAGAAAACGATAATTCTCTAAGACCTGAAATTAGTGTTGAAAACGAGTCGTCGGTAGTTTGGTAAGTCTTTCTCAACCGCACCTAGTAAGTTCCTTGCTCAACCTGCACCATGAACGAAACAAACTTTCATCGGTTGTCGTCTCGGGGGTAAATCGTCTGTAAAGTAAAACATTAAATCATATCCACAAGCCCCGACACACATAAAAAGACTTTTATTCAGTATTTGTGTCAAGTCTCAAACGTTTGAGTATCGGGCCTCAGGGACACTCAACGGCAGGACCACAAATAGAAAATTTTAGGTACAATAACAAAACGAAAGATTATCGAAACGACGACGACTCAGTGAAGTCAGCACAGGCTGAGACACGCTTCGATCTCTGCCGTCGGGTGGTCCGAGGGGGCAGGGACCCTAAGAGGTCCGTTCTTGTGACTTCACCCAACGGTAAAGGAAGAGGTTACGTACTTTCACTTTCACTTTCACTTCAGCGAGTCAGTACAGACTAAGTCGCTGGGGTATCTGACGTCGGATGGTTCGAGGAGGCAGGGACCCTAAAAGGTCCGTTCTCATGACCTCACCCCACGGTAACGGATTATCGAAATGATTATCGAAATGACTCCACATTAACTGTAAACTAAGGTTTGTATAAATTTTTCATATTAAAATATCTTAAAAAACATGTACATGTGGGTGATTTACTAGTGGTGATAGTTCCACCATTTGTATAGGTAATAGGGATTTATATAGACATAATTTTTTTTCACTTTCATAATCAGTGAGTCAACACAGGTTGAGAAACACTGAGGTACCTGACATCAGACGGTCTGAACAGACAGGTACCCTAAAGGGTCCGTTCTTATGACCTCACTCATCGGTAAAGGGAGAGGTCCCCTAGAAGGACTGGGTCCATAGCGTGGGGACAGAGGACGTAACGTCCGTCTAAGAAATGGTAGACTCGGTGGTCCCTTCAAGTGTATATAGGAGTGTACGGAGACATTAAAGAGGGCGGACGGGGAGAGACGGGATGGGATAGGGATACATTGGGGTTGGAAGGAAGACAGTGATCTCTAATAGTCATCTGATTCACAGATACAAGGGGGTTTTAAGTAGTCAACTTTGGATTGGGGGTCACACTACCATAATCCTCCACCCCAGAAACTCCCCACTAATCCAGTACTCCCACCTCGGGAGTACTTATCCTAAGTCAAGTCAAGTCAGCGAGTCAGCACAGGCTGAGAAACACTGGGGTACTTAACGTCCGGAGGGACAGGTAGTGGTAGAGGGCCTCAAGTGAGTCTGAGAACAGGTAGCTCAGTGACTACGGTAGGTCGGTAGAGTAACAGCCAGCAGGGGAAGAAGAGGACGGGCGTTAGGGAGGGTCGTAGTTTCGGAAAAGGTTACTCAGTTGAGAAGCGTACTCCACCGGTTTCATGACCCCAAAGTCGAAGTAGTAAGGAAGGTTTCCTTAGGGTCCCGACTAGAGATAGTCTTACCTGACCAACCTAGAGGAACATCAGGTTCCCTGGGAGCTCTCAGAAAAGGTTGTGGTGTCCAGTTTGTCACGGGAATTTTTTCTCCGACGTCTCCAGCGGGGGCGGGGAAGGGGGTCCACTCCTGTACCGTAGGTCCTGGTCCTTCGTCCGAGAGTGGTCTGTACTTTAGAATTGGAAGTACGAGGGTCTGAGGTCTTTTCATTCTTCATTTGAAGGTAACAAAGATTCTGTCATGGTCCGATACCACAAAAACAATCTCCTCGGGTCTAACTGTCTAATCAAATGTACAAGATCTCTAAATATTTTTTCTAAGTATCTCTTACATTAGAAAACCAAACAAAAAGAAATGACTCGTATCAATAAAACTCTAGGTACTACATCATCTATAATTATTAAGTAGGAAAAAACACCCGATCAGAAGGTAACATATCTGTATGGTGTAACAAATAGGTATACGGTATACAAATTTGTGTAGGCATACAAATAGGTAGTTATCTACCCATAAACCTAATAAAAGTAAACCCCGGTGACGTCTATGTCAAAGATACTTATAGACCCATATGTAGAAACATACCTGTTACGTAAAAAAAGAGGAGTCCTTTATGGATATGTACCGTACGAATCGAGTAGTCTATTCACATATAAATCCAAAATTTCTTCAACGGTTTGACACAAAGATTTCATCAACGTTATAAAAATTAAAGGTTGATGGTAAAAGAAGTGTAGGATTGAAGAAGTGCACAGGTGGTAGTAAACCATAACGGTCATAAAAATTAAGTTCGGTAAAATTACCCAACATTACCGCAGAGTAGTCCCGAAATTAAACGGAAAGTGACGACCAATTATTGCAACTTGAAGAAAGCTACACAATTAAACGGTAGACATATAGAAGAAACCACTTCAGGTAAGTTTATAAACAACTAAAAAAATGACTCACAATAGAATAACTCAATAAAAAATTTTGACGTCGCACAAAATACATGTCCCAACACAACCAAAGTCCACAAGACACTTCACGACACTGAAAAGTCCCCGAAAAGGGTACATTCAATAACGCTTTGTAACCCGCATACAGGGGCACGACACGTCATCCAGGAACAACAAATAAGATGTATATTATCACACACACACAGCTAGACTTTGAGGATTCGATAGGGATGGGTGAAACGGGAATAATTGGTATTCAAACAAAAGATACAGACACTCAGATAAAGACAAAACATTTATAATTATGTTAGTAAACACAGTTACAAAATCTAAGGTGTACATTCACTATGATACATTATAAACAGTAATAACTCAAACCTCTCAAGAAATATATAAGACTTGTGTCCACGAAATCGACTATGCACGAGGTGTTTATAAAGGAAGGTTAGAAAAGGAAGAGAATTGTAACACAAAACTTATCGTCTTCAAAATTTAACACCATTTCAGTTTAAATAGGCAAAGAACAAAATACCTAAAAAAGGACACACAGGATGGAGAACCCTAGTAACAGGTAGTAATGACACAGGTAACAAAATTCATAGAACACACCAAAAAACGATTCCCCATCATTTATGTTAAGGATAATAAGCTGAATCGTTCTTCGTCTACGCACCACACAATGGAATTTATATAAAATGGTAGTTATAAATTGTTAGACCTTTGAAGTGTATTATTAGATGACTAAACCTAAGGGAATTTTTATAGACCGATGTGTCATCAGGATAAGGACGTATTTGATCGTCCGACCTCGTCACACCGGAAGTCAAACCAATGATTGGTACTCGGTGATTGATGATTGGTGATAAATGAGCTAAGTTGAAAGACTAAGACAAGTATCCTTTGTTATAATATTATTAATGTTCCAATGAGTCGAAGGAAACGTGAGTTTATCTTGGTATAGAGATCCGGTATATGAGCTAGTCGTTTCTCAAAATCAGTAAGTCACTTGTTAAAATAAAAATTCACTTTTTTTTACGTATTGAGGAACTTTACCATGTTATTATAATATAAATAAACGTTTCTTTCCTTCTTCATCTGTAAAAGTCACGGTACACAAAA
Organism: Capra ibex; assembly: GCA_006410555.1. NCBI lineage: Eukaryota > Metazoa > Chordata > Mammalia > Artiodactyla > Bovidae > Capra > Capra ibex. Next base: position 62,948,883 of record SJYO01045292.1, read on the forward strand.
TTGTATATTACGAATCAATTTAGGTACTTAAGTTCAGGATTTCGTTACGAAACTAAGTCAAGTCAAGTCAAGTTAAGTCGGCGAGTCAGGACAGGTTGAGAAACGCTGGGGTACTTAGCGTCGTGCGGTCCGGAGGGACAGGTAGTGGTAAAGGGCCTCAAGTGAGTCTGAGTGCAGGTAGCTCAGACACTACGGTAGGTCGGTAGAATAGGAGCCAGCAGGGGAAGAAGAGGACGGGGGTTAGGGAGGGTCGTAGTCTCAGAAAAGGTTACTCAGTCGAGAAGAGTACTTCACCGGTTTCATGACCTCGAAGTCAAAATCGTAGTAAGGAAGGTTTCTTTAGGGTCCTAACTAGAGGAAGTCTTACCTGACCAACCTGGAGGAACGTCAGGTTCCCTGAGAGTTCTCAGAAGAGGTTGTAGTGTCAAGTTTTCGTAGTTAAGAAACCGTGAGTCGAAAGAAGTGTCAGGTTGAGAGTGTAGTTATGTATTGATGACCTTTTTGGTAACGGAACTGATCTGTTTGGAAACAACCGTTTCATTACAAAGACGAAAAATTATACGATAGATCCAACCAGTATTGAAAAGAAGGTTCCTCATTCGCAGAAAATTAAAGTACCGACGTTAGTGGTAGACGTCACTAAAATCTGGGGGAGGGGGGTTTTTTATTTCAGACTGTGACAAAGGTGACAAAGGGGTAGATAAAGGGTACTTCACAACCCTGGTCTACGGCACTAGAAGTAAAAGACTTACAACTCGAAATTCGGTTGAAAAAGTGAGAGGAGAAAGTGAAAGTAGTTCTCCGAAAAATCAAGGAGAAGTGAAAGACGGTATTCCCACCACAGTAGACGTATAGACTCCAATAACTATAAAGAGGGTCGTTAGAACTAAGGTCGAACACGAAGAAGGTCGGGTCGCAAAGAGCGTTACATGAGACGTATCTTCAATTTATTCGTCCCACTGTTATATGTCGGAACTACATGAGGGATTAAGTAAATTTATGAATAAATGATGGGAAGTCACGTCTCCCCTCGACGGATTATTGACTCTAGCCCTGTCTCGCACAATTCTATAGTGAAGGGGAGTGTCCACGTCGGACGTCGGCAGGACGTTCTGAACGTCGGAAGAACACTCGAGACACGGAGATCCCATCCCACTGACCCACCAAATGTCTTTTGTATGTTAATTGAGAATAGTTACTCTTGCGGGACCGACCTGGGTAGTCTGAGGTAAGATTAAACCGTAGTAGTGTTCGTAATAGATTACCGAAGTCTCTGTATACCTCGACAGAGGAGACCTAAACACCGGTCTTTACGAAAGAGGTCGAATGAAGGATGTTCCACCGAAAATTGAAGGGGTCTTTGCAACCAGTCAGACGACGACGACGATTCAGCGAAGTCAACACAGACTGAGACACGTTGGGGTATCGGTCGTCGGGTGGTCCGAGGGACATGGACCCTAAGAGGTCCGTTCTTGTAACCTCGCCCAACGGTAAAGGAAGAGGTTACGTACTTTCACTTTTCACCTTCACTTCAATGAGTCAGCACAGGCTAAGGACACTTTCTTGACTACTCTCCATAGTTTACTTCTGGTTCACTGGTCATCTCGCGTTCAGGCAGACCTGAGGGGCGGTTCGCGCCCCCACCCCTTCCACACTCTCTTGTCCCAAGGACACGGTACTTTCTTTGGACTCTCAGAGTCGAGAGTCGACGTCCGAGGAGTATATATCGCCCGTCGTGACAAAAGGAGTAGAATCGGCCACCAAAATCCCAGTTAAACCTATTCTTTACGTTTTCATAACACATTTTAATTTTCGTTATTTTTCATATCCTTTTATCAGAGAACGACACTTTACTATTACAATTGTTGACCAATAACACAGGTCGACAAACACTGGGGCACCTGACGTCGCGTGGTCTGTGGAGACGGGAGGTGACAGAGGTCAAACGAGGTTAAGTACAGGTAACTCGACCCCTGAGATGGATTGGTAGAGTAGGAGACGACGAGAGAAGATGTTATTATTTGTTGGGAAGAACTCACAGACACTCTATGTTTTGTAATGAGATTCGTGAAGGTTAATCCTCAAGTAAATTCGGAAAATCATTGAACTATTATTATCGATACTACCAATAAAGTAAAATGTCTATCCTATTGTCTCCGTGTTATACAGAGTCCTTGAACAGGTTTCAACGTCGATCTCCAACCGTCTTTACCTTAACTCCGGTCTGTCCTCATAGACTCAGGTACGAGAATTAATGTAGTGTTAAGAGGAGAGTTATACCCTCGGTTCAATAAGTGTTTCTCATAATCTTTTGTTATCGAAAGTACCCCTTTTTTTTAGTTCAACCCCAATTTCCTAAAATTTTAAGGTAGATGTGTTTCAAAAAACAATAATAAAAATTTTTGGACAAAAAAGGAATGTCCCTAAAATTATTACTCTAAAAGAAATGTCTCTTTTTTTTAGGTTCTGTTTACATCAGTGTGAACTAAAAGTAATATACGAATTTAAAAAGGGTTATGTGACACTAGGGTTATGTGGTATTATAGAAAACTCATTTTAAAAACACAGAAAAGGGTAAGTTTTTTGTTTTCTTACTTGTTTTCACATTATCAAGGAATTGTCTGTGATCAATCTCACCTTAGACAGGTCCCGACATCTTGTCGTAGACCGTCGACAAGTTTCCGGTACAACGACTTGGTCTCTGTCTGCGCTCTTTTAGACCCGTTCCTGTCTTTGTGCTTTTTTGTGTCATTCAGTGTGATGTGATCTCGGTTCGAAACGTTATAAATCTCGACTTACCCAAGAAAAATCTTCGTGTCTCGATACCTCCAGTCCTTGAGCTATCTTACAACTAAAAACGAAAATCAGAACCGGAGCGCACACTACTGGTTATCGAGAACGAATGGGGGGTCAGACAGAGGTTGTGTTCCACCAAGTAGGTCCTGAAACATTTATCAGTCCCTAACTTAAAATAGGATTTCGTTGCCCTTGGGTACCACCACCGCGGAGCTACCCCAAATAGCCAGGGCACAGGGATTTTGCAGACACTCCGAGTCGAAACGGCTGCACGTCGAGTCACCGAGTCAGTACAGGCTGAGAAACGGCGAGGTCCCTGCCGTCGGTAGTCCGAGGAGGTCCGTTCTTATGACCTCACCCAACCGTAAAAGATGAGGTCCTCTAGAACGACTGGGTCCCTAGTTTGGACGCAGAGAACCCAGAGGACGTAACCTCTCGTCTAACAAAATGGTGACACGGTTGTTCACATTTGTTCAATTAGTGTGTCTTTCCCGTCAACACTCGTGAGGTATTCCACTGGGTACACCTTTCAGATCGCATAAAGGATAGACGTCGGAACTGGGTCCTGAATCGTGCCAAGGTTCATGCACTCGTAGAACAGAAACGAAGAAATTAAGAAGCAAGGGGGTGCACTGACGTCAGGACACTCCAGTCCCTCGGGCAGAGTGGCGGCGGTCACGACTTTAGATTCACGGATCGTGCCTCTTCCTTCGCGAGTATGTCGTGCGTCTACTTCCGCACTCGCCTACTCGCCTACGCACTCTTGAGGACCCCCCGCAAGAACCACGCCTCGCAGGAGAGTGACGCGAGGAGAGTCGACCACGGAACCGCCCGCACGTCTGCTAATTGCGGCCCGGGGCGCGAACTCGCGTCGAGGCAGTTCCGGCGGCGACACAGACGGAGCGAGTACGTGACGACAAAGGAGCGACAGGTCATCGGAGACCACGTGTCGGGAATTTATACTCGTAAACACTCTATTTAATTACGTCACCCGGGTGTCAGTATCGTTTCCCACAGACGACAGAACACTTACCAATAAGCCGTCAAGAAAACTACACATAGGCAGAGGAGGAGGTCGTCCACCGGAGGGACCAACTCCCCCTACGGTCACAGAGGGCGGGGGTCGGGGGGTCGACGGGTCATTGTACGGACATCGTGTCCCCTATGAGTCACGTCTAATAACCGACCTACCGTATCGAGGATTTCATTTACATTTATTTACACGAACTAATTAAAGTAGAACTTCTTCTTAGAACTTTTCTTACTTTCAAGGCAACAGTTAAATTAAAAACAACACAAAATAAACACAACCTCTTTTTCAGTCTTCTTAGACCTCCGAATTTTTTTAGAATAAGGAAATTTTAAGTACGAAACCTTTTTAGAGTTCTCCGGGAAGGAAGGGGAGCCATAATTTGTTCCGGTGACTATAGTGGTTCGACTTCGATTTGACCGTACTTAATAAGTCTCGTCGTCCTTTTCGTCGACGAGTAGAAGAGACGGGGATTAAAACTTCCCACCTCTTAACCTCCCGTCGTCACTGTCGAGGCCTCCTCCTTTTCTACTTAACAACGGGATTTGGAGTATTTGACGTTGTAGACGTCGCGACGCAAATTGCGCCGTCTCAAGTGTCACAGACGACCTCCATTGTTCCCGTTTCTGACTCTCCTTCGTACACTCACGGACGAACCTGCCCCCTTCCCCCGCCCTTCCCCTCTATCCACACAGGTAGGGTCTTCCGTCCTCTCGTGTAATCAATTCCCTATTACGGGCCGACTCTTTTAACATAATGACTCGTCTTTTGTTCGAGTTTCCTTTAAATTTCACATCTCTACCCACGTTTCTTTTCGTAAATGTTAAAGTTAGTCTTCCTCTCTTTGTTCGTGTCATATAATTGCGTACGTGCACCTTGGATCACTTCGCCGTGACTGCTTGCATAAACGTCCTGTTCTTACCCTCCACGTCTGCGTCCCTCGTCTGAAGCCCGTGTCTCTCCCTCCCTGCTCACCCCTCGTCACCCCCTGTCACGTGGGGGCACACATCTCGTCTGTCGGTCACCCCAAACGACACGCTGCGGCCCTCGGGTGCCGCCACGAGACGCTGTGGGCCTTTCCCACGCCGCCTCCCGTCCGAGTCCTCCCTCCCTGCATACACACGAGTACCGACTAGGTGCCACAACACACCGTCTTCCGCTGCGTCACAACAGATCACCAATAGGACGTTGATTTTTATTAAAAATTTTTCATAAATGTTCAATTTCGTGCAACATTATAATTTCACCTTACTGGGGCGGTAATCCGACCTTTCTTGGGCACGGAAAACCTATTAAAGGTAGAGAAACCAGGTCCGATAACCCTTATAACACGTGAAGAGCCCCAGGTCACACACCGTAAGTCCTTTCACTATCTTGTCTCGTACACCCCCGGCACCACCAACATTTATGTCTACGATCTCAGAATGTCGGGTCCCGAAACCTGATCTTACGCGACATCTCAAGGATGGCACGCCAGAACCCAACATCTTAAACTCTGCCGCTCAAAAGAAGACCTGACCTTACTGAAAATGTATCACCTATACAACTATCGACCCCTTGTCAGAACTGAGATATTTCAAAATAACTTTTAGTGAGACTACTGTACGACTGGTGTAGTCGACGAAGGATTACGACGTTTGGTTCTCGTCTACCTAACTCACTCTTTGCCCTTCTGTCAGGTCCAAAGCTACAGTACGAAAAACCGTCTGTCTACGAGTCGCAATGGGACAGACTACACTTCCTTGGTCTACTCCAGGTAGATCGGGAAAGTATTTTCTTTTACACCTTATTTTTATCCCTGACGTTTCGGTCGTTGAGTAATGTAAGTAACTTCACTTGAAATTTTTACGTTGACTCTACAGAGGAGCTGTTGGACATGTTTGTGTGTGCAGGTACATACATTCGTGTATGTGTAGAATCCTGTACATATGGGTATTTCTTCCCGACCCAAAGAGAGGAATCTCGTCGTTAGGAATCGCTCCTTACTGAGAGGGACGTCCCTGTAAACTGTAGTAGACTTCTGTCAAACCCGACAGTGTCGACTCACCCCCGTCGACAGTGACCGCAGCTCACCCACCTTCCATCGGACACACGCACAAGTGCGAGTCAGCACAGCTGAGAAACACCGGGGACGTGACACCGGGACGTCCGAGGAGACAGGCACTTTAAAAGGTCCGTTCTTAGGACCCGACCCAACGGTAAAGGAAGAGGTCCTCTAGGAATGTTGGTCCCTAGTTTGGTCGTAGAGAACGGAGAGGACGTAACCGTCCGCCTAATAACTGGCGACTCGGTGGTCTCTTAGTTCCGTCTTCCGTCAGCGCGTCACAGTTCGACGAAGTCAGCACAGGTTGAGAACCGCGGGGCACCTGACATCGGGCGGTCCGGGGAGACAGGTACCCTAAGAGGTCCGTTCGTGGGACCCCACCCACGGCACGGGAGGAGGTCCCCCAGAAGGGCTGGGTTAGGTGCAAAGGCCGTCGAGGACGTAACATCCGTCTAAGGAATGGCGACTCGGTGGACCCTTCGGTTTCCATCTCCGCGACGCCCCAGACGTCGCACGTCTCGTCGGGACGGTAATCCTAGAGTGCGAGTCTCAGTCGTCCTCTCTTCGACCTCTGCTAGGCTTTCCTCCTTACCACCTCTTTGAGAGAGGGGAGTTTGTCGTTTTCGTCGGCAACATGGGTCGTGGTATTGACTACTACATATTGCGAAGACTAATTAAGAGTCTGTAGGCGTTTTCCAGTAATAACCGTAAACGAATTCCCTTCGAACTTCTCCAAGTCATTCAATCACTGTGAACTGATTTTCCTTTCTACCTGTCTTTCAGTTGTATCTATATAAGGTCGACCCGGGTTTGAGGAGGTTTCCTTCTGAGAGAACCATCTCGTTTACTTATAATTTCCTATCTGGGGTCCATTTCAATACCCTCTCCCCTCGGCTATCCTTTCCTTTCTTTTTTTGAACTAAACGTGTCAGGGGGTTTTGTTCATTGTTCAAAAGATACTTTTATATCTACCGTGAGAACGGCTCCAAGAGGACTTCCGCACACCAAAGTTCTTCACTTGGCAAAGACGTGGTAACCGTGTGTTGTATACAAGAAGAAAAAGAAGAACGAAATTTTTTATCTTCGGTGGGTAGATAAAAAAATTTATGGATAAGAATAAAAATTTACGAAACAAACTTCGTTCATCTATCCTGAACACTAATCAACGTCCTATCTTACAGTGAAAAAAAAAAGAAGTGTCCTATCCGATATGAGTGATCTTAAGGACCGTTTTGTTTTGTTTTATTAATATGGAGTTAGAGTCATACACTTGAGTGTGTGTGTTTGAGCGATTTTAAGTGTTAGGAGATGGACAATTCTGACTCCTTCGTTTTGAAGTCAAAGAGAACCTACCCGAAAAAAAAGAATCTATTAAGAAGAATTGTTGGTGACGTACTCGAATAGAGTCTCAACATTTTCGTAAAGAAATTCCCGGTCTACCTTTTATAAAGTCCAGATAGCAGGTACGGTGACACCGCTATTCGTCGTTGTTTTTTCTACTCACATCGACACAAGGTTATTTTGAAATAAACGTTTGTGGCCGTACCCCGGCCTAAATCGGAGAACTACCACCGACGACCTAGTGATGGAACCGAACCTTCTGAAGGTAGACTGTGGGGGGTTATGGTCTGACCCGATGGGTTTGGACTCGTCGACACACTCCTCGAAACTTTTTATGAACGTGGACTCTGGGTGTGGGCCTCTAAGACCAGAGTCGACAGACGCCACTCCGGTCTCGTGAACAAACGATATCCGAAGGGTCCTGACTCCTAGACCCACGACCGACTACGGAGTCCAAGTCTCCTCTCCAAGTCTTTTAGTGAGTCGTGGGTGGTTTCAGAACAGATACACTACACGAGAGAAAGTATGTTCAACCGAGCGAGAGTTAACGAGTTCAGAGGTGGAAAGCGGGAACGAGGAGAGGGACTTTGTGTGTCGTATCCTTTCGTTCAGTTGTCGTTTACTAGTCGTGCTTGACCTCTGGTTGAGCTCCGACAAAAGTTTGGTGACAGTTCCACGGGCCTCGTAGAACCACCCAAATCGTCTAGAGGGGGTCACTCGCAGTGTGTCCAAGAGTCACACCATAAAGAGTTTTAAATGACACCTGTGTCCAGTCGTTCCTTAGGACGAGTGCACGTCCAGGACTAAGTCGGTAAAAAATCGTTTCGGGTGTCAAAACGGAGTTTGTTCGAAGTCTTACAGTGGCTCCGGCGATCAAACGTCTGGTCGGACCACCAGAACCACCGGGTGGGAGACTGAACGAGACTTTCTAACTGACGCTACTGGAATAACGTAGGGGAGTGGTAGCACAGGGTATTTTACGTAGACCTCCACGTTGTTAGGATACAAATTCAGTCTCGTAGCGTTGGTCTGGACGGTTTGTACCACTTTTGGGTGCGACCTGTCAAAATCAAATAAAGAAATAAAGAGTTACTCGTTTCTATCCGTTTTGTTAAAATAAATACATCTATTTCTCAAACTGTGACTAAACATTCGTCAGTTGTTACTAATTACTTCAACATAACCTACTTTACCGAAAGAAGGGGACAGATTAGAACAACGAGATCCGACACATACAGAGATAAAAACGACTCGTAGGTGTTAGTCGTCTGTAAAAACGGTTGAACTGTTTTATTTCACCAAGTAGGAACAAATGACACATCCTCCGAACTCAGGAATTGTTCCGATAGGTACAAAGGTACCGTTTCAGCACTACCACAACACGTTCCTTCTGACTGAAACATTGACACACTCAATAGATACGACACATTGTTTAATCACCGAATTTTACTGTGAGTAAATAACAACAACAAGTTAGCGAGGCAGCACAGGTCGAGAGACACTGGGGTACCTGACGTCGTACTGTCTGAAGGGTCAGGAGGTGGTAGAGGACCCAAACGAGTCTAAGTCCAGGGAACTCGGCCACTACGACAGGTCGGTAGAGTAGGAGACGACGGGGGAAGAGGAAAACAGTAGTTAGAAAGGGTCGTAGTCCCAGAAGGGGTCACTCAGCCGAGAAGCGGAGTCCACCGGAGAGTAAGTGGCAGAGCCAAAGAAACGGAGGCATCGAGGGCCGAGGACGTGGAGAATCAACCCACGAGAAGGGGTCCTAGAGTGGTGTCCCGTTGGTCCACAGTCGGTCCCGACGTCGGAGGAGTCTCAGAACTGACTCCCAGGTGGGTGTCCAAGGGGTCCAAACCCCGTCTTAAGTAACGTAACACCGGTATCCTCTTTCCGGGGGTAAAAGAACGTCTGATATCGGTTTTCGTGGGAGTCTCGAGGTTATGAGTCCTCGGAGAGTACCATAGGACTCTGTACCCGAAGGAGTCAAACTAACGAGAGAACTGGTGTGGTCGTTTCCCTTGGAAAACGAGGTCGAAGTACTCTACCTCGGAGTATGCTGCATAGGAGCACACACACACACACACACACACACATGCGAGTCACCACAGACTGAGACTGTGGGGCACCTGATATCGGTCAGGCCGAGGAGACAGGTACCCTAAGGCGTCCGTTCTTAGGACCTCCCCGACGGTAAAGGAGGAGGCCCCCTGGAGACACTGGGCTCCGGACTTGGGTGCACAGACGGAGAGGACGTAGCCGTCCGACTAATAAGTGGTATTACCCTTAGAAACGGTGCATTTCTTTAGATTAGTCCTTTCACCACAGAATGATCGCAACGGTACATAACTTTGTTCACTGTTCAGGGTGAATATAAGTCCCCCTTCCTTGATGTGTTTCTGCACCTTAAATCTCCCTCCCTAAACCCCCAGTCGAATTGCTAACACGTAAAGCAAAGAAAACAGAAATCTTTTCGTTCTCTGAGTTGGTGGAACTCCGGTAAAGTATAAACATCTATCTTGCCCGTATTGTGTCTCGGATTGCCGTGTCAACGTCTTCGTTTCACTCTGTCGTGCGTAGTAACACTTCGAAATACACTTACCGTCCCCTACACGGTAGTCACCCGAAAACCGTGGTGACGACGTCGACGGGCTCCCGAGTCCACCACCAACCGTAAAAGACCGTTATTTTGAGAAGACTTAATTCCACACGCGTAACAAACAAATCTGCGTTACGCGAACGCGTGAAGTATCGGACGTCGTAGCACTTAGACGCACGCGACCCTTTGGGTATGGGAACACACTGAACGCAACAACTTTATGAACGAACTAAAGTCACCAGACCTTGGTTTGAGAGTCATAGAGACTCCAAACGTACAAGACTATGAAATAAATGAACCTTAAATCTAGAAATTTGTTACATAGGGAGTAAAGTGAACCGTTTACGGGGAACACGAGCTACGGTCCGAGAGGCGATCTGAGAAACCCCTCGCAAATCCTCGGAGACTGACTCCCCGCTAGAACTCACAAGGGTCTTTTCCTTTCCTTTCCCTCCTTTCCTTTTCATACACTCCACTACGCGTACAATTACTTGAAGTAAGATCACCATCAAGTTGTCATACGTTTATACTTAAGCACTTTGGTAGTGTAGAATGCGGAATCTATATACGTCACTAACAGCCAACATAGAGTCATTCCGACCCTCCCTTTAAGTGACCCATTGAGAGATTCGGAGTAAAAGACGTCTCACGTGGTCACGGAGAAATGAACATCACTCGCGTCCGTGTGGGGTCCCTAGAACCAGATCTCTACTTATACACTGGAGAGTCCAGGAGATCAGTTCCGATGCCAAAAATTACACCAGTACGTACCTACACTCGCAACCTGACACTTCTCCCGACTCGCGGTTTCTTAACTACGAAACCTTGACACCACAACCTCTTCTGAGAACTCTCAGGGAACCTGACCTTCCTCTAGGTTGGGCAGGTAAGACTTCCTCTAGTCAGGACCCACAAGGAACCTTCCTTACTACGATTTCGACTTTCAGGTCATGAAACCGGTGGAGTACGTTTCTCAACTGAGTAACCTTTTCTGAGACGAAGACCCTCCCTAACCCCCGTCCTCCTCTTCCCCTGCTGGCTCCTACTCTATCGACCTACCGTAGTGACTGAGCTACCTACACTGAGACCCACTTGAGGTACTCTACCACTACCTGTCCCTCCGGACCGTACGACGCTAAGTACCCCAGTGTTTCTCAACCTGTGCTGACTCGCTGACTTGACTTGACTTGACTTGACTACACTGGAGAGTCTTAGTGACACTACGGCACTCTTAAAAGAGTCAGAAGATTCTCTCTTGTGAGAAAGGAGACCTACCCTTGTCTTATCCTATATTCCCGACCGCGACGACGTCGGTGTTACGTCGGAACTCCTTTCTGAGACTTAAAACTTGGTTATACAACCTCACTTTCACTCTTTTTCCTCTGTTTCTTACACACACTCTCCCTCACTCATAACAACGACAAATCAGTGACTTAGTACAGGTCGAGTAAACGTAGGGGTACCTGATACCGGGTGACCCGAGGAGACCAGGTACCCTAAAGAGTCCGTTCTTACGACCACACCCAACGGTAAAGGAAGAGGTCTCCGAGTAGGACTGGGCCCCCAGTTTGGGCTCGGCGCAGAGGGTGAAACCGTCCACCCGAGAAGTCGTGATTCGGGGGTCCCTTCGGGACTCTCGTTCGAGCACTCTATTAGACGCGGGAACTAGTTCGGCGCGAACCTCCGATTCTCGAGACTATTAAAATCAAGACACGGGACGAACTCGAGGGAAATCGGATACGTCAGACCCACTCTGAGTATTTCCTCTCTACGTACCGACCGCGTGTGACGGACGGCACCTAGGCGGTTTCGACGAGGGTTCCGACCTTCCTCTTCTCTACTGAAGTCGGGGGAGTAGTGTGTACACGCTTTCACAGACAAATTCCGAACACCCCTGGGGTAAGTATTCCGGGGATAAAGTGTCAACTATGGTACCAGGACTTTTAGACGTATTAACTTATACAGTCTTTCACTCAGTCTGGGAATCCTAGAAGTAGACACTAAACAAGTCTTTGGGACTAAAAACTGACTCAAAATTAAACCTCCGATTTCTATAGAATTTCGAAATGAAAAAGGTCAGAAATGTTCTACGAGTAAACTCTCGTTAAGGATAACAAAAAAACCAAAGTCCACCAAGTAAAAAACTTTGATAAATAACTCGTATTAATTAAGTCTTACGAAAATATAACTAAACCTAATTCGACTTTTCGTAGGTTTACGCATGTGAGACTCCGGTATTTTACTTTATCTTTAGTCAGTCACTCGCCTCGTCACCTAATCGAGTCCTTCTCAATCTGGTCTACTCAGTGTCCATCAGTTCTCACTTAAGACCCAGACCTCGGGTGTCCTCCAAAGGCTCCGTCAATCCAAACGTCACCCTAAGTCGGATTAAAGAAACTGCTCACTCACTGCCTGTCTCCGATTTCGTTCTGCTCCTTGCGAGCCCTTTCTGGTCCCAGGCGGACGGTCGGGCAGAGGGAGCGTGGTCCTCCGAAGGTCGTCTGTCCATAAGGAAAGTGAGACTGGATACCGTGAATTGCGAAAAGGGGTAGTTAAAATTCATAACTACATTAGACTAATAAAAAAGACATCCCTTTTTTTGGAAAGAAAGGAGTAAATAAAGACGTAAGGACTGAACTCAGTGACTTTCGTGGGTATGGACACTTGTGTAAGGAGTGCTTACTACATAAAGTCCTCACTGCGTAGAAGAGAAATCGAATCAGCCCGATCTCTGGTGTCACTTCGACAGTGACATTACCCTCCCTCCGTATAAGTCTCCCCTCTTCACCCGACATGGGGGTAGTCCCTCGGGTTCTTGGCCGGGGACTGAGAAGATCCTCGGCTACTACATTGAAGATGGGGTTCCCGGAGTCGAGGAAAAGCCATAAACTCTTTGACAACACTAGTCACAAAGATGGAGTGTCTTTACACCCTAGATTTGACTTATGTGACATCACTTCGTCGGAACATGTCGAGCCCTACTCTTATATTTGACGGTAATGAGTGTACGGACCTCTTTTCTGTGCTCGCTGTCTTTCTCTACCTCTAGGGTAGGTCAGGGAACAGGTGAAAGACACCCTGCAAAGACCTTTGTCTGTCCCACCCTCTATTTCGGTAGGTAGGGTCCTTAGACAGGGAAAGAACTGTATTGACAAACGTAGAAATAGATAAATAAGAAGTCTGACACCTACGGGACTCAGAAGAGACACACACACCCGAAGAGGTCGACCCCCAGTGCCCGAAGGACAACTCTTCCTCCCGAGAGGAGACGTCGAGAACTTACGACCCGAGTCGTCAGCGTAGAGTCAGAAGAGGTCGACACCACACACCGGAATCAATGGACACCGTATGCCTTAGAGTCGAGGGGCTGGTCCTAGCTTGGTGTCGGGACCGTGACCTCCCACCTACGAATTGACGACCTAGTGGTCCCTCCAGGGAACTACACTAAAAAATTTACTTGAAACATAGACTAGACTCTGGAAGAGGAGGAATGACTTAAGGTACGCATTGAAGGGGACACTAAAATATATTTGGGGTCTTCCGAGGGTAGTTTAGTTTATGACTAGTTTCAACTTTAATGTACCTAACCTCCCAGACCCCTGCATGCGACAGACGGTCGAAGGAAAGGACGAAGGAGGATTAGTGGAACGGAAGGTCCCTCTCTGAAGTCCTTCTAGCGAAGAAGAGATCGGACCGTAAAAAAATAGTTGTGGTAAGTGAGAGTGAAAGAGGTTATTCAAGGGACCACGTGAAATAAATAAATTAAAAAATAAAAAAACTTGTAACTTTTGTACAAGATAACCCCACGTCGACCAATTGTTAAGACACCATCAAAGTTCACTTGTCACTTCCCTGAGTCGGAATGCATACGTATGCAGACAAGAGGGAGTTGGGGTAAGGGTAGGTCCGACCGTGTGTTGTGACTCGTCTCAGGTGACACAACCAATAGGTAAAATTTATGTCTTCATACATGAACAGGTAGGGTTTGAGGGATTGAGAGGGAAGGTGGACCGTTGACAATTCAAGAGAGAGATTCAGGGAGAGAAAGACAAAACATTCATTCCAGTAAACAAAGTAAAGATTCTAGTACCGTAGGTCAGGGTAGTGAAGTACCGTTTATCCTCCCCTTTTGAACCTTCGTCACCGTCGAAAAGAGAAGAACCCGAGACTTTAGTGAGTCTACCACTGACGTCGGTGGTACCGTCCTTTCGACACTGTTTGACTCCGGCACACAGTTTTTCGTTTCCGTAGTGAAATGGTTGTTTCCAGGTGCATCAGTTCGGACGACAGAAAGGTCACCAGTACGCACCAACGCTCTCGACCCGGTGTCTCTTCCATCTCGTACTTCTTAACTACGAAGGTTTGACGTCACGGTCTCTTCTGTGATTTCTCAGGGAACCTGTCGTTCCTCTAGTTTAGTCAGTTAGAATTTCCTTTAGTTGGGACTTACAAGTGACCTTCCCGACTACGACTTCGACTTGAGGTTATGAAGCCAGTGGACTACACTTCTCGGTTGAGTAACCTTTTTTTGACTACCACCCTTTCTAACTTCCTTCTTCCTCCTTCCCTGCTTTCTCCTACTCTGACAACCTACCGTAGTAGCTGAGTTACTGTACTTGAACCCGTCTGAGCCTCTCGACCACTCTCTGTCTGCAGACGACACGACACCAGGTACCCCAGTACCTCTCAACCTGTGTTAAACCACTCACTTGCCGTTGTAGGGGAGGGGGACCGTTACCATTCAAGGAAGAGATGTAGGTGCTCAGAGAGAGACACGACATTCATTGAATTAAACATAGTAAAGAGAGGAGAAAAAGAATCATCTAAGGTGAACCTTCCCTACGGCATCCGATAAGACAGACCGAAGTGAGTCGGACTGCGAGATCCGGGTAGTGCAACGACGGCAGGTGAAAGAAGTGTCTTCACTCGTGGAGGTAAATTAAACTAGAACCTCTGTGTCCGACACCTGTCTCTACTAAATACTCCTTCTCTCTTACAACCCCGACCCGTGTCTGAATAACCGTACTCTTTATTTCAGGTCTACACTGAGCAAAAACTCCTTATGGCATTTATACGGACTAAACAAAGTAAATATTGTTTCCCGCCGCAGCCCCGAATGTCGTCACAAGAGAAAGAAGTCAATCGTGGCTCTGAAAGCAGAGAAGAAAGTCCCCTCTCGATTGTGATCTCAAGTCCCTCACTGACTACCCCCAAACTTATAACGTCGATGAAGTTACGGGATCAACCAAAAGATTTAATGACGGAGAAGTGTTCGATTAGTAAATAATAGGATCGAAGGACGTTTCAAAAAGTACAACCATTGATAGAGGACGGAAACGGTAAAAATTCCGGTCATAAAAAGAACCGTTTTGAGATAATCAGAAACGGGACGAAGTAAGGTGTAAGGTTCCGGTTTAAACGGACAATGAGGTCCTCAAAGAACTTAAGGATGAAAACGTAAGGTCAGGTGATATTACTTTTCGTGTAGAAAAAACCCACAATCAAGATTTTCCAGAACATCCAGAAGTATTTTGGTAAGTTGAAGTCAAAGAAGTCGTAACGACCAACCCCGTATCTGAACCTATTGACACTATAACTTACCGAACGGAACCTCTGCTTGTCTCTAGTAAGCAGCAAAAACTCTGACGTAGGTTCATGACGTAAAACCTGAGAAAACAACTGGTACTACCGATGAGGTAAAGAAGACTCCCTAAGGACGGACGTCAGCATCTATACTACCAGTAGACTCAATTTAAGTGGGTAAGGTCAGGTAAAATCAAGCGACTAAGGATCTTACAGTTGCAAGTGGGAACGGTAGAGGACAAACTGGTGAAGGTTAAACGGAACTAAGTACTTGGACTGTACGGTCCAAGGATACGTTATAACGAGAAATGTCGTAGCCTAGAATAAAGATAGTGGTCAGTGTAGGTGTTGACCCATATCAAAAACGAAACCGAGGTAGGGAAGTAAGAAGGACCTCAATAAAGAGGTGACTAGAGGTCATCGTATAACCCGTGGATTACTGGACCCCTCAAGGAGAAGACCATAGGATAGTAAAACGGAAAAGTATGACAAGTACCCGAAGAGTTCCGTTCTTATGACTTCACCGAACGGTAAGGGAAGAGGTCACCTAGTGCGAGACAGTCTGGAGAGGTGGTACTGGGCGGGTAGAACCCAACGGGGCGTCCGTACCGAACCAAAGTAACTCAATCTGTTCCGACACCAGGATCACACTAATCTGACTGATCAAAAGACACTCATACCAAAGTCACACAGACGGGAGACTACGGGAGAACGTTGTGGATGGTAGAATGAACCCAAAGAGAATGGAACCCACACCCCATAGAGAAGTACCCACGAGATCGTTTCGTGTCGGCGACGAGGAATGGAACCTGCTCCCCATAGAGGAGTGGGGGCGGCAAGGACTGGAAGTTGCACCCTTCAGTTCTTTGTGGACCTCATTGTCCGTTTAAACCGGAACCTTACACCTTACTTCGTCCCGTTTCTAATTATCTCAAAACGGTTCTTTTACGTGACCAGTATCGTTTGTGGGAGAAGGTTGTTGTGTTCTCTTCTGAGATGTGTACCTGTAGTGGTCTACCAGTTGTGACTTTAGTCTAACTAATATAAGATACGTCGGTTTCTACCTCTTCGAGATATGGTAGTTGTTTTTGTTCTGGTCCTCGACTGACACCGAGTCTGGTACTTGAGAAAAAAAAAAAAAAAAAATCTAGTACTTGAGAAATAATGGTTTAAGTCTGAATTTAACTTCTTTCATCCCTTTTGACGATCTGGTAAGTCCATATTGGATTTAGTTTAGGGAATACTAATATATCACCTTCACTCTTTATCTAAATTCCCGGATCTAGACTATCTATCTCACGGACTACCTGATACCTTACTCCAAGCACTGTAACATGTCCTCTGTCCCTAGTTCTGGTAGGGGTACCTTTTCTTTACGTTTTTTCGTTTTACCGACAGACCCCTCCGGAATGTTTATCGACACTTTTCTTCTCTCCGCTTTTCGTTTCCTCTTTTCCTTTCTATATTCGTAGACTTACGTCTCAAGGTTTCTTATCGTTCTTCTCTATTCTTTCGGAAGGAGTCGCTAGTTACGTTTCTTTATTTCCTTTTCTTGTCTTACCCTTTCTGATCTCTAGAGGAGTTCTTTTAATCTCTATGGTTCCCTTTTAAAGTACGTTCCTACCCGACTATTTCCTGTCTTTACCATACCTGGATTGTCTTCGTCTTCTATAATTCTTCTCCACCGTTCTTATGTGTCTTCTTGACATGTTTTTTCTNGTACTGGGTCTATTGGTACTACTACACTAGTGATTAGATCTCAGTCTGTAGAACCTTACACTTCAGTTCCCCGGAATCTTTCGTAGTGATGCTTGTTTCGATCACCTCCACTACCTTAAGGTGAACTCGACAAAGTTTAGGACTTCTACTACGACACTTTCACGACGTGAGTTATACGGTCGTTTAAACCTTTTGAGTCGTCACCGGTGTCCTGACCTTTTCAGTCAAAAGTAAGGTTAAG
>SJYO01045292.1:62966428-63033158 GCA_006410555.1 Capra ibex
TACGGTTTCGGAAAGTGACACACCTAGTGTTATTTGACACCTTTTAAGACTTTCTCTACCCTTATGGTCTGGTGGACTTGACGGAGAACTCTTTAGACATACGGCCGGTCCTTCGTTGTCAATCTTGACCTGTACCTCGNGTTTAACGGTTGTAGACGACTTAGTACCTTTTTCGTTCTCTCAAGGTCTTTTTGTAGAGAAAGACGAAATAACTGATACGGTTTCGGAAAGTGACACACCTAGTGTTATTTGACACCTTTTAAGACTTTCTTTACCCTTATGGTCTGGTGGACTCGACGGAGAATTCTTTAGACATACGTCCAGTCCTTCGTTGTCAATCTTCACCTGTACCTTGTTGTCTGACCAAGGTTTATCCTTTTCCTCATGTAGTTCCGACATATAACAGTGGGACGAATAAATTGAATATACGTCTCATGTAGTACTTTTGCGACCTGACCTTCTTTGTGTTCGACCTTAGTTCTAACAGCCCTCTATATAGTTATTGGAGTCTATACGTCTACTGTGGTGGGAATACCGTCTTTCACTTCTCCTCGATTTTTCGGAGAACTACTTTCACTTTCACCTCTCACTTTTTCAACCGAATTTCGAGTTGTAAGTCTTTTTTCTAGTACCGTAACCCAGGGTAGTGAAGTACCCTTTATCTATTCCTTTGTCATCTTTGTAACAGTCTGAAATAAAAAAACCCGAGGTCTTAGTGACGTCTACCACTGACATCGGTACTTTAATTTTCTGCGAATGAGGAACCTTCTTTTCAATACTGGTTGGATCTGTCATATAAGTTTTCGTCTCTGTAATGAAACGGCTGATTCCAGGCAGATCAGTTCCGATACCAAAAAGGTCATCAGTGTATACCTACACTCTCAACCTGACACTTCTTCCGACTCGTGACTTCTAACTGCGAAAACTTGACACCACAACCTCTTCTGAGAACTCTCAGGGAACCTAACGTCCCTCTAGGTTGGTCAGGAAAGACTTCCTCTAGTCGGGACCCTAAAGAAACCTTCCTTACTACGATTTCGACTTTGAGGTCATGAAACCGGTGGAGTACGCTTCTTAACTGAGTAACCTTTTCTGAGTACGACCCACCCTAACCCCCGTCCTCCTCTTCCCCTACTGGCTTCTACTCTACCGACCTACCGTAGTGGCTGAGCTACCTGCACTCAGACTCACTTGAGGCCCTCAACCACTACTTGTCCCTCCGGGCCGCACGACGCTAAGTACCCCAGCGTTTCTCAGCCTGTGCTGACTCGCTGATTGTGTCGGTCGCCGGTCTTTACGGTAGTCCCTGAAGTCCCACCTCTTCTGGACGTAAGGGACGTCATTTCTCCTGGTCACACACAAGTCCAGACAGGAACCGAGGACAACACTGCTGTAGTCTCCTTCTGCACTACTGTAGTCTCCTTCTGTACAATTAACCCTGTATTACAGTGAACAGTGAGAATAGTACGACAGGAAGAAAATTTCGGTAGTCACCCTGTATAGAATTTTTCGTACTGTGTCGACAGTGGTTAATCGACTACTTTTTACTGCACACACGGGCACTCCGGACCTGGTATCTACCGTTGGTACGGGACGAGTCGAAGGACGTAGTCGTTTCGGGTCAGAACATTTGAGACGGGCTCTAGAGAGGAGGTGACTCGTTCGTACAGGGGGATGGTCGATTGTAGTAGACACAAGGAGAGGCACTACGTCCCTTTGGCGTACAGAGGTTACGTCGGTTAAAGACTTTTAGTCTCGTTTTCCGTTCTATATCGTACATTTTTTTACACAGACGGGGGTTTGTCTTATACAAAAATATAGTTCCATAGTAACGACTGAGTTAATCCACACTACATAACTTCCATTTGGCGAGTGTCTTGTTACTTTCAAAATAGAGAGATTTTCATCTTTCGTGAAACTTTCAGAGTGCCAGATGTCAAAAACTTTCTTTTTTTTCTTTTCAATGAGAAAAAACGACAACGACAACAGGTCAGTGGTTCTACACAGACTGAGAAACCCTGGGATACCCGACGTCGTGCGGTCCGAAAGGACAGGAAGTGATAAAGGACCTGAAAAGAGTTTAAGTACAAGTAACTCAGCCACTACAGTAGGTTGGTAGAGAAGGAGACGACAGGAGAAGAGGAGGACGGAAGTTAGAAAGGGTCGTCGTCCCAGAAAAGGTTACTCGGTTAAGAAGCGTAGTCCACCGGTCTCATGACCCCAAAGTCGAAGTCGTAAACAGGAAAGTTACTTATAAGTCCTGGCTAGAGGAAATCCTATCAGACCAACCTAGAGGAACGTCAGGTTCCCTGAGAGTTCTCAGAAGAGGTCGTGGTGTTAAGTTTTCGTACAAAGTGAAAAATCAGATAAAGTCAACTGTGGACTGAGTTATAGTAAGGTAATTCTATAGGTACTTCTCTATCTTTGTTCCCTTTTCACATTGTTGGACTTCACTAGTAATCCCGAGTTTCTTCGATCACGACCCGAAACTCCTTTTAGAGCCCGTGTCGCGTGGTACCTTAGACGCGTTGCAGACATTGTCGTGGCTCCTGTGCCCCTCTGACTTCCCAATCAGGATCCTGAGTCGGAAGTAACGTTTTTGTCTACTTCGTCAAGAGACTGAGACGGGGGAAAGATATAAGCAAGTGTCTACCTACAAGTGTCCTTTGTTGTCTCGCTCTTTCCACCCCACTTTCACATCCCTCGACTCCGCTTCCACGGGACTCGTCCCCTGGCAGAGGGTCCTTCTGACACAACGATCGTCCTTCGAGACACGAGTCTGAAAAGACCTCTACTATCTAAAAAAAAAGAGGAATGAAAGTGCACGGTAAGTAAGACTATTAGTCTCCAAATTCGTAACACCCATCTCCTTCTAAAATTTAAGTTTCTATTAGTGAAACGGGATAGGAAGAGCAAGGGTTTATAGGGGTCGGAAGACGTCTCGACTCCGGTGGACCACCCACCGTCCCCCAGAGACCAAGAACGGTCCGACCTCGACGAGACTGTCCCAGAACTAGTTCCCCACGTTCACGCAGGACGAAGAGTCCTTGATCTCCTCCGTCCTCTCTCCGACCTCCGAGGCACCTACGTCGGGCAAAACGAGGGAGTGTCATAGAGGAGGTCGGATCTACAGAGGTCGTTCTTTTCAGAATGACAAGAGGTCGACCACTGTGAAAGCGGAGTGGAGTCTCAACCCACTTTGTGCACTTGCCCTCGCTAGTCGCCGCGGACTTTCTCGTGTTCTGTGTCCTCTGTTACTCGTCAACCCAATTTTACTTATCTAGTCCAATTTATATACACTAGTGACACTGGCCATACAATTGATTAGAGTTCGATAATCGGACTTTTTCTTTGAACTGGGTCTTTGAGAGCTACTTCCTACAATCCTTCCTGTAAATGTATTTTAAGTGATTCTTCGGATGTAAATCTATAAAAAGATTTATTGAAATATCTAGGTCAATAAAAAGGTACACATGTATAATTTTTCATCGTTAAAAATTTCAGACTTATAAAATTTATACGGTGTTGTAAAAATTATAATATGACGTTAAAAGAAAAAGGAAAAATTTATATAGTCCTCGGTCTTTTTATGTTCGTCAGACCCAGAGAGAACCGGGGAGTTTCTAGAAGTATTCCGGGGTGACTTCACCGACATCTGGAACCCGTTCCTGGTAGGCGTGAGTGAAACTACTCCAGAGTCAAATAAGTTTATACTCATTTCCCTTTTGTTCACTTCGTAGCAGATCTTTTTTATTGGAGGTTCTTGAGATTTTGTCCTTCCACTGGAGGTCCGCAGTGTTTCTACCAGGGAGACCTTTACTGAGTACGTTGTTGTTCCTCTTTAACGCTCCTACACAAGTAGTAGGTGTTCCCTTACGTCTTTTCCCGTAAGAGACTTTGTCATCGTCTTTCAGTGCCCACTTTTCCGTGACGTGTCCGGTACATGGAATCTTCTCTGCCTACTCGAATCCCTACCGAGTGCCGTTAGTGAGGTCGTGACGACGGACCTTTTGGCGTACCTGTCTCCTCGGACCATCCGATGTCAGGTACCCCAGCGTTTCTCAGCCTGTACTGACTCGCTGAAGTGAAGTGAAGTTCCTTTAAAAACACCGTAAGACGAGGTGTGGTCTCTGTGACTCCTTGACTTCTGGGAGACTTCGACTTCGTGTAGGGACCGTATTCCCTATGTACACTTTTCAAAAGACTTTTATATCGTTTTCCTCAGGTATTGGACTTTAGTTAAATCTCTGTGCTTACTTCCAAATTCTCTAGACACGAGACCCAAGGTTTTCTTTTCTGGTTTTGTCTTGGTCGTGCTTCATACCTTATGCTCGAACAGACGAATACTACTGTTGTTGCCACCATCAGGGAGACTAAAATCGTTTTATGTTTTTCCTTTAGACTCTTTCCTACGACGCGAGACTCGTTTTAGTCTTCTCTTCTCTTGGTGTCCTCCACGTCTACCAGTGTTAAAAATTTGTCGTAGTTCTTGGGATTACTCCTTTCCTTTTATCAAGGGACTGTGTCGTTCCGTTTTGTCTGACCGAAGTCTTGTTAATATATGTCGTGAACTTCAATGTCTCGGTCTCCAGTCGACCTCGAAAGATGTCAATGAGATACGGCACGGTATATCAAGTCAAGTCAAGTCCAGTCAGCGAGTCAGCACAGGCTGAGAAACGCTGGGGTACTTAGCGTCGTGCGGTCCGGAGGGACAGGTAGTGGTTGAGGGCCTCGAGTGAGTCTGAGTGCAGGTAGCTCAGACACTACGGTAGGTCGGTAGAGTAGGAGCCAACAGGGGAAGAGGAGGACGGGGGTTAGGGAGGGTCGTAGTCCCAGAAAAGGTTACTCAGTTGAGAAGCGTACTCCACCGGTTTCATGACCTCGAAGTCGAAATCGTAGTAAGGAAGGTTTCTTTAGGGTCCCGACTAGAGGAAATCCTACCTGACCAACCTAGAGGAACGTCAGGTTCCCTGAGAGTTCTCAGAAGAGGTTGTGGTGTCAAGTTTTCGTAGTTAAGAAGTCGCGAGTCGGAAGAAGTGTCAGGTTGAGAGTGTAGGTATACACTGATGACCTTTTTGGTATCGGAACTGATCTGCCTGGAATCAGCCGTTTCATTACAGAGACGAAAACTTATACGATAGATCCAACCAGTATTGAAAAGAAGGTATATCATCAAGTGCCTATTTCCGCTAACTAAAATCCAGTAGTTCCCGAGTCTTCTATATCGTACGAACCTCGTTTTTACTATCCACGTATATATAAAGTGAATACTTCACTTGACTTCAGCGAGTCAGTACAGGTTGAGAAACACTGGAGTACCTGACATCGAATGGTCCGAAGAGTCAGGTACCTTAAAAGGTCCGTTCTCATGACCTCACCCAACGGTAAGGGAAGAGGACCCATAGAAGGGATAGGTTCCTAACTTGGGTCCAGGGGACGTAACATCCGTCTGTGAAATGGGAGATTCGGTGGTCCCTTCGGGTAAAGTGAATTTTCACTACCCTTATTTAATTCTCGAACTCTTGTCACTTTAGAATCATATTTTCATAATCTCCGTTTGTAAATTTGTCAGTCTCTCTCATAACTCTAATATGTTTAAGTATGTGGGTCTACGTTTTGGTCTCCGTGCATGGGCGTGAGTGAGAACCACTTTCCAAAGCACTTGTCTTACCTACGAAGAAAAAAAAAAAAAAAACGGAAATTTTATTTAATAAAGGTGTATTCGTCAACAACAAAAAGTCATCGAGTCAACACAGGCTGAGAAACGTTGAGGTCCCTGACGTCGTGCGGTCCGAGGGGACAATAAGTGACAAAGGACCTCAAACGAGTTTCAGTACAGGCAACTCAACCACTACGGTAGGTTGGTAGAATAGGAGACGACGGACGAAGAGGAGGACGGGAGTTAGAAAGGGTCGTAGTCCCAGAAAAGCCGAGAAGTGTAGTCCACTGGTTTCATAACCTCGGAGTCGCAGTCAGGAACGTCACTGGTCATCTGTGAACCTAACACCGATATACCTGTACCATCGACTTACTCTATACACTACTGTGTAAACACCAAACCCGTAAAATAGAGCTCGGGGTTGTACTGTTCACCGTAGAGATCACCTTGTTTCTGGGAAGACGTGAATGAACCGCAGAACGAGGACTAAAAGAGATGTCTGAGAATCTTCAATGTCACCGTGGAAACACCTACAGGAGACCCGAAAGGACCCTATCGATTAGTGAAAGTTACTCAAATCGAGCTAACGTCGACGAACCGGCTCACTCTCCCCCTTCCGTTCGAGAAGGCATGTCGGTCGTGATTCCTGTCTCAGGACGGACAGGGTGAGGCACTGCAGTCTACCAGGTCACGGGCTCTTGACGGTCGGTGAGAGAGGAGGTGCGACACTTTACAAGGGTAAAGATACAGACCGGGAGTAAAATAAAACTCCTTCCTTTAAACCTTTGCCCGAGAGAAACAAGGCAATGTCATCAAAACCAAGACAGATCGAGCATAATTCAGCAGGACAGGCCGGAGAGGGTCGTGGCGCACTAGGTCCGTAAGTGATCGCCCGTCTCTCGGGGTGCGTCTGGCGAGAGTCGTTTCTCGCCTGTAAACCCCCGACAGTCGACGAACCTAAATAGGACTTATGTCTTAGGCGTACTTTGGAAGGGAGGTCTGCAAATACTTGTGCTCTCCCCGCCCTCATCTCGAACCGTCCCACCCTCCCTCAGCCAAATTGAATAAAATATATAATCTGTTGTGTCCCATTTACTACAAACCTTAATTGCTTCGCATATTAGTATTAATGTACCGACCAAGTAGTAGGGTGGAGGGTCTAGCCCGGACTTTAGTCGTTTGTAGCATTATGTGCGTGTTCCGAAGGAAGTCACCGACAGATCGAACCTCACCCACAAGTTTTCGAATTGAGAGTCCCACTTATTGGTGGATCAGGAGGTCGTTTTTTGGCTTAGTCCGGGACTGGTTACCGTCGCCGCCCTAATTCTCTTTGTCGCACATAGAGTCGAGGACTGAAGTGTCAAACCCTTCCACCCTACTGTCCGTCGTCTCGACACAGCGTCTTGTGTCCGGGAGCGTTGCGCGAGGCACGGGTGTCGTCGCCACCACTTACGTCCACTCCCCCGGGCTCCGACGACAAATGATTTGTCACCGGCTCCGGGTCCCCGACACGGCAGAACAAACACCGTCAGCTACCTCACGTCATAAAATGTGTCTTATCTGTGAGTTACTACAAGTTATTTATGTAGTTATAAACTAAAACTTTGTACGTACATAAATATGTTTACACAACGACCGGTGGACTACACTTCTCGGTCGAGGAACCTTTTCTGGACAACGACCCTTTCTAACTTCCGTCCTCCTCTTCCCTGCTACCTCCCACTCTACCAGCCCACCGCAGTGGCTGAGCTACCTGTACTCAAACTCGTTCGAGGCCCTCTACCGCCTCCTGTCCCTCCGGACCGCACGACGTCAGGGACCCCAACGTCTCAACCCGTGCCGAACCACTCACTTGCTGTCGGTGCGTACGCGTCATACACATGTCAGTACGTGTGTGCACATGAGTCTCCGTGTCCCACTTCTTGTTCCCCAGAAAGTAAGTCACCTGACCCCGGATACGGACGACGACGACGACGACGACGATTCGGAGAAGTCAGCACAGGCTGAGACACGCCGGGGTATCTGCCGTCGGGCGGCCCGGGGGGGCAGGGACCCTAAGAGGTCCGCGGTGTATTAATTTGTCTCTCTGAATCCTGCCCGAGACAGTGTCGAAAGGGAAAGGTAGAGTGACGACGACTATAAGACGATAGAGCATTGAAGATGAAGTGAGACCATTAGACGTTCCCCCTCGGACAGTAAAAGGATTTTGTCGGCAGAGACTCGTACGACAACAAGGCAGCGAGTCAGGACAAGCTGAGAAGTACTGCGACACCTGACGTCCGTGAGGTCCGAAGGGGTAGGAAGTGGCAGAGGGACTTAAACGAGTTTGAGTACAGGTAACTCAGTCACTACGGTAGGTTTGTAGAGTAGGAGACAGTAGGGGAAGAGGAGGACGGGAGTTAGAAAGGGTCGTAGTCCCAGAAAAGGTTCTTCAGTCAAGAAGTGTAGTCCATTGGTTTCATAACCTCGAAGTCGTAGTCAGGAAGGTTACTTATAAGTCCTGACTAAAGAAAATCCTAACTGACCAAACTAGAGGAACGAGAGGTTCCCTGAGAGTTCTCAGAAGAGGTTGTGGTGTCAAGTTTTCGTAGTTTAGAAGTCACGAGTCGGAAAAAACACCAGGTTGAGAGTGTAGGTATGTACCGATGACCTTTTTGGCATCGAAACTAATATGTCTTTAAACAGTCGTTTCAGTACAGAGACGAAAAATTGTACGACAGATCCCAACAGTATCGAGAAGAAGGTTCCTTGTTCGTAAAAATTAAAGTACTCGAGGGGTCTAAGTCTAGAATACCCGTGTGAGATGTAAAAATATAAACCGGGTTTGACGATTACCCCTATCACCAGGTAAGAGGACGGAGACCTTCCCTTCGAACCGGTCATAGGAACGTTACATACCTGTCGGTTCCCCCGGGTATGCGGTAGGTCCCAGAACGAGGGACACTTTCGGGTCGTTGCTCGACGGGTCGCCGGCAAGGGTACGAGTAGTACTCCCATTTATACGAAGGTAAGGACCAAATGACACCGTAAACCCCGAGACCTATAAAGTCACAAGACGTCTGATCGATACCTCGTAAAACACTGATAGACTATACTACCTCTCTCACACTTGATTGGGAGATATAGGTTAGTACTCTTCGATCAAGATTATCCGAGAGAAAGGGCATAAATTTTTATTATTACTACTATAAACACTTAGTGATGAGTCTCCTGCCGACAACAAGTCACCGACTCAGTACAGGTCATGAAACGCTGGGGTGCCTGACGTCGTGTGGTCCGAGGAGGTAGGAGGTGACAGAGGGTCTCAAACGAGTTTGAGTACAGGTAACTCAATCACTACGGTAGGTTGGTAGAGTAGGAGACTACGGGAGAAGAGGAGAACGGGGGGTAGAAAGGGTCACAGTCTCAGCAAAAGTTACTCGGTCGAGAGATGTAGGCCGCCGGTTTCAAGTCCTCGAAGTCGCGCACACACACACACACACACACACACACACACACGCGCGCGCGCGTGCGCGCGCAACTTGCGAATCAGTACAGACCAAGAAGTCAGGAAGGTTACTTATAAGTCCCGACTAAAGGTGATCCTACCTGACCAACCTAGAGGAACGACAGGTTCCCCGAGAGTTCTCAAAAGAGGTTGTGGTGTCAAGTTTTCGTAGTTAAGAAGTCGGAAGAAGTACCAGGTCGAAGGTGTAGGTATGTACGCATGAGTCTCCGGATCGTCTTTATATGTCTATGTGTCTATCAAACTCCTCGGTTGTCCCCTGACACTTCCGAGTCCCCAGTCACCGTCGCCCACTCATCTGTATCTGCCACCCCGTCCCTCCCTTCTCTAAGGACCCCGGGTCGACGTGACCAGGCGACGTTGTCCGGGACCACGTCGGCGTCCTAACGTGAGGACGGGTTTGACTGAGACACCTGGCCTCGTCGCGTCTTATCTGTGAGACGGAGAAAGAGAAAACGAGAGACATAAAAACGACCTCGGTGGGAACAAAGCAATCACAGTGACCCCACTCCGGTGTGTCCCGCCGGAGGGACCCGCTACAGTCGTATCTTACGTCTCGCCTGGACCCGTTTCCCGTTTGTCTTGTACTGGTCCTGTTAAAAGGAAAACAGAAAAGGACGGACGTAAAGGGAAGTCGACGAAGGGAGGCGAGTAACAGTGTCTGAAGGCTTTTCCGTCGGCGGAGGTGACGGGGTTCTGCGACCTCGGGAGAGGAGCCAGCGACACACCCTGGGTGAAAGAGACAAAAGGAGGAAGGAAACGTGTATGCACCCGAAGGGACCCCCGAGTCGACCATTTCTGAGACGGACGTCACGCCCTCTGGACCCGCGCTAGGGCCCCAACCCTTCTAGGGGACGTCTTCCCTCTCCGAGGGGTGACGTTATAAGACCGGACCTCTTAAGGTCCCTGGCATATTAAGTACACCAGCGTTTCTCAGCCTGTGCTGACTCGCTGAAAGTGAAGTGAACGTGAATACACAGCCGAAAAAGCACTAATGCGGAGGACTCCTTGTTCGCATCGCAGAATCACCGGACCTTAGGACAGAGGGACTTTTCGGGCCAAGACGTAGAGGTTTCGTAGAGACTATCCATGTAGAGGGGTCGGTACAAGATAGACACCAAACCACACAATGGAACAAGTACGTTTAAAAAGAAATACACGATTAAACAGATCTCGGAAAGAATTTCAGAAAGAAACTTTTCTTTAATACTCCGGATGGATCCTTCCGAAAAAGTTTTTTAAGATTCCCGGGGCCCCGCGGGGACTGTCGAGTCGACCCCTTCTTAGACGGACGTCGCACCCCCTGGACCCGAGTCAGGGACCCACCCCCACGAGACCTCTTCCCCCACGACGGGAGGGGTCCCAAGAACGGACCTCTCAAGATCGTGAGAGTGAGGTCCTCTGGATCCCGGCCCGTCCGGAAGAGAGAGTCCCGAGGGTCTGTTGGATCTTCGTTCAGTTAGAATCAGAATTCTTTTACTTTTGCAACACAAGAAGATTGCGACTGAAAATGGAGTACTTCTGACTGGCAGTAGCACAGAGTCCCCCACGGGTCTACGAGTCGGTACGAGACGAGAAACACTGAGGTACCCGAGATCAGGCGGTGCCAGGAGCCCAGTACCCTAAAAAGACCGTTCTTATGACCTCGTCTAACGGCAAAGGAAGAGGTCCCCTAGAAAGACTAGGTCCCCAGTTTGGGCACAGAGGATACAGAAGACGCAACGTCCGCCAAAGAAATGGTGACTCGGTGGACCCTTCGGCATACAGCGTCACCCTGGACTCTTTCTTGCCTCTAATAATCGCAGATATCAACTACGCAACACATGGCTATAGTGAAAAGTCATAGGGTGGAGTAGATTCCGGGGTCCGTCTCGGGCCTTGGCGTCTACCACGACTCGGAACATACACGGGACAACGGGGACTTAGACTGCGGAGATCACCTTAGGGACCACCACGATCACCATTTCTCGGACGGACAGTTGCGTCCTCCGTCTTCTCTCCGTCCGGACTGGGGACCGAGGCCTTCTAGGGGACCTCCTCCCGCACCGTCGGGTGAGGACGTAAGAACGGACTTCGTAGGGTACCCGTCTCCTCGGACCACCCGACGTCAGGTGCCCCAGCGTCTCGCATCCTGTGGTGACTCGCTGATAGTGTGTACGGATACTATCTCGAATTAAGTATTTAATCCGTGTTCTTCATTATTGTTTTTGATTATTTTCTTAATATTGTCATACGACTTCACTTTCAATACTCACACCGAGAGTTTTATGAGCTAAAATGATGTGAGTGGGGAGAATACTCCTACACTCCAGTATTTTACAGACGCACTACTCCACTTTACGCGTCCTACTGTAGTCGGGACACTCCGTCGCAATCCGACGACACCTGGAAGACCTGTGTAGTCTTCTTTCTTGCAGACGAAACCCACTGGAGCCCTACACTTCGAAACTGCTGAACCTCCCAACCTACAGTCCTTGTGCACTTGTGTCACTACAGGTCCCGTCCCGTCCTGTCTCGTCCGCCCCGTTCCGAAATAGTGTGTGAGTCGTACCGTCCGTCACATTCGGAGTACTTAACAAATGAAGATCTTGAAAGGTAAATTATGAAAGTGTGGTCCTAACTGATACCCATTGACTTTGGTGTTTTTCGTTTTGACATCCATTCCTTTTTGACGTCGAATAGTCACTCCGTATAAATCTCGGAAAATAGTATCCATAGGTTATCCTTCACCCGTCAATCGAGGTGCGGAACTACTCCTTGTACAATCCCTGAGAAGAAGTGTCTTTTGTTCCCAACGGGTTCAAAAACCCGTTTTTCTTCAAAACAACCCCGAAATTGAGATCTCGTCCTTTAACGGTCCACCGAGTAACCATTTCTTAGGTGGACTATTACGTCCGCTATGTCTTCTACTCCCAAGCTAGGGGCCCAACCCTTCTAGGGGACCTCTTCCTTCACTGTTGGGTGAGGTCACAAGAACGGACCTTTTTACGGTACCTCCCTCCTCGGACCTCCCGATGTCAGGTGTTCTAACGTTTTCTCGACTTGCGTTGACTCACTGACTCGTGTGGGTTCCTCTTAGGGAAGGAATCTGTCGCGGTTTTCGATTTCAGTACTCTCTTTATGTTCCCTCGTATTCCTCTTGACTCTGGGGTCATGGTCCCTTTCAGGTATCTTGGAGGTCTAGGTAACCCTCGGTCTTTTCCCCCAATTCCGTTTTCAATGTTTCCGTTCTTGACTCTTGAGACCCCTTTCTTTTCATCTTTCTACACGTTTCCAGTATAGAAGATCTTTACAGGAATTTATGGTCTCGTAGACTTCCTCGTTATTTCCAGACTAGATAAATGTAGAAATTTTATAACGTAGCAAAATTTGTAGTATTACTTGAAGGTGAGTCTTCATATTTTTAGTACATATCTAACTGTAAGTAAGAATTGTTACGAAAATTGTTTTTCAAAAGTTACTTTTACACACGATATGTCTTCTGTCAATATTTTAAAAACTTAACTTTCGTGTGTTTGTGTGTGTATTTAAGGACCTCGTCGTAGCAGGTCAGACTCCTTGGTCCAAATTTCAAGTCACCAGGGAAGAAAGTTGGGCAGTCACAGGCAGACATTGACTCAAAACGCGGACTGCAATCTCGGGATTTGCGCCCCGAGTGACAGACACTTCGGACTGGGCTCGGAGGAACGGAGCAGAGGAGACGGGTAGGGTCTTACCTAGAACGACCATTGAGTCGAAATAGTCGGGAGACTCAAACCGACTGAAGTTCCCAATCTTTATTACGATACTTAAATATCCCGGGACTTTTTTGTGTCTTGACTAAATTGCAAAGAACACGGAAAAATCCGTTTTACGGGCTCTTTGCACAGAATAATTGCAAAAGTAAACACCCGTAGAAAGTAACGAAACGTATCATTAGGAAACACAAAATTAAAACGGTCTTGTACACCAAAAGTGTGGTGTCCTTCAGATTTTTCCTTCAAAACCGTTCATGGAGAAGTTAAACTACGAACATCTGTCTCCCATACTTATTTACCGCAATTTTACATAATTAATAGGTTACACCGTCAGCCTAGACAAAGTTGTCCCCCAACCGTCACAAGGGGTAACAAAAGACAAGTCGTCAGTGTCGGGTCTTATTAAAAGTCTTTGATGTTTTGTCTCTTGCAATCCTTGTGCGGTTTCAATCGTCTCACTTGTCATTCACGATAAAAGTCTTGAAGAGGTGAATTTGTCAACGTGAATATAGGTATTAAGTGAAGAGACGTTCCTGTTGAACTGACTTGCAACCTCTTTTCTTTAAACTAACGTCATCAAACCTTCCTTTCATTGGGAGGTCGTAACGGACCACCAGGTCTCCCAGGGTTTTCTCAGCCTGTACTGAATCGTTGATTCGTTGTCGTCGTCGGGAGGTGGCGGCTTGGGCAGTGAGCCCTTGTGGCATTGTGTACCAGATCGTAGAAAGTAATAAAATTTATATTAAGTAAATTTTACAACGAAAACTTAATCAAAGTTGTTACACGTAAATTCTGTCGAAAACTTCAATCGAAAATCTAAGGATCTTACGACGCATAATTAAGTATATGTATCTAAGTTCTTCCATAAGGAGTAGTAGTGTCGACTATACTTAGGAATAGTGTGTGGGAAAACTCCATAATAAGAAAAATAGTACTCAATAAAAACAAATCAAATGTAGAATAGCTGGTTTAAAATCAGATGTATTTCGTACATAAACTTCCTTGAGTATCGACGTTCACTGTCTTCGGGTCAAGCTTTGTCCCTTAAATGACTGAGGATATAACGGTCCCCATTTGGACGAAGTCCATTCCGGTCTAGGCCTTCGAGTCTAGGCTTGTTATACTCGGACAAAGAGGGGTAGAGTCTAGTCGAAAGTAGTACCAACTGAGTTAAGGGTTCGTCGGAAAGAGGTACATATCATTCTTCCGATGTCTAATAAGATCCGAACATAAGGTGGTCGAATAGTTGATTTCTCTACCACAGAAAGAGAATTATCAAAGTTACTTGCCGAGTTCATCCCGACCAATAACCGAGCCGAACCCACGACCCAAGTAGATACTTGGTTATCAACAGTGGGTCCCTACCACCACGAGACGTACCGAGACGTCTTTCATGTATGCAACTCTTGTCTCATCTTTACAGAAACCTTTCCTTTTCGACATAAAAGGACCTTCTCCTGACTCAACGCCGTCCATTTAAGTCGTGTATGAAATGTCTGTCCTGGCACGGACGACGGTGGGGGAGTGGGGCCGGGACGTAGTAGGTGAACAATTTTAGGTGTAGAACTCGATCTCGTTTACAGTCTCTTTACTCACACACATCCTTTACAGTCTCCTAGCACCCTTTACTACCCAGGACTTCCGGTTCTCACGACCAAAGTTTAAAACCGAGGTAGTATATGGTTGACTCCTTTAGACCCCTTTTGATGGTATCCTCGAGAGTGAAGGGACATTATTATCTCTCTAAGGAGTCTCCTTCTTTACTCCTTTGTACACATGTAGCATCTCAACAAAACAAAGAACCTTTTTTTTTTTTCCTCGTGTGTGAAGTGATTTTACGATCAGATAATTAATACATTAATACTAAATTTAAATTATAAAATTCAAATTATAAATTGATAATTTTGAATCAACCAATAAGTATGTTAATTTGTTGTGTTAAGTCATAAATAACTAAACCTAAGCTCATATATAATATTAAAAATTAAGTCGTAGACACAAAAAGTACTTTAATTTAACTCTTCGTGGTGAATTCTTCTAGAGAGAACTAGACAAAAGAAAGATTATAAAAAACAAACGAACCAAAACCGGCACGACCCGAAACAACGGTGAGTCCGAAAGAGATCAACTCCGTTCACCCCGACGACCGACTCCGAGGCCGAAGAATAACACCTCCGAAGAGCAATGGCTTGCGCCCGAGGACCTGCGAGGCCGAAGTCATCGTCAGTGTGCACCCGAGTGTCAACACCGAGGGTCGAGGTCTCGGGTCCGGGTTAACAACCCCACGGGGCCGGATGGACGAGACGACACACACCCTAGTTTCGGTGCAGAGAACGGGACCGCCTCCCTAAGAGATGGTGACTCGGTGGTTCCTTCGGGGGCTAGATAAAAGAAAAATTTTTAGACTGGACGGAGGACTCTTTGGACGTACGTCCGGTCCTTCGTCGTCAATGTTGACCTGTCTCTTGTTGTCTGACCAAGGTTTACCCCTTTCTTCACGCAGTTCCGACATATAACAATGGGACGAATAAATTGAATATACGTCTCATGTAGTACTCCTTGCGACCCGACCGTCTTTGTGTTCGACCTTAGTTCTAGCGGCCCTCTTTATAGTTAGTGGAGTCTATACGTCTACTGTGGTGGGAATACCGTCTTTCACTTCTCCTTGATTTTTCGGAGAACTACTTTCACTTTCTCCTCTCACTTTTTCAACCGAATTTCGAGTTGTGAGTCTTTTACTTCTAGTACCGTAGCCCAGGGTAGTGAAGTACCCTTTATCTACCCCTTTGTCACCTTTGTCACAGTCTGAAATAAAACCCCCCGAGGTTTTAGTGACGTCTACCACTGACGTCGGTACTTTAATTTTCTGCGAATGAGGAACCTTCTTTTCAATACTGGTTGGATCTATCATATAAGTTTTCGTCTCTGTAATGAAACGACTGATTCCAGGTAGATCAGTTCCGATACCAAAAAGGTCACCAGTACATACCTACACTCTCAACCTGACACTTCTTCCGACTCGCGGCTTCTTAACTACGAAAAGTTGACACCACAACCTCTTCTGAGAACTCTCAGGGAACCTGACGTTCCTCTAGGTTGGTCAGGTAAGATTTCCTCTAGTCAGGGCCCACAAGAAACCTTCCTTACTACGATTTCCACTTTGAGGTCATGAAACCGGTGGAGTACACTTCTCAACTGAGTAACCTTTTCTGAGACTACGACCCTTCCTAACCCCCGTCCTCCTCTTCCCCTGCTGGCTCCTACTCTACCGACCTACCGTAGTGCCTGAGTTACCTGCACTTAGACTCACTTGAGGCCCTCTACCACTACCTGTCCCTCCGGACCGTACGACGCTAAGTACCCCAACGTTTCTCAGCCTGTACTGACTCGCGGACTTGACTTGACTTACGATCCTTACCTGACTACTAAGACAGAGGACTGCACTCGTATATTTCCTTCCTCTTTATGTTATAAAAATACGAAACTCTGTTATAAAATGAGAAGAATAAAACTAAATATCAGTTCTCCTTTATAACACGATCTCAATAGTAAACGTATGTATTATAGTTTCCTCTAGTTTGGTCAGTTAGGATTCCCTTTAGTTAGACTTATGAGTAACCTTCCTTGATACGACCTCGATTTCGAGATTATAAAACGGGTAGATTACATTTCTCGGTTGAGGAACTTTTCTGGGACTACGACCCTTTCTAACTTCCGTTTTCCTCTTCCCCCCTCGTCTCCTACTCTACCAATCCATCGTAGTGGTTGGTTGACTGTACTTAAACTCTTTTGGGTCCCTCTACCACCTTCTGTCTCCTCGGACCGCACGACGTCAGGTACCCCACCGTTTCTCAGTCTGTACTGAATCGCTGAGTTGTTGTCTTTGCTTATCCTATTTATGAGTCAGACAACGAAGGAAGGGAAGAGGACATACGGAAGGGTGCAAAGGAGCCTCCGTAGGTACGACTGTGCAAAACGAAGGGTTGTCGGGGTCCTTCCATTTCCTTAGAAGTACGACTGAGCTCCTCCGGTGGGCAACCGCGACAAATCAATAAACTCCTCTATCTTCTCTAGATTTCGGGTTAGACAGAAGTCATCAGGTGGACTATAATTTAGACTGGTTCGTATCGTAAACAAAAATGTGTGACTGTTTTTACTCTAACGTCTTAGGGTAAGTCGATCCCCCGGTGACCTTTTTTCTTATAGAACATTGTCTTGTAACTACACAAAGGGGTAGTTTTCAACCAAGTCCATCCGCAATTTATTTCTAGTAACATTCTATATACGTGCGGGCTGGGGCCCTACCTTCCGTACAGAGATACAGAGGACGCAACCGTCCGCCCGAGAAATGGTGATCGTGGTGGACCCTTCGGTGAGTCTATATACACACCTGTTGTGGCTTAGGATAGGGATACATCTGAAGCCCTTTTGGTCCCTGTCTCGTTGTCGTTGATACTGTCGTTTGGGGGCACATAAAACGTTTGCCGGCTCTCCGCGAGAAATACTGCCGTGGTCGACGGTCCGCTCTACGAGTGCGTCCTCCGCCGACAAGTTCGGTTCTGGTGCCGGGAAAGACGACAGCGGAAGACATCTCCACCGGGTCCTGTCAAAACGTTTTTTATTCGAGGACTTCCACATTGACAACGTCTCTCTTTAGTTAAGACTGAGGAACAACCTTGACAAAGAAACTGAAAGAAAGGCAACGAAAACAATAACATTAGTGTGTATTTCCGGACGGAGTCTCTTAGGACGGGAAGACGGACTGACGATTCGATTGAGCGGAAACAAGTCTTGGGTCGGGTGGACAATTATCGTCCTTCTTTACCTAATTGTGTAGGGGGACGGACTCCGAACGGTAAGGTCCTCTACGGTAAGGTTCTTGAAAAATGAAACAAAGGAGTGGAGGGGGTAGAGACTAGACATTTTCTTGAACCGTAGGTCTGGGGCATTGTACGGTCTAGGGGGAATGAAAATAAAACTCTTGATCAGACGGTAGAAAAGCCAGATTTCAACATAAGGAATGGAGTTACGGCGGAGACCTGGACAGTACCCCTCTCGTCTCATTCGAACCTCAGCCATTGTGTTAGTTAGGTCGGAATTCATGATAAGGGTTTGTAATAAATCGAAACTTATAAAGTGATGAAAAGTTTGTAAAGGTGATTGTTCTGAGATTCCTACCTCTTCTCGTTTGGACATATAGACTTTCCCCTTATCTGACTTCACTACAAAATGAAATTTTTCATTCAATGTATATGTGAAATTTATATCGATAAAATAAACAGTTAACGTGGAGTTATTTCGACCCTTTTCATTAAGTGTATAAAAACAACTAGTCAGAGAGCCCTCCCAGACTGAGAAACACTGGGTACCTGACATTGTGTGGTCTTAAAGGACAGGAAGTGGTAGAGGGTCTCAAACGGGTCTGAGTTCAGGTAACTCAGTCACTACAGTAGGTTACTAGACTAGGAGACAGTAGGGGAAGTGGAGGGCGGAAGTTAGAACGGGTCGTAGTCCCAGAAAAGGTTTCTTAGTCGAGAAACGTAGTCCACCGGTTTCACAACCTTAAAGTCGAAGTCGTAGTCAGGAAGGTTACTTATAAATCCTGACGAAAGGAAATCCTATCTAACCAACCTAGAGAAAGGACGGGTTCCCTGAGAGTTCTCAGAAGAGGTCGTGGTGTCAAACTTTCGTAGTTAAGAAACCGTGAGTCGAAAGAAATATCAGGTTGAGAGTGTAGAAGTATACT
This sequence comes from Capra ibex, assembly GCA_006410555.1. Lineage (NCBI taxonomy): Eukaryota > Metazoa > Chordata > Mammalia > Artiodactyla > Bovidae > Capra > Capra ibex. Next base: position 62,985,076 of record SJYO01045292.1, read on the forward strand.
GATGACCTTTTTGGTATCGAAACTAAATCTACCTGGAAACAGTCGTTTCCCTACAGGGACGAAAAATTATACGACAGATCCAAACAGTATCGAGAAGAAGGTTCCTCGCTCGCAGAAAATTAGAGTACCGACGTTCGTGGCAGGTGTAACTAAAACCTCGGGTTCTTTTATTCTATACGGCGACGAAGTGACAAAGGGGTAGATAAACGGCACTTCACTACCCTGGCCTACGGTACTAGAGTCACAAAACTTACAACTCGAGATTCGATCGAAAAGGTGAGAGAAGAAATCAAGGACAAACGAAAACCGAGAAGTCTACGAACCCCCCGTATCTGTTTGGAAATACGTGTAGTCCCCTTCTTGCTCTCCGGGGGTGTTGTCCGACCCGGTCCGGGCGGACACTGGTAAGCGTCCAGAGGACACCCCAGTCGCCGTCGGACTCTTCCCTGTGTCCGAGGACGTCGTCGTCAGGACGTCCGACTCACACCGGAGGGGAGGGCCCCTCTAGCGTCATCGGGGTGACGTCTGGGGTCCACCCGTCGTATGTCTGACCTCTTGGTAATACGGTTTCTTCGAGAGTGTGAACGTTTTCAAGAGTCGGGGTGTTGTCTAAGGGTTTGACCCCCAGGGCGTTTCCCTGACTCTTAGGGGTCCCTTAGGCTGAAAGGTCCAGACGCCCCAAAGCAATGTCTTGTAGGCGTCCTGACCCCGTTGCCTCTGAGAACCTCTGTGTCTGTTTCGGACACGAGTGGTCCTGGCCCTCCTCCCTCGTCACCCGGGTGTCCCGACTCGGTCCGGACGGGCACTCACAAACCCTCAGAGGTCACCCACGGGCCCAACGGTCGTCGGACGGAACCCCAGTCCCTGCGACTGTCGACGGAAGGACCCTCCGTGCCTCTCGACGATTCAGGAAACCCTCCTCTGTCGGGCGTGGGATGGAAACAGACCGGATCCGGTTTGACGTCACCCCACCCCTAGAGCCGGGGTGGGTGACCGTCTTTTGACCTAAGTTCTAAATGACTCGTACCGGAATGGGGGGTCTCGTTCTGGGTTAACAGGGTGTCGGTCAGGGAGGGTAGTCCCTCAGACGTGTCCGGAGAATAGGAGGCGCTAGTCTCCCGTTTGTCCTAAATCTATGTCTCCATCGTTACCTCGTGTCACACGCGGCGAATGACCTTTGTTTGACATCCGTGACGGGCCCACCGGGTCGCCGATTCTGAGAGGCGAGGGTCACCTCCCCGGCCCTAGGTGGGAGCCAACGCCTGGACTAGGGTGTGCGACATTGATTCTGGGTCACACAGGCTGAGAAACGCTGGGGCACCTGCGACCCCCGGGCGGTCCGAGGAGACAGGTATCTCGAGAGGGTCTTCCTTATGACCTCACCCGACGGTAAGAGAAGAGGTCCCCTAGAAGGGCTGGGTCCCTAGCTTGCGTCCAGAGGACGCAACGTCCGTCTCCGAAATGGTAGACTCGGTGGTCCCATCGGGTTGATTCTGGGTCGTGTCGGTTTATTTATTTATTTATAAGGTAAAATTTTCAACATTTTTGTGAACTCAAATAAGGGTGAATTGACTGAAAAGGTGGCTCAGAAATTTATGGAGGTGCGACGCCGGTCTGGACACACTGGTAGTGACATACTAGCCAAAGTGACGTGATAAGTTATTTGTGGTTTCTCTTAACCTTAACGTTGAGTAAAGAAGGAACGACTTAGAGGCCCCGGATCCGTCGTGGACCGTACCCCATTTGTGAACCATTTACAAACAACTCACTTACTTTCTTACTTCATTAATTATGAGGTACAAATAGGAGACTGAAGGGTAAAGGAATCGTGTGTTGGGGGACTCCTACACATGAACGTAAACTTTTCACGACGACTTACGCTACGTTTAACTTCGGTTCTACACCTTAAGTGTCTCTGTTTAATTACCTTGACAAAAGAGAGGTGAACACACTAAAATAATCGACTTAATACCCACGCCGACTAAAGTACCTAGTCTACTAAGATCCAGGTATCGGAGACGTGAGTCGTTAATAGGTCAATTATACTAATTACCTCTGTCATTTTTGCTTGTAGTCGTACTAGTGCCCCCAGAGTACAAGGACTCTGACCCTTTGATGTAGTTTAGGCCCCTTCTTTACGAGAAAACTTTCTTAGTTCGAGGCCTCCCACATGGAACAAGGAGAGGTGGCGGAGGTAGACGGAGTTCGGGAGCGGAAGGGAGGACGAGGACCTTCGCTGGCTATAAAGACGTCTAGAAGTAAAGACCAGTGTGCCGCACACACAACAGTCGGAGTTAACAGAGATTAAAGAACTCGCAACCTTTCTACTCCGATCAGACGATGATTTAGTACTACTGCTTCATGACTGATTTGTCCCTCGCACCACGGGGCCAGTGTCACCTGCCCTCTCTTCACGACTTTCACAGGAAAGTGTGGTCTTTACGAGTGAAAATTTACTCTACAACGGAATTTCTATAAGTTGTGGTTTAAAAAAAAAATTAATTTGTAGAATTCGTCGATTACCTCAAAGACCGAGGAAAAATAACTCGTGTGGCATCCACGATTGACCCCTCTTCACGTTCAGAATCAGTGAATCAGTACAGGCTGAGGAGCCGTTGGGTACCCGATATCGGGCGGTGCGAGGAGACGGGTACGTCATGACCTCACAAAACGGTCAGGGAAGAGGCCCTTAGAAGGGCTCGGTCCCTAGCTTGAGACCAGAAGACGTAACGTCCGTCCAAGAAATGACGGACTTGGTCGTCCCTTCTGGTGTGGAGGACACCACAATGGGGAGTGTGACTGGACGCCCCCATCTCCTCAGAACACAGGTGTGACTCGTCCTGTCCTTCGAAGTTTGCCACTTCGGAGAACGAGGTAGTGTCCACTGGGACGCCGTCCATTTGGAAACCCTCTTGTTACCAGGTTTACGTCTGGACGGACTCAGACTTACGAACAAAAAGTCTTGACAAACGAAATGAACGTCACACTAAAGAAATGTCACACAATCAAAGAAGAGACGTCTCTTCCCTTACTCGACACACATCTGTATATAGGGAGGGTGGGCTCGGAGAGAGGGTTAGACGGGAGACCCAGTAGTGTTTTGAGACTCGACTCGAAGGACACCCAAGGCCGTCCAAGGGAGGTCGAGAGACGAAATATGTGCCATCACACACATACAGTCGCTAAACGTCTCTACACCTACCTGGATCTCAGTCAGTATCGTTCACTTCATTCAGTCTTTCTCTTTTTGTTTATAACACATAACTACGCACAAATACCTTGGATCCTTTTACCATGTCTATTTGAACAAAGGCTCCGTCCTTGTGGCAGATTCCTTCGGTTACCTCTACTGAATCTGTATCCTGGTTGGGTACTTACACTCGCAAGTCCAGACCTTGTTTCTCTCCTCCTATGAGACTTTTTGCACCGGTCCCCTGGTACTTTTACGCAGGACGATCTTCGGCTACCAGACTCGTCTGTGCCGCTGGGAGAGCGAACTCGACACTACGGGAGAGTGAGGTGTCTCTCAGAGAGACAATACGACTTTGTGGAACACAACAACTTTGTTACTAGTTCCAAAATCAATCTTCGGAGGGCAAGAGTCTTGGGAGTAGTCGTACTGCTCAAACAATCGAACCCAATTTAAAGTGGTCACCCAACTCTGAGTAAAAATCAAATTTAAAGAGAAATGTTACGGTTTTAAAGGTGTCCATTAAGAAATTAACGGTGTAAGGGGAAAATTTAGNACTTTGTGGAACACAACAACTTTGTTACTAGTTCCAAAATCAATCTTCGGAGGGCAAGAGTCTTGGGAGTAGTCGTACTGCTCAAACAATCGAACCCAATTTAAAGTGGTCACCCAACTCTGAGTAAAAATCAAATTTAAAGAGAAATGTTACGGTTTTAAAGGTGTGCATTAAGAAATTAACGGTGTAAGGGGAAAATTTAGAAAATCCTATTACAGACATACGGTTCTCAGGATTAAATAAATATACTGTTGAAGTGCACCCAAAAAAAAAAAAATTAGTAGAGGTAAACGTCTTTGTTTTTTCTCTAAAGGAGGGTCCTGCGCGTTTTACACCATCTTGAGTATGCTATTGGGTCCAACAGTCGTAAAGACAAAACTTGGTACCGTGGTATATTCCCTAAAATCTTCTTTTACGGGGTTGCCTCGGAATCTTTTACCTTGTGACTTATGATTCAAGACTAATTCTGAATGGACACCTTCCAGTCTTGGACCGTTCCCATCCATAATTCCATTGTCATTGTCCCCGGTGTACTTTTAGGGTTTCCAGTTTCAGTCTACTCCTCGGTCGAGATTGATATAGAGTCTAAACGGGTTTCTTTCAGGTCGACATTTCAGACTCTGGATTTCACACCACTGACGTAATATGACTTCTTTCAAAAGTATCCGTTTCTATCAAGGGTGACACTCGTTAAATTAAAATTCTTCAATCATAAGGTTAGTCTTCCCCTCGAATCTTCTGGAGACTCTTTTTTACTCTCACCTCTTCTGATGTATTTTATTAATAGTTATATAATACACGTTCCCAGTACAGTTCTCAGAATACATTAACGTTCCATCGACTCCCACTTCACGTCCCAGTTATCGACGTCCACGGCTCACCAACCCTCGGTACCCCCTCCCCTCGCTCTCTCTGCCCCCGTGAGCCATATCTGCGCCCCGTCTCTGCCCCCGTGAGTTATATATGCACCCCGTCTCTACCCCCGTGAACCTATATCTGTAGCCCGTCTCTCAGTCCCCGTGAACCTATATGTGCACCCCGTCTCTACCCCCGTGAACCTATATCTGTAGCCCGTCTCTCAGTCCCCGTGAACCTATATGTGCACCCCGTCTCTGCCCCCGTGAACCTATATGTGCACCCCGTCTCTGCCCCCCGTGAGTTATATGTGCACCCCGTCTCTCTACCCCCGTGAGCTATGTGTGCACCCCGTCTCTGCCCCCGTGAACCTATATTTGTACCCCGTCTCTCAGTCCCCGTGAACCTATATCTGCACCCCGTCTCTGCCCCCGTGAGCTATGTGTGCACCCCGTCTCTCTGCCCCCGTCAGCCTATATCCACACCCCCGTCTCTCTACCTCTTAAGTACCCTGTGTCTTGACCTTACTCGTCCGGGAATTCCTATTCGTACTCGTGACTCGTCCTAGTAATTTCCTCCCACACCTAACAGTTTATGACCTGTCGACCAGTCTATAAGTCCGTCCCTTAATTTACGTTAATCTTTAGTAACGTTAAAAATTTTTTAATGAAGAGTTCAATTTATCTTCTTGAGGCAAAGTCGTTGACATGAACCTTGTGCCTTCACGGCACTGACGTCCACTTCCGAGCACAAAAGAAGTAGGACCGGGGACCGGTGCCGGCAGAGGCCTCGTGTCTCGCGCGCGGAAGAGAGGCCTGGACTCTCCGGAAAGGGACGCGGCACCTGAGAGGGACTGACGACCGCGGCCGGGACACACGAGTGGCGACGGAGACGGAAGAGGTCCGAAGACTACTTGTGTCCGAGCTCGCAGAAGGTCGGGGAAGTAGAGAGGTTTCCAGTTCGACATCGACAGTCGTCGACCGGACAACGACTCCCGACTCGGGCAAGTCTTGACTCGCAGTCCGAAGGGACTTGGTGACGACGGCGTGGCACCCGAGGTCGAGTCGTGGCTTCCGTCGGACTCGGCTCTGCGCGCAGGAGGCGACGGGGGCCTCTTCCGCGGCCGACGTCCCCGCCGAGACGTCACCTGCCTGAGAGGGACGAGTGCCCCTCGGAGGACGACGAAAAAGGAGAGTGCCCTAACTACTGGTGTCGAGAGGAGTTGTGAAAGGAAGGACCGAGAATATTCGCTCTCCTTTCACCCATGGATCCCGAAGGACCCTCCGTAGCACCATTTCTTGGACAGATGGTCCCGTCCTCAGCGTTCTGTGTACCCAAACTAGGGACCCAACCCTTCTAGGGGCCTCTTCCTTTACCGTTGGGTGAGGTCTTAAAAACGGACCTCTTAGGGTACCTGTCTCCTCGGTTCGTCCGCTTCCAGGTGCCCCAGCGTTTCTCAGTCTGTGCTGACTCGCCGACTCGTGTGTGCCTCTATTTGCCTCCGTTGTTCCTTCCGGCTCTGACAAGTAAGACAAGAGAAGCGGGAGGACAAAGAAAGAGGGGAAGTAAGGAGGAGATCTTGAACGGGACTGTAACTCGACCTACCTACCGCCTCTCATGCCTAAATAATGAGACCGTTTTCTTGTAAAGGAAAGTCTACACACGGAAATCTTCAGGAGAAAATTACAGGTACCCGTGGGGTGTCTCTCCACCCTTTCTCTGACAGACGGTTTCGGCTGAGTCTTCTAAGACACTCCCTTAGTTTCGTCAAGTTTCCGCTTAGTCCCACGCCTTCTCTCCTGGCCCCCTTCACTTGGTCTGGTCGCGAACTACACGAGTCAGTGCACCTCCTGTGTCCGAAACTCCTGTTCTCTACCCCTCCTGCTCTGGTCCTTTATTTCTCTGGATGAGCACGAACTCGATCTTTTTGTAGACCCCCTCCAATTATCCACCGTCAACTCCCTAAAGATTACGAACAAAAACACTTCTTTCAAGNCCTTCACGTGGTCTGGTCGCGAACTACACGAGTCAGTGCACCTCCTGTGTCCGAAACTCCTGTTCTCTACCCCTCCTGCTCTGGTCCTTTATTTCTCTGGATGAGCACGAACTCGATCTTTTTGTAGACCCCCTCCAATTATCCACCGTCAACTCCCTAAAGACTCATTCTTACTGTGCCCCTTTGTCCATGCCTCTAGAGATGGTAGAGAGAACTTTGAGTGTCCATATGTTTGGGACAGACTACGAACAAAAACACTTCTTTCAAGAGAACCTTGTGTCGATACAAGTTTAGACAGTGACAAAAATGCAATATTGATGACTCGGCTTATTAATACTACCTCTGTCACACCGGACGTTTCGTTTTTACGGACCACCAACAGTGACAAGTCAACGAAACCAAGATTAATCAAATCAACGAGTCAGTGTAGGCTGACAAATGTCGGGGTTCCTGACGTCGTGCGGTCCTAACGGACAGGGAGTGACAGAGGGCCTTAAACGAATTTGAGTACAGGTGACTCAGCCACTTCGGTAGGTTGGTAGAGTAGGAGACAGCAGGGGGAGAGGCGGGTGGAAGTTAGAAAGGGTCGTAGTCCTAGACAAGGTCACTCAGTCAAGAAGTGTAGCCCACCGGTTTCATAACCTCAAAGTCGAAGTCGTAGTCAGGAAGGTTACTTATAAGTCCTGACTAGAGGAAATCCTATCTGACCAACCTAGAGGAACGTCAGGTTCCCTGAGAGTTCTCAGAAGAGGTTGTGGTGGCAAGTTTTCGTAGTCAAGAAGTCGTGAGTCGAAAGAAATATCAGGTTGAGAGTGTCGGCATGTATTCGTGACCTTTTTGGTATCGAAACTGATCTGCCTGGAAACAGTCGTTTCACCACAGAGACGAAAAATTATACGACAGATCCAACCAGTATCACAAAGAAGGTTCCTCGTTCGCAGAAAATCAAAGTACCGACGTCAGTGACAGACGTCACTAAAAATCTCGGGGGGTTTTATTTCAGACAGTGACAAAGGTAAAAAAGAGCTAGATAAACGGTACTTCACTCCTGACCTACTGCACTAGAATCAAACAACTTACAACTCAAAATTCGGTCGAAACAGTGAGAGGAGAAAGTGAAAGTAGTTCTCCGAGAGACCTGTCAATGTGTCAGGAAAGAGACATAATTCCTTACCCTTTGAGTCAATTTACCTATTATAACAGTCTTTTATATTCAAGAACCTGAAATAAGTTCCTTTTTTAGTATTTTTTACTTTTCCTTTCGTTACTCACCATTTTGGCAACGATGTACCTACGCAGAGCTCTCCCGAGAACACTGACTAAACGAGGTTAGGGGTGACGAGATGTTGGACGAGACCTCGTCTCATTTTATTATTTTATAAAGATCAATTAAAATACTTCGTACTGAAACTTTAGTTTTGAATTGTTTCGAAATATACTCTTCGATTTTCCATAGTTAGAGTGTATAATTATAACTACATCTTTATTTTATAATCAGTTAAGACAGGTACCGATATGTTCTATTTAAACTATGCTATTTCATTCCAACTAAACTTCTTACAATTTTTCAGAATCACAAGTTATTGAGAATTTGATTAATTAACTAACTATACACATTTGTCTAGGTAATTCTACTCCTTAACTTGACTAAAATAAGAAACATCGGTCACTACATCTTCTGGCCTTCGTCTGGCGTCGAGTCTGGCGCTCGAGGAGTGATTATTAAGTCTGAATTTAACTTCTTGTATCCCTTTCGGTGGTCCGGTAAGTCCATACTGAATTCAGTTCAGGGAATACTAATATTTGTCCTACACTCTTTATCTAAGTCCCTAATCTAGACTATCTGTGTCACGGACTTCTTGATACCTGTCTCCGAGTGTTGTAACATGTCCTCCACCCCTAGTTTCGGTAGGGGTTCCTTTTCTTCACGTTTTTCCGTTTCACCAGTAGAATCCTCCGGAATGTTTATCGACACTTTTCTGGTCTTTATTTTCCGTTTCCTCTTTTCCTTTCTGTATTGATAGACTTACGTCTCAAGGTTTCTTACCCTTCCTCTCTATTCTTTCGGAAGGATTCACTCGTTACTTTTCTTTATCCGCCTTTGTTAGCTTACCCTTTCTGATCTCTCGAGAAGTTCTTTTAAGCTCTATGTTTACTTTGTAAAGTACGTTTCTACCAAGTTTTTCCTATTTCTGTCATACCTGGGTTGTCTTCGTCTTTTTTAGTTCTTCTCTACCTTCTGATGTGTCTTCCTGTCGGGTTTTGCTGGAACTACAGGACCGATGGTCTACCACGCTAGTGAGTGGGTCTCGGTCTGTGGGACCCTACACTTCAGTCCACCCGGAGTCCTTCGTCGGGATCCCTGTTTCGATCGCCTCCACTACCCTAAGGTCAACTCGACAAAGTTTAGGACTTTCTACTACGACACTTTCACGACGTGAGTTATACGGTCTTTTGAACCTTTTGAGTCCTCACCGGTGTCCTGACCTTTTCCAGTTAAAAATAGGGTTAGAGTTTCTTCCAATTACGGTTTCTTACAAGTTCGATAGTGTGTCAACGTGAGTAAAGTGTACGGTCGTTTCATTACGAGTTTTAGGAAGTTGGATCCAAAGTTGTCATACACTTGACTTTTACAGATCTACAAGTTCGACCTAAATCTCTTCCGTCTCCTTGGTCTCTGGTTTGAGAGTTGTAGGCGACCTAGTATCTTTTTCGATTTTTTAAGTTTTAAGGTTTAAGGTTTAAAATAAAGACGAAGGAACTGATGCGATTGTGGAAACTGACACAGCTAGTGTTGTTTGACGCCTTTTAAGAATTTCTCTACCCTTATGGTGGACTGGACGGAGGACTCTTTGGACAAACGTCCGGTTCTCCGTTGTCAATCTTGGTATGTACCTTGTTGTCTGACCAAGTTTTAACCCTTTCTTCATGCAGTTCCGACATATAATAAGTATACGAATAAATTGAAGTAACTTCTCTTGTAGTACACTTTACGGTCTGACCTACTTCGTGTTCGACCTTAGTTCTAACGACCCTCTTTATAGTTATTGGAGTCCATACGTCTACTGTAGCGGGAATACCGTCTTTCACTTCTTCTTATTTCTGGGAGAACTCCTTTCACTTTCTCCTCTCACTTTTTTAACCGAATTTTGAGTTGTAAGTTTTTTGATTCTAGTACCGTGACCAGGGTAGTTAAGTACCGTTTGTCTACTCCTTTGTCACCTTTGTGACCGACTGAAATAAAAGAACCCGAGGTTTTAGTGACTCTTGTCACTGACGTCGGTATTTTAATTCCCTGGGAACGAGGACCCTTCTCTTCGTTACTGTTTGGATCTATCGTGTAATTTTTTGTCTCTGTAATGAAACCGATGTTTACAGATATGTCAGTTTTGATACCAAAAAAGGTCCTCAGAACATGTCTACATTCTCAACCTGATATTTCTTTCGACTCACGGCTTCTTAACTACGAAAGCTTGACACCACGACCTATTCTGAGAACTCTCAGGGAACCTGACGTTCCTCTAGGTTGGTCAGTTAGGATCTCCTTCAGTTAGACCTTATAAGTGACCTTCCTGACTACGACTTCGACTGTGAGGTCATGAAACCAGTGATCTACGTTTCTCGGTGAGTAGCCTTTTCTGGGACTACGACCCTTTCTGATTTCCACCCTCCCCTTCTCCCTCTGTCTCGCGTTCTACCAACCTACCGTAGTGGCTGAGCTACTTGCACTCAAACTCGTTTTAGGTCCTCTACCACTTCCTGTCCCTTCGAACCACACGACGTCAGGTACCCCAGTGTTTCTCAGTCCTGACTGACTCGTTTACTTTTTGTTGTTCTTATCTCCTTTAGTGAAAATATCGACCTCTTAGTGTCTGAGGTAGGTGTCCACTCCTTAATCCTCAGAGACGATCTTTTTAATACCCCTTTTTTGTGTTTTCTTTTCTTATAACAGGTGATCGATCCCGGTCGACCTCTCTGAGACAAATGTTACTACCGTGTAGGAATCTTTCTTTCACACAGTCGTGTCTCGTCTCACTCTCTACTTTCCTTTTTGTATTGATTCGGCCCTCTTTGTAGTCATTGGAGTCTAGACGTCTACTGTCGTGGGAATACCGTCTTTCACTCCTCCTTGATTTTTCGGAGAACTACTTTCACTTTCTTCTCTCACTTTTACGACCGAATTTCGAGTTGTAAGTCTTTTGCTTCTAGTACCGTAGGCCAGGGTAGTGAAGTACCCTTTATCTACCCCTTTGTCACCTTTGTCACAGTCTGAAATAAAACCCCCCGAAGTGTTAGTGACGTCTACCACTGACGTCGGTACTTTAATTTTCTGCGAATGAGGAACCTTCCTTTCAATACTGGTTGGATCTGTCGTATAAGTTTTCGTCTCTGTAATGAAACGACTGATTCCAGGCAGATCAGTTCTGATACCAAAAAGGACACCAGTACATACCTACACTCTCAACCTGACACTTCTTCCGACTCGCGACTTCTTAACTACGAAAACTTGACACCACAACCTCTTCTGAGAACTCTCAGGGAACCTGACGTTCCTCTAGGCTGGTCAGGTAAGACTTCTTCTAGTTGGGACCCTAAAGAAACCTTCCTTACTACGATTTCGACTTTGAGGTCATGAAACCGGTGGAGTACGCTTGTCAACTGAGTAACCTTTTCTAAGACTACGACCCTCCCTAACCCCCGTCCTCCTCTTCCCCTGCTGGCTCCTACTCTACCGACCTGCCGTAGTGACTGAGCTACCTGCACTCAGACTCACTCGAGACCCTCAACCACTACCTGTCCCTCCGGACCACACGACGCTAAGTACCCAGCGTCTCTCAGCCTGTGCTGACTCGTTGACTTGACTTGATTTGATTTGACTTCTTATTTCCTGCAAACCATTTTAAATAGTAACAGTAACATTATTATCTTTATTTAATTTTCCTCCAATTATTCTGTTTCCTCGTTATAGTCTGAGTCACGACTTTGTCAACCCGTAGTAGTGGTTCTAATCTCCGTTTAGTTCACTGGCGACAGTGTCTCGCAACACACCTTTAAACCGGTTCCGTCGTTCTGCTCCGAACCATGACCCTGAAGGACTGTACGACCGGCGACGCCGACGACAACCATGATTGGGCCCTAAGAGAGGCTGGGCCCCCAGGGCCCTAAAGACTGTCGTTTGACAGGAGGTTTCGCCGACGTCCGGAAGCGCGGGCGGGTCGGGACTCACCCCCGGAGACCCGGGGCGCAGGAGCGGCCGCACCCCCTCCGTCACGGGAAGGACACCCGGAGATCACGACGAAGGTGACCGAGCAGGGGCTCCTGCGCGTGACACCCGACACGAGTGTACGAATAAACGGTTGGCAGACACGAGAAGCCACTCCTCAGACAGTTCCAGGAACCCGGTAGCTAAGTGATCCGACAAATAAAAAGACAACGGTTGTGAATCGAGAGAATAGTCTGTGTAGAAAATGTTTGTAGAAGAGACACAGTCCCAGCAAGAATCTCGTTCTCGAGAAGTGAGACTGCTGCACGTCAAACAATTAACAAAGCAAGAACCTACCACGGAACCACAATGTAGATTTTTCAGCAACGGTTCTTTTTTTTTTTCATTAACGGTTTGGGTTTCAGTAGATCTAAAAGAGGACAAGACTCAAAATGTAAATTGAAACACTAAGTAAAAATCGATTAAAAATACTACCCATATTCCAGACACAGACCTCAAAAGAAAAATTATACCCACAGGTCAACAAGGGTTAGAATGAGAAAAAATTTCTCACTTTCAATTGGTTTTTCTTTTCTTTATTGTCTTTAGATACATTTATAGTGGGTCTAAGGGTATAGAATCGTACAACGCGGCACGGAAGAGGCGAAGTGAGAAGGAGAGTTATTCGTAACAAATGAGAGGTCCTCTGGGTAAAGAAGTATTGAAGGAGAGGTAGAGAGGAAGTCTTTGTTCTGTTAGAAAAACACGAATCATAAATGTACATGAAACGAAAACGAAAATGAAGTATACTTTATATGTAGGTGTTTGTCACGGGCTAAGACAAAACACACAAACGCTTTACGTGTACTATAATGGGGAACTTGACACAGAAACATCAGACAGAAGACATCGTGTTCCTTCGAAACTTTTCGATGGGTCCAACTGCGGACATCCAGACCAGGTAAGTAAATTAGAGGTCCTTTCACCAGATACTTGTCTGATGTTAGATAAAGAAGTAAAAGGGGCGTCGTCTTTTTAACAAAGGTGTTTATGATCCCGGTAAAAGGTTTGCCTCTTTTAACCTGTAAGAGACGCCGATACAATTCAGGGAAACCAACGCGGACTGAGAAACGGTGGGACACCTGGTATTGAACGATCTGAGGAGACAGGGACCCTAAGAGGTCCGTCCTTATGACCTCACCGACGGAAAGGAGGAAGTCCCCTAGAAGACCCGGGCCCCTAGTTCGGGCGCGGAGTATACGGAGAATACGTGACCGTACCCGAGAAATGGTGGTCACGGTGGGCTCTTCGGGCGACTTTGGTGTCTCGGTGGATGTTTTCGGCCGACGACAAGTCCTGCACCGGCCGACGTCCTCGGCTGCGCGAGGGACCGTGTGGTAGAGACGTGGGGCGAGGTTCGCGTGTACACGGACCCGGGACCCAGGGACGAGCCACCCTCTGGTCGGACCGGTCGAGAGAGTCCGTCTGGACCCCTTGTACGTCCTCCACAGAGGATCCCTCTCCTGTACACGGGGTTGGTTTGTCCGGGTCCCAGTTCCGAAGGGCCGGGTTTCGGTCGCAATGTACAATAATTCTTGGAAAAGAGAAAACGTGAAAGGTGAGTTTCCCACTGAGTCACTAAACCTACCTGTGATAACCAATTAACGATTAGAAACTCTAGAAGGGTATTGTTCGCTTCAAGTGGAGAATCAATAATAACGGGAACCGTCAACTGTCCAGTCGACGTAAAATTGACGCAGGAGACACATCCCGGAAAGAAGGAAGAAAGGAAAGAAAGAAAAGAGCAGGAAGGAGGGAAAGAACAGCACAATGTAAAAGAGAAACACTCTTAGTGTGACTCCGGTAGAAAAAAAGAGATAAGAGGGGGTACAGGTACATATCCTTTTCCTCTGTTAAATAAGATCGGGGTGTGTACTCGATGACTACTACTATCTGTTACAACCTCAAAAGACTCACAAAGTAAATGGTATTTATCATAGTTAATTAAATTTCATCATCAAGAGTCTTAACTACGAAAACTTGACACCATGACCTCTTCTGAGATGACTCCGGAAACCTGTCGTCCCTCTAGGTTGGTCAGGTAGGATTTCCTTTAGTTGGGACTTATAAGTAACCTTCCTGACTACGACTTCGACTTCGAGGTTATGAAACCGGTGAACTACGCTTGTCGGCCGAGTAACCTTCTCTGGGACTACGACCCTTTCCGACTTCCGTCCTCCTCTTCTCCCACTGTCTCCTACTCCACCAATCTGTCGTAGTGACTGAGTCACCTGGACTTAAACTCGTTTGAGACCCTCTGTCACCTCCCGTCTCCTCGGACCGTAAGATGTCAGGTGCCCAACGTTTCTCAGCCTGCACTGAATTGTTGACTTGTCTTTCATCAAGAGTTGACCCCCACTAGAACGTCTCGGGTGGGGACGCGACTCCTGGAGACCGGGCTGGACCTCCGTCAAACCCGAGAGCACTGACCCACCCCTACTACGGCTCTCACGGATTATCTTCGGTCCTCCGACGATTGCTAAGGTGTACCTTCTGTCGGGGGGTTTGCGTTTTAGTAGGAGAGGGTTCACAGTCATTGTGTCAATCATAAGATTAAATTTCTTGGTCTTTGGTTTGAATGTGTCAAACGGAAGGTAGAAACAAGGTCTTCTTGGCGCCCCGACTCCGGGTCGGACTGTGACGCAGGTGCGTCGTGTCATGTCGCCACGTCATGAGTCAAAACTTAGGTCAAACAGAAAGAAAATACTATACACGTGAAACGTAGGACCTTCTAGAGACGGATCGGATTCCAGAACTTCTAAACGAGGATACACAGGAATACTTTTCAAAATCGAAAATAGAGTTCCAGGTACCAAACAAGATTCAATTGTTTAATTCCCACTCATGATGTGACAACATTCCTGCAGGAGAGACAGCGGCGGGCGGTACGGGTCGACGGGGAGTGTCTACCAAAGTTCAGGGGCGCATAGAGGACAACACACTGTGGGTGGAAGAAAACTTTCGGGGAGGTCGAGGCTCGGAGACATCGAAAACCTCTACTTCTGCGCGAGAGAAAGAGGGTGGTATCTTCCGTCGTGAGGCGAGGAAAGGCTCGACTAACTAAGGGGTCGGTAACTCGATTACAGTCCCGTCGTCCGTCGAGAAAGGTGTGTCCACTGGTCCTTCCCGGAAAGTGGCAGACACTCGAAAACCCCCGAGAAGAGTCTGGGTCTGGCAGTCGGACAGGTACAAGCGGAGCGAAACTAGCCGAGATCGAAAGACCCTTCCGCTGTGTCCTTGATAGCCGTGCTTAGCGGTAGGGTCTGCGCACAGGTCTTTATGGGCCGCTACGCTTCGCTCCGGCCCCGCGGGCCTCTTCCGTTCTGGCGACCGGACTC
The DNA here is from genome assembly GCA_006410555.1 of Capra ibex. Lineage (NCBI taxonomy): Eukaryota > Metazoa > Chordata > Mammalia > Artiodactyla > Bovidae > Capra > Capra ibex. Next base: position 63,000,274 of record SJYO01045292.1, read on the forward strand.
GGCCGAGAGGGCGACCGCTCTCCACTCTGGAGTCGGTTCGGGGACACCGACATCCTCCTTAGTGTCTTTGTCGTCGAACAAGAACTTGACGTCCAGGGGTGCCCCTCCTGCGGAGGTGGAGACTACCTGAAGTGTTAGACTGTAAGGTCTTGTTCAAAAAAGGGTGACAAATAAATCCAAAATAAAAGTAAAATTTAACATGTCAGGAAAGTCACAAGTCCTAAAGAATACCATTTCGGAATGGACAAGTGAAAACCGAGACGGCCCGGAAGCAAAGACACACATCCGAAAGAGATCGACGTCGCGCCCGAAGAGAACAACACCTTGTGCCCCAGGTCCCGTCACCCGAAGTCTTCAACACCACGAACTCGAATCGACGAGGCGTCGTACACCCTAGAAGGGTCTCGACCCTGACTTAACACAGGGGACGCACCCGTCTACCTAAACGTTGGTGACTTGGTGGTCCGTTCGGGTCATAAATCCTACAGACTTCCCAAATTAGAACAAGATCAACACTCCCTACTGTCTGGGTACGAGGTCTCCGGATCGAGGTTGATAGACACAAGTATAACTAAGATTTCTGACTTTCGATAACTGGGTAAGAAAGTGTTTTAATCATTGAAAGTCATGGACAATGCATGATTTGTGGTACGATCTAGAACCTTAAGTGCCTTTACTTACTACAATGTTTCGTGTCTCGTTAGTAAGTAAGTAAATAAACTGTAGATACCTCCGGGTGAGACACATGTATGGTCAGTTGACTCTTCCAAGGACGCAGGTACCCCAACGTCAGATCACACTCCTGTCCGTCTACTCATGGGACGGTATTCTCCAGTCGCGTAGTCTCTTCCTTGACTATGCCGGGTAACTCGTCTCCTCGAAAGGTCTCCGTCGCCGTGACTAAAGACCTTTTATATTTGATACAGTGTTAGTACCTAAAGTGTGAAAAAGTAGACGAAATTAGGAAAACCACTTACAAGTACCTCGTAGACGATACAGTGTCCGCAATACTCTTCAAAGTCCTTGAGTCTCTTAACCATTTATGTTAGGGATTGAAAGGTATTGAATTACAGCCGTTCCGGAAAAATTGGATGTTAAATTCTAAGAGTAAATCTAAAACACTTTCAGACCACACATTTAAAGTGTGTCAGAAAATCCATCGGTAATACTCTTACCCTTATTCAGGAGACCAAATGGTGACTCGTAAAAAAAATGAGGTAGATGTCAGGTACCCCAGCGTTTCCAAGTCCGCTCTGACTAGCTGATTCGCGTCGTGTTGTGTCCACTTAAGGTCTCACCGAACCTCGAAAGTCTTCTCAAGACGGAACTCTTGCGGTCGACAAGAGTCTCCTACGTCACAGGTAGAAATCCCAGAAGATAGACCCATGGGAGAATACACTGGCATTTGAGGGTCCTCTCAGGGAAAACGCAATGTGTCCCACATAAGACACCTAGCGAGAATATTGTGTCACGAAACGTCGATGCTCCCTTAACCAGCCGAACGTCCCAAGATCATTTAAAACTAGAGACCAGAAGAGATTAAAAGCTACCAGTTGATAAGTAGGGTCCTTAGTACGAATCACAGAAAGAAGGGAACCATTACAGGAGGAAGTCAAAGTTTAGCGATTAAAAAAAGTAGACCCAAGAAGTCTAACGGAAACGATTCCGGTATATGAGTCACGCACACACGATTTAACGAAGTCAACATAGCCTGAGAAACACTGGGATGCCTGATATCGGGGGTCGAGGAGACAGGTACCCTCAGACGTCGTTCTTATGACATCACCCAACGACACGGGAGGAGGTCCCCTAGAGGGGCTGGGTCCACCGTGGCACCGTTTTTTAGACGCACGGTTACGTCCTCTGTGCCCAAGTTAGGGACCCAGTCCTTCAAGGGGACCTCTTCCTTTACCGTTGGGTGAGGTCATAAGAACGGACCCTTTAGGGTACCTACCTCCTCTGACCACCCGATGTCAGGTACCCCCAGTGTTTCACAGTCTGTACTAACTCGTTGACTTGTGTGTGTGTGTGTGTGTGTGTGTAATCTAGTGTCATCTCCGAAAAAAAGAAAAAGTGAAAAAGTCCGATCTGTTAGTAATTTTAAAAAAAAGGGTTTACTGGACCAAAGACAGGGAAATTGGTAAAACTAAAAGGAAAAGGGAAACCGTAGTAAACGTCCTGCTTTATCTTTTGGCTTTGAGTGTTTCGGACTGTTAACATTCTATATGGCTTTCCGATAAAGGTCGGGAATGGGTCGTCTTAGAATAATTGTATCGGACTTTAAGCAAAAGATCAAAAAATCGAAAAAAGATCAAAATACCTTGAAAGTGACTGTATTTTGTGACATATTCAAATTCCACATTTCGTAGTGTAAAGTTGAACTTACATAACACTGTACTAATGGTGCCATTAAATCAATTGTAAGTAGTAGAAGACACACATGTTCTTTTTCTTTCTTTTCTCTTTGACAAAAGAAGAACACCACTTGTAGAACCCTAGTCGAGACAGAAATTTAGTTACACAAATAAGAACGTGGAAGGACGACGTGCACCCGAAGGAGGTCAACGTCGGCCGTCCCCGAGGAGAGACGCCGACCACGTACTCGACGAATAACGTCGCCGAAGAGGACACACGGCCTCCGAAATCCCACGCACCCGGAGTCAGCAGGACTGCGTGCACGATTCAACGGGGTTCCGGACACCCTAGAAGGGTCTGGTACAGAGGACGTACCCGTCCTCCTAAGAAACGATGACTCGGTGGTCCCTTCGGGTCCTGGTTGAGGTATCGGCAGTGACATAGCGCGCAATGTAGAGACCACGAAGACATGGAATGTCGATTCAAAAGTGGAAAACTGCTGGAAGTAGGTCGTGGTCGGGGAGAGGGGACGGTTCATTGGTGTTTCGGCTAGTGAAAAGGATAATCGAACCAAAAAGAAAAATCAGTCTCCTTACTACACTAGACTGAAACTAAAGAAAAATGAATAGTGAGACAACACACGACTTCTATGACACCTGACAGTCTTCCGTCCCGACCTTTGTCTGTCCGGACGTCAGGACCGACCCCTGTGCCCAACAAGGTCCTTCCCTCCGTCGTTCCCCCCGCCGCCTTTGCGTCTCTTCGCCCACCGACGGCGCGGTAAGCCCTTCCTCTCTGCTCGCACGCTGTCCAAGCCCGTCCTCCTGTCCCGCTGTCTAAGCTTGGTTCCTGCTGGAGCTTTAAGAAAGGACCCGGTTCAGTCATAATTGACTCTTCATCCTTCCTTATGCTTTTCCTTTTGTCCAAACCAGGTTAAAGCTTGTACGATTCGAACTCTTTCTGTGGACCATTCACAGAAGTACCTATATGAGATTTATACCAACTTTTAAATTCAGACTCTGAGTCCTCTCTCGAGTCCTAAACTCTCTCTTGACACTCTCGACAGTCTTTCAATCCTTTAAAACCTCTGGGTCTTATCTTAAGGATTTTGTCCTTTCTTTAATCTTTCACATAAAATTTGTAAATCTGTGTGTTCCGAAATGTTGATCCGTCACCCCGACAGACAGTAGCTTCTCCTTCTTTTTTGAGGAATAAAGTGGAGCTCAGACAAGGGGAGTCGTCCCTGTCTTCGTCCTCGGTTAAGACGCGTCCCTCTAACGCTGTCTTGTCTTAGGGTCGTCACGACACGGAGGTCGTTCTGAAGGACCCAAACCGTAGCCGACCCCTGCCTCGGGATTTGACGATGACGGAGGGTATTTGTGACTGACAGAGAGACCCAAAGACTGAGGTTCGTCTTTCGCGAAGACGAGATAGCGCCTAAGACACTTCGCACAGTCACAGTTTCCGTGTCGTTCATACTTCGCGCGCTCGGGTTCTCTCCCCTCCGAGTCTCTGCGCTCGGACCCAAGGACGTCGGTAAGAGTGGCGCGCCGGCCACCTGAAGTGGCAGGCATGACGTCAAAGGATAAGTCGAAGGTGTTCGAAACGTCTTGTGCTTCAAGTATGTTTAAGATGGTTGTATAAAGTGTGGAGAGAATAGTAAGTCGAGTTTTGAATAATGGTCGAGTGACACAACGTGGTTCCTAAATCTAAAAAAATATTGGTAAAAGATTTTAAGACCCGTGAAATATTTACATACTGAAAATACCGTTTAGTTATTTAAAATAGGTGGATAATAAGTCGTCCCTTGTAAGGAATGACTTATTTGATACACCAATGGTAATTGAAAAGTTAGGTCAACTTTAAAATTTAATCTTTTTAAAATTTAATTTAAAAATTACTTTAAAATTTAATTTTTTCTAAGGATCATATTCCGTCCTTACTCCTTTATGTCTTTTCCCTCGACCCTAAGTCCTTATTTCATCTTTTCAGTGCTTACGTTGTTCTAAAACGAAAAGAATGTATTACGTCATTGAGTGTACTTGGTCTTTCCTGAAACTTAGAAAGTTTTTAATAACCTTACTAACCAAATCCTGTCCCAAAAAAGTTGTCTCTTACTGAAAAGGGAGGGAGGGTCCCCTGTGAGTCGTTTCAGACCTCTGTGACTTCTCTCCTCCAAAGTAGTCGAAGATCACCAATCTCGGGTCTCTACGACGATTCGCGGACTCGTATGTGTCCTGTGGGTGGAGGGCCGTCTCTTACCGGGTCCGGGAGACAGTCATACGGCTCCGTCTCTCTGGTTCGAGCTCTACGCCCCGAAGTATTAAAACGGGGATAAGCACGATTCGGTCTGGGAGTTTATCTCGAAATTTTTGAAAACACATAAATATAACAAAAGTTTATTTGGTGATTTCTACTGTAAATTATATCAACGTTATTTACTGATTATTATAATAGATTGAGAGACTTCTTATACTTGTTAGACCATTACGAAAGTTTTACGGTCACGGACCAATTTCGACTCAACGAATCTGTGTCCCGAAGGGTCCACCGCGAACACCTTTTCTTGAACGGACGGTTTCGTCTTCCGTCCTCTACGTCCGACCTAGAGGCCGAGGTCTTCTGAGGACCCCCAGTGCCGTTGGGTGAGGTCCTAAGAACGGACCCCTTGGGGTAGCTGTCTCCTCGGACCGCCCGAGGTCAGGCACCCCAGCGTTTCTCAGGTTGTGCTAACTCCACTTACTGGTGCATGTGTCGAATATTTGACTAATCCCTTAGTTGAAATTGGTAACTTTTATCAGAGAGTTCAGTGTGTGACCTCAATTTAACAACTACTGGTTACATAAATTGGAACTAAAGAGGTATTTGTTTGCTAACCGATTAACTGGCCGTTTCTTTGAACAATCTAATTGTTTACCTTAACTTTAGTAATAAAATAAATGCCAAAATTTCAACGTTTAGAGGGTCGAAATTAAGTCGACTTGTGGATATATAGTAAAATCTTTTTTATGGGTGATAAATTTGAAATTTACATATATAAAACACAAATAAGCAGAATAATCCCGGATCGAGAACACAATTAAAGTCTTCCACTCAGCAAACGGATCTTGTCTATAATCTTCTTATTTGAACAGTTTGAAAAATTCTATTATCCCGTTTAAATTCACTGACTTCCATATTTGCATGTTTAGTCACAATGGGTTTTATGACCGACCCTTTAGGACTTCAGACATCTGACAAACTTCCCCAGAAGTCATACACGTGTAGTATCTGTCGACAAATTTTCAGTGTTGTCTCACTACTAGTCGTCGGGAATAACCGGTTGTCAACAAAGGATTCTTGAAATTTACGTAGTCTAATAAAGTATTTTACAGGTTATCCGACTGTGGTATGAGACAGGTAGAACTTCCGTTCTTTATGTTTCAAACAATTCTTTCCAATATTTAAGGAGGTCCAGTGTATCAACGATTCTCCATCTTGACGTAAACAGAGTCAGGACTCAAGAAGTGGTTGGACGACATGTATTTGCATGGACGTTACTAATTTGTGTTTTTAGACTTTTCATAATGACTCGTGCCTCGTCAGAAAGACAGTGAGACTGGAAAGAGTTCCATAACCCCTTTTTTCTAGTATGCTTCGAAATTGAAAATTTCTGACTCTCGGTACGATTATGTAAAGAGGGGAGTAAATAAAAACGAATAGTTAATAAGTACGTCGTCCGTCGCAATCGCTACCAACCACTCTAGGAGTCATGTGTGTTCGCGTAAGTCTCTGAATTAGTACCTAGTACTTTGTTGTGTGCTGGGAAGAGGGAAACAGAGGTCGAAATTGAAAGATGAAGTTAATTATGCCGAAGGTCTGTATAATGACATCGATAATTTTTTATTCATTAACAAAAGACGTCCCGACACATTAAATTAACTTAGTCCTATACGCAGAGGGAGCGTCTGATTAATCCAGGAGTTGGTCAGAAGACACACTACTCTTACAATCCTGAGGTTTATCTTTTTCTTAAGTAGTCATATCAATCGACACTTCAGACCCCTTCGACGCCTTATGTAACCGCCAAGAATCTCGGTCGTATGGACGCAAGACTCAGTGAAGTTAGGACAGAGAAACGTTGCGATACCTACCATTCGGTGGTCGGAGGAGACAGGTACCCTAAGAGGTCCGTCCTTTGACCTCACCCAAAGACACGGAAGGAGGTCCCCTAGAAGACCTTGGTCCCTAGTTTAGGAGTAGAGACTACAGAGGACGTGACCCTCCACCCTAGAAATGGTGATCACGGTGGACCTGTCGGGGAGAATCCTCGGTCTCTGGAACCGCTATCTTCCTTCGTATTACCTGGATAAAAGGACCCAACCTTAGGGGGTCCTACAAGCAGAAGGACCCAGTCAAGTCAAGTCACGTCAGCGAGTCAGGACAGGCTGAGAAACTCTGGGGTACTTAACGTCGTACTGTCCGGAGGGACAGGTAGTGGTAGAGGGCCTCAAGTGAGTCTGAGTGCAGGTAGCTCAGGTCTTACGGTAGGTCGGTAGAGTAGGAGCCAGGAAGAGGAGGACGGGGGTTAGAGAGGGTCGTAGTCTCAGAAAAGGTTACTCAGTTGAGAAGCGTACTCCACCGGTTTCATGACCTCGAAGTCGAAGTCGTAGTCAGGAAGGTTTCTTGTGGGTCCTGACTAGAGGAAGTCTTTCCTGACCAACCTAGAGGAACGTCAGGTTCCCTGAGAGTTCTCAGAAGAGGTTGTGGTGTCAAGTTTTCGCAGTTAAGAAGTTGCGAGTCGGAAGAAGTGTCAGGTTGAGAGTGTAGGTATGTACTGGAGTCCTTTTTGGTATCGGGACTGATCTACCTGGAATCAGTCGTTTCATTACAGAGACGAAAACTTATGTGACAGATCCAACCAGTATTGAAAAGAAGGTTCCTCATTCGCAGAAAATTAAAGTACCGACGTCAGTGGTAGACGTCACTAAGACCTCGGGTTTTTTATTTCAGACTGTGACAAAGGTGACAAAGGGGTGGATAAAGGGTACTTCATTACCCTGGTCTACGGTACTAGAAACAAAGACTTGTAACTTGAAATTCGGTTGAAAAAGTGAGAGGAGAAAGTAGTTCTCCGAAAAATCAAGGAGAAGTGAAAGACGGTATTCCCACCACAGTAGACGTATAGACTCCAATAACTATAAAGAGGGCTGTTAGAACTAAGGTCGAACACAAAGAAGGTCAGGTCGTAAAGAGTACTACATGAGACGTACATTCGATTTATTCGTCCCACTGTTATATGTCGGAACTACATGAGGAAAAGGATAAACCTTGGTCAGACAACAAGGTACAGGTCAAGATTGACAACGAAGGACTGGACGCATGTCTAAAGAGTTCTTCGTCTAATCCACCAGACCATAAGGGTAGAGAAAGTCTTAAAAGGTGTCAAATAACACTAGGTGTGTCACTTTCCGAAACCGTATCAGTTATTTCGTCTTTATCTACAAAAAGACCTTGAGAGAACGAAAAAGGTACTAGGTCGCCTACAACCGTTAAACTAGAGACCAAGGAGACGGAAAAGATTTTGGTCGAACTTGTAGTCCCTCAAGTGCCAAGTGTATAACGACTTCAGACCGAACCTCTTAAGACCCAGTGAGTCGCATATAAATAAATACACTTCCTTCAACAAATAAAAACCTTTCCTTTGTTATAGTTTTTTCATTGACGAAACCATATATAAATTCCATGTTTTAAAAATTAGTTATATTTTAGAATAAAAAATTTAACCACACATCAACGAAATGTTACAACACAATCAAAGACGACAAGTGTCTCACTTAGTCGAGAGACACACACATACGTGCGGGAGGGAGGGCCCGGAGGGAGGGTGTGGGGAGGGAGGGCCCGGGAGGTCCAGTAGTGTCTCGCGACTCGACGGGAGGACCCCGACGTGTCTTCGAAGGCTCGTCGAACACCAACGCACAGAGACAGTCACGACGAGAGAGCCAAGTAGAGCGGAGGGACGCGACACTGGGGCGCAGGTAAAAGACGTAGACGTAGAGACAAGGACGGGACGTCTGTCCGAGTGGGCCTGGGAATAAGTTCTAAGGTATATACACGTGAGTATATGCTGTACCAAAAAGATAAAGACTGAAGTCAGACATACTGTTTGAGATCCAAGTAGGTGTAGTTATGTCTACTGATTAAAGTGAGGAAAAATACCGACTCATTATACCTTGTTGTCTGACCAAGGTTTATCCTTTTCCTCAATGCAGTTCCGACATATAACAGTGGGACGAATAAATTGAAGATACGTCTCATGTAGTACTCTTTGCGACCCGACCTTCTTCGTGTTCGACCTTAGTTCTAACGACCCTCTTTATAGTCATTGGAGTCTATACGTCTATTGTGGTGGGAGTACCGTCTTTCACTTCTCCTTGATTTTTCGGAGAACTACTTTCACTTTCTCTTCTCATTTTTTCAACTGAATTTCGAGTTGTAAGTCTTTTACTTCTAGTACCGTAGACCAGGGTAGTGAAGTACCCTTTATCTACCCCTTTGTCACCTTTGTCACAGTCTGAAATAAAAAAACCGAGGTTTTGGTGACATCTACCACTAACGTCGGTACTTTAATTTTCTGTGAATGACGAACCTTCTTTTCAATACTGGTTGGATCTGTCGTATAAGTTTTCGTCTCTGTAATGAAACGGTTGTTTCCAGGTAGATCAGTTCCGATACCAAAAAGGACACCATTACAAACCTACACTCTCAACCTGACACTTCTTTCGACTCGTGGCTTCTTGACTACGAAAACTTGACACCACAACCTCTTCTGAGAACTCTCAGGGAACCTGACGTTCCTCTAGGTTGGTCAAGTAGGATTTCCTCTAGTCAAGACCCACAAGTAACCTTCTTGACCACGACTTAGACTTTGAGGTTATGAAACCGGTGGACTACACGTCTCGACTGAGTAACCTTTTCTGGGACTACGACCCTCCCTAACCCCCGTCCTCCTCTTCCCCTGCTGTCTCCTACTCTACCGACCTACCGTAGTGCCTGAGCTACCTACACTCAGACTCACTTGAGGCCCTCTACCACTACCTGTCCCTCCGGACCGTACGACGCTAAGTACCCCAGCGTCTCAGCCTGTGTTGACTCACGGACGTGACTGGACTTGCCCCGACTTCCAAGGCAACGTACGGGCACGGCGACGAGGAAGTGGGGAAGTAGACGACCCCTGTGAAACGAACGAAAGTACAGGACCGATGACATTTGTCACGACGTAACTTGTACCCCCCTCTCACAGAAAGACTTAATGATATCAAAATAACATCAAAAGAGTCCCACATCCGGGTCATCACCCCAACGACCCAGTGTACCATCAAAATGAAAAGCGAAAACTTCCTTGGCGGTGTGGCAGCAGGCATCACTACCGTAGGTAAGTACCACGGAGGCTGTCACGTTCTCCCGAGGGAAGAGGGGTGCAGGAGAGGTCGTACGTAACAGGCGTCCACAAAGCTACCACTGGTAAGACTCGGCAGTCGTTATTTAAATTTTTCTTAGTCACTGTGAGGCAAAGGACGGAGTCGTAGATAAAGTAGAAGTCTGACGAAATTGAAGGATAATAAAAGTGTGACTTGAGTCGAGAACCTTGACAGATGAGAAAATGTTCAGGTTACCTTAGAAGGACTAATCTGATCCTGATTCATTACATAATTGAAGACGGGGGTCGGAAACTCGACTGGGTGGCCCGTTCACTGTGTCTCTGTTCGCAAGGGAAGGTTCAGGACAAGATAACGACTCCAGACTCACTTCTTTCAACAGAAACTAAATTCGGTGAATCACATCCCTACAAAACGATATAACGTTATCGATTGATTTTGTTGGATTGCGTTTAGAAATAGTGAGTAAATATGTAGGTAAATCGTTAATAAATAATTCGTGGAGGATTTACAGTCCCGAACAACAACAAGTCAGCGAGTGAGAAACACTGGGGTACCTGACGTCGTGTGGTCTGAAGGGACAGGGAGTGTAGAGGGTCTCAAACGAGTTTGAGTAGGTTACTAGAGCAGGAGACAGCAGGGGAAGAGGAAAACGGAAGTTAGAAAGGGTCGTAGTCCCAGAAAAGATTACTCAGTCAAAAAACGTAATCACCGATTTCATAACCTCAAAGTCGAAGTCGTAGTCAGGAAGTTACTTATAAGTCCTGACTAAAGGAAATCCTAACTGACTAACCTAGAGGAACGTCAGGTTCCCCGAGAGTTCTCAGAAGAGGTTGTGGTGTCAAGATTTCGTAGTCAATAAACCGAGAGTCGGAAGAAATACTAGGTTAAGAGTGTAGGTATGTACTGGCGACCTTTTTGGTATCGAGACTGACAAATCTGAAACGGCCGTTTCCAGAGACGAAAAATTATACGACAGATCCAAACAGTATCGAAAAGAAGGTTACTCCTTCCCAGAAAATTAAAGTACCGACGTCAGTGGTAGACGTCACTAAAACCTCGGGTTCTTTTATTTCAGACAAGATCAACGACCCATAAATGCAAATTCCTTCCATTAGAAAGAGTACCTCCAATAAACCATCACCTTTCTTTGTTTTAATTACATGTCTCTCACTTTCTAATAATTCGTATTCATACTCGACCTTTCCTTTTATTTACCTATCTCTAATTTTCTCCACTCCAGAGACCTTGTTTCTGAAGTGTCTTCAGTTTCTCGTTCAGTTCAACTATAGACCTCGGTCTTACAAGGTCCGTCTTCCCCTCGTTCGCGTTTACAGGACTCCGTCCGTACAGAGCCAAATAGGACCCCTTCGTTCCTCCACTGACGTTCCGTCACCTGTCTTCCTTTTGACAATTCTCGGACCCAGTCTTACCTACGACCTCCGGTTCAATGTTTCTCAGAACTCCTTAGACGCAGGAGAACACACACTCTACCCTTTGGTACTCCCCAAACTGTTTCATCCCCGAACCATGTTGAATGCAAATCTTCCTGACGACTTCTACAAACAAATAGACACCGGTACGACCGGAAGTGACTACGTGCGTCCGAAAGAGATCAACGTCCCTCCCCGACGAGAGACAGAGACGCAGGCCGAAGATTGACGACACCGAAGAGAACAACACCTCGGTCCGTACGTCCGAAGTCATCAACACCGCGTACCGGACATCAAACTCCTTAGAAGAGTCTGGTCCCCAACTTGGGGACAGGGGACGTGACCGTCCCCCTAAGAGTTGGTGACGTGGTGGTCACTTCAGGGTTCTGGAAATAAATAATATACTATCCGTAACAGGGGCGACAAAATGTGAGTAGCTGTGTCAATCAGAAGTGGTGACACAGTTTATTGGACATCTTTACATTATCGTAACAAAATAAAGTAACAAAAAAAAAAAAATGTAACAGTGGATCATGTAGATTGTTTATTATCAAGGTAAATTAAAAGTTATTACATAAATCCAAATTTTTCTCGTCAATTCTGTCGTCAATTTATTCCCGTGTACTAATATAGTCTCCAGTACTTTCACTGACCATTTCTAACTTCAATCTCCTTGTAACCAGATCTCATCGTGGCGGGTTTTCAATTACGCGTAAATCAGGTGGAGTCCTCGAAGAACCCGAGGTTTTAGGGACGTCTACCACTGACGTCGGTACTTTAATTTTCTGCGACTGAGGAACCTCCCTTTCGATACTGGTTGGATCTGCCGTATAATTTTCCGTCTCTGTAATGAAAATGTTGTTGCCAGGTAGATCAGTTCCGATACCACAAAGGTCACCAGTACTTACCTACACTCTCAACCTGACACTTCTTCCGACTCGTGGCTTCTTAACTACGAAAACTTGACACCACAACCTCTTCTGAGAACTCCCAGGGAACCTGACGATCCTCTAAGTTGGTCAGGTAGGATTCCCTCTAATCAGGACCCTCAAGAAACCTTCCTGACTACGATTTCGACTTTGAGGTTATGAACCCGGTGGAGTACCTTCTCAACTGAGTAACCTTTTCTGAGACTACGACCCTCCCTAACCCCCGTTCTCCTCATCCCCTGCTGTCTCCTACTCTACCAACTACCGTAGTGACTGAACTACCTGTACCCAGACTCGTTCGAGACCCTCAACCACTACCTGTCCCTCCGGACCACACGACGTCAAGTACCCTAGAGTCAGTCTGTGTTGACTCACTGACTTGACTTGACTTGGCTTTCTCGAACAATTTTATGTTTAAGACTAGGTCATTAGACCCCAACCGCTTCTACGACGTAAAAATTAATTTGGGTGCACTATGACGACTACACACCTGAGTCGATACCTCGAATCTAGGACACTTGAGTCCTAGATCCCCGGACAGTGGATGAATGGGTTTAGGGGAGTTGTCCACTTCTTTTGATCCCCTCTCAGTTCAACTTGGGACAAGAGAACCCGAGACCAGATTGTCAGTAACGTATCTTACACTCGAGTAGACTGTTGCAACTACGGTTTATCAGTAGTTACTCTGGAGACTTCTTTGAAGGCCCTGAGGGCATAAAAGGGCGTCTGTGACTCGGCCCTCCTTCAAATGTGACGAAAATTTTTGTGTTTAGGAGGTTTGTCATACTAAATGTAGTCCAGGATTGTAGATAAAGGGAAGACAACTGACTCTATCTCAAGAAGGGTAGTCTTGGACGTTACATATTAACCTCGGCTACGTCGTACTGACCTGAGGGAAAGTGCCTTAAGCCATCCTGCGGTCAAGACGAAGAGTCATTAAGACTTGTGCACAAATGCCGACTCGCCCAGAAACAGCGACGCCCGAAAAGAGGTCGACGGCACGTGCCCGGAGGGGACGCGACCGAAGAAAACAACGGGTCGTGCCTGAGACCCGCGCACCCGGAGTCCTCGACCCGAGGGCCCGAGGTCCCGTGTCCGCGCCGTCGACGCCACGTGCCCGAATCGACGAGGCGCCGGACACCCTAGAAGGGTCTACTCCCTGGCTTGGGCACAGAGGACGTGATCGTCCACCTAAGAAACGGAGACTCGGTGGTCAAGTCGGCAAATAGTTAATGAACAAGTAGTTTAGAAAGTCAAGGATTGAGTGGAATAACGTAGTTTACGGAAGTCTACCAGTATTTTCGAAACAAAGACAATCTGTCAGTCTGGGCAAGTGCGGACCTGGGACTGACGTAGCCGACTTTGTTCACTCTCAGACTGTGCTGGGACGACCGATGTCGTCGTCGGTCCCGGCGAGATATCTATAAGTGAGTGCGGCACAGAGAGATAGGTCGACGGTCTTCTACTTTCCCAGCTCCTTGGAAGTTCAGTAGTCCTACATTGACAACGGGTTTGTCTGCTCAGTTGTGCAGATGTTAACTGACCTCACATCTCCCTTGTTCCGGGAACGCACGGACAGTTATGAAAATCTTTGCTAATCCTTTTGCAACGGATCGCCATGGAAGTCTGGTGGAGCCGAAGACGATCGGCGTCCTACTCCTCCTCTAGAGTATGTAACCTTTCTTTATGAACAATTCGACTTTAAAGTCAATTTTTAGTACGTCCGACATGTCATCCGTTTCTAGTCTCGAGGTGGGAACCTGGTATTAGGTTATCGTCCTTAAAATGTCCGTTTGGTCTCTGACTTCGAAATAGACCGGTCCTTGAAAACTAATTGGTGTCGATGAGTGACTCACACATACAATTCAGTGAAGGCAGTACAAGCTACCAAGCGTCGGGACACCTGACATCGGACAGTCCGAGGAACAGGTACCCCAAGAGGTGTATTCTTGTGACCTCACCCGACGGTACGGCAGAAGTGCCCTAGAAGGGGTCGGCCCCTAGCTCAGACGGAGAGAAAGTAGAGGACATGACCGCCCTCCCAAGAAATGGTGCTCGCGGTGGACCCCTCGGGAACGAGCAACTCCGGGCTGAAGTCGAGGGTGTCAGTCGGCAAGGGTCTCTTCCTAGACCCTGAGTAAGGTTGGGCCGTGTCTGAGTACTCGTTGCGTGTCTAGCGGCCTTGTCACTCGCTTCTGAATAAGGTTGGGCCGTTCAGAGCACTCGTCGAGTCTAGCGGCCTTGTCACTCACTTCTCGGAAGGACGGTCAGTGATGGAAGGCACAAAGTATCCAATCGAACATCCGAGCTACCTGCTTGTAAGAGGGATTAAGGGGGAAGTTCCGAGTACCGCGCACTTATATCGAGAGGGAAAGGGGGTCCACCTTTGTGCTTCCCCTAATACTCGCCTTTGACGCCCGAGCGAGGAGGACCTCGTTACGATGCCCACACGCGTCCACGAGTCGGAGTGAGGCGCACAGAGGGTAGGAACCTGGTCACTAGAGTGGTGTGTACCCGGGAGTCACTGTCAGCGTCTCCGGGCTCTCCTTTCCGTCTTTGCACGCTTCGTGTCTTGACGGTCCGACTGTGAAGGCGTCTCGATGACTGGCTTCGTCCGACCCGAGTCGCAGTTTCACGTTCCGGCCCTGGAGTCGTGCCCGTGTCCACGGGCGTCCGCCCTCCTCGCCTCGGAACGGAGGTCAGGTGGCGGGCGGCAGGGCGCGGGCGACGCCTTAGACTGACGGCCGCCTGGCACGAGGTCCCTGAGGTCCGGGCCCTCTCGACCCAACGAGGCAGGTGAGGGGAAGGTATCCGTCGAGGGGAGACCCCAAATCCTGCGGGGAAAGGACCAGACAGTAGAACTTTTACTTCAACGAGAGTCCACTTTTACTACTAACTGAGGGTCGTCTTATACCTTTTATAACTGGTTACACTCCTCGTGACGTGCGTAAAGGGGAACGGATTCTGGAAAAGGACCCTTCGTCTATGACGTACAAGTGACTCCAGGTCTGAAGGGAGAGTCTCGGAGACGCGGTGTGTCTGTCGGCGATCAGTAGCCGCGGGCACCTCCTTATACGGTGTGCCACTTGACTCCGCGGGCACCCCCTTATACGGTGTGCCACTTGATTGGTCGCCTCTACATGTCTTCTCAGGTGCACGTCGAGTAAAAGGCTGTCTCTCACACGCAGGAATCTTGTTGCATGTAGTCAAGAGGGTCAACGGGGGGCAGAACCCTGTGCACGTCTCTTACACGACCAAGCCGTCCTCTCAGACTTACTTATCCACACTGGGAGGTCACTGAACAGGACGTGAGAGTATTTAAATACAAATGATTGTTGCGAGGTCACTCACTGTGAGACCTTCGAAGACTGTACTTTTGGGTGTTGAAATCGTACTAAAATATAAAGATCCTTAGATAATTTTTATTTTATCTCTGACATTGCATGGTTCCACGGCAAAAAAAAAAGTAAAACCACCACAAACCTTTAATAAGGATTTTAAATAAAACCTGAGTTTAGGGAGAGAAAGAAGGTTTTCATTTAATAAACCACCACAATAATTTGTAGTTTACTCTGGGACTGTTTAACAACTACTGACGAAGGACGTCTGGGTCGACACACTTGTCGTAACGACCACCCCTTTGCTCTTACAAAAGACTACGGAATACCTCGGTTTCGACGTTTTGATTATAAAGACACAAGCAAAGAAAGACAAAACAAGAAGACACGTATGGTCCTCCTCCACGTTGTCGTCCCTAAACTGTCCTTCCCTTATAAAATTTGTGTGTGTCTTACCGAGAGAGGAGGAGGACGCAGTCAAGTGAACACGTTTGAACAGTCCGAGATCAGAGGTGGTAGGAGAGACCGAGAGTCGAAACAAGTGTGAAGGGTTTTATTTCGGTCACATGAGTAATGTGTCGTATAATTTAAGACGTTTGGTGTCGGACGACTTGAGATTACAGATCCCTGCGCAGGTAGGGACCTTACGTGCGACGGACGGGAATCCCTGGGACAGACACAAGAAAGAAGGACCTCGGTTACAAAACGTGTAAAATCCACGAGTTTTGGTAGAGTCAACTGATTTATTTACCGACTACCGATGTCCGGCGGTAAAGACTAGACTTCTCTACAGTCGGACAGTTCTTTCGAATCGGTACCTTCTTGGTGACTGAGACCTCTTTTGTAAGGGTCAGAGATCAACCTAAGTTCCGAAAGGTGCGAGGGCGCCCTGGTTTGGACGTCGGCGGTATACGATCCACAATGAGGCACCTGCCCATTGTTTACTCCCAGTCACAACTACAGGACAATTCAGGAGTGAGTTTAGCGTCGAGATGAAGGTAACCGACACCACCAAACTCTTTCTGTCAGTCGGGAAGGGTAGGAGTAAAGAAGTAGACAATCTCTTTACTATTGTTTTCGAAATAGACCGGGAACACTTCTACTTTCTATAATCATATACACGTTGGTCATACGACTTATCTAATATTCACACCAACATTGGTTTTAAGTTAAAATAAAAGAGGACAACAGGAAAGGTTGACAAAATAAGAAATAAATAAATAAATATTATGTCGAAATATGGTAAGGACCGTTTTTAAGTCCCCGGTTTCACCTTACAACTTGTTTGATCTGGTCCGGTCGAAGTCCAAACCCTTTATTAATAGTGACCTTGAAAACAAAACCTTCGATCACCTTTAATCAGTAATTCTTACATCCAAGGTCCCTGAAGGGACCCCCGTCGCCAAGTCTTAGACGGAAGGTCGCGTCCCCTGACCCACACCGGAGACTGACCCCCAGACTCCCGGGGACCCGGTACGCCACACGGGGCTTCGTTCTTTTCTCTTGTACCCGAGGGTTCTGTCCAGTCTGCCCACACTTAGCACTGGGACGGCGCCCAGTCCATCCTGTCCAATGACCCCAGCGGCACGAAGTCACAAGAGTAGACACTGTAATTACTATTACACGAAAAATTCTTTTATCTTCCTTGTATGCAAGTCTCTTGAGTCTTGGCATACCCGCTGTCTCATCTGTGAAACAGTACAATCGGTGCTCAAAGGGGGTCTCCTCTTCGTGAACAAAGGGGATACACAACACAAGAAAATCAGATAGAATATGGGGGTGTAAGGTTTGGTCTTTATTATTATTACTATTATCGTTATTTGCTCACTATTGTCGTTCCATTTAACGTAAATTTGTATAATAGGTAACTCGATTCACGAAAAGTATGTCAAAGAGAAAATTAAAAGTCTTGTTCAGACACTCCATCCTTATCAATAGAGTCTCAGGTCATAAAAAGTTCGTCTCCTTTGATACTGACTAAGTGTCGTCTCCGTCCTTAGACATGTACCACGGTTTTACGTTCACTACCTAGACTCTGCACTTCTGACCGAAGAGGTTAAGGATTCGGAGACAAAAGTCAGTGATGCGAGGTAACGGATTTAGAAGTTAATGTCTATTAAAAAATCTCATTTAATATCATATGGTGTGTTCCCTTGTAACATGTCAGTATTTTTCATTACAATATCTTCATACTAATAAATCTACTTTTCTCCCTGTTTCATATTAGAAACTTTTTCTTTTTCTGACGTTTTATCTTACACATAAGACTACGACGAAAAGAATTTTTTACGTTTATACACACAAAAACCTTTTTTTACCTTCGACAAATATTTTTACACTTATTACTATAAAAGAGTACTCCCTAATAATAAGAGTACTCCGTAATAAGAGTGCTCTCTAATCCATAATAGAAAACTTGTCAACAAAATTTCTATTTATGCATAAAGTATCCTCTGGGTAAAAATAAATTTAGTGAATAAAAAAAAATATATCGATACTACTTTTAAAATCTGTGTCTTGACCTGTACCTTGTTAATGACCAAGGTTTACCCTTTTCCTCATATAGTTCCGACATATAATAGTGGGACGAATAAATTGAATATACGTCTCATGTAGTACGTCTTACGGTCCGACCTACTTCGTGGTTGACCTTAATTCTAACGGTCCTTTTTATAGTTATTGGAGTCTATACGTCTACTGTGGTAGGAGTACCGTCTTTCACTTCTCCTTGATTTCTCGGGGAACTACTTCCACTTTTTCCTCTCTCACTTTTTCGACCGAATTTTGAGTTGTAAGTTTTTTGCTTCTAGTACCGTAGGTCAGGGTAGTGAAGTACCGTTTATCTACCCCCTTTTGACCTTTATTACTGTCTGAAATAAAAGAACCCGAGGTTTTAGTGACGTCTACCACTGACGTCGGTACTTTTCTGTGAACGAGGAACCTTCTTTTCGACACTATTTGAATCTATCGTATGATTTTTCGTCTCTGTAATGAAACAACTGTTTCCAAGTATATCAGTTTCGATACTAAAAAGGTCAACAGTACATACCTACACTCTCAACCCGGTATTTCTTCCGACTCACGACTTCTTGACTACGAAAGTTTGACGCCACGACCTCTTCTGAGAACTCTCAGGGAACCTGACGTTCATATAGTTCGGTCAGTTAGGATTTCCTTTGGTTGGGACCTATAAGTAACCTTCGTACCTACGACTTCGAGGTTATGAAAATCGGTGAACTACGTTTCTCGACTGAGTGACAAAGATTTTCTGGGACAACGATCCTTTCTGACTTCCGTCCTCTTCTTCCCTGCTGGCTCCTACTCTACCGATCTACCGTAGTGGTTACCTGTACTCAAATCCGGTCGGGACCCTCTATCACTTCCTGTCCGTCCGGACCGTCCGACATCAAGTACCCCAACGTTTCTCGACCGGTACTGACTCACTGACTTGTTGTCTACGGCTTGTACGCACGCCGGTATAGAGTCGTAAACCGCTTCTCTACCCGGTGCTCCCCAGTACTATGTCATGTACACAAGAAGTGATGGTAGGTTCAAACCGATTAAAAAATTTTACTCATTATGAAATTTATAATGATTCTCGTTTTATCACATACAACCTCAGAGACCTATATCTTAAGACGCACTAAAAAAAGAATGTAAAAATATCGAAAGATTAAAAGACCTTAGTTAGTGTCTTGTCTTTATTCTCGATTACGGCACACACGCGGACACGTGCACACGCACGAATGCGGGTGACACACGCCCCGTCACAGGACTTGCAAAGGGCACGAGTGCAGCGACGGCGGATGCTACGTTGTCTGTGATGTCTCCGCAAGACACGAACACTGTTAATTCCGATTCACAGACAAGTTCTAGTGCATTGTTTATGTACTGTCTCAGTCTTCAAATATGTTTTTTCGTGTTCGTTCAGGGACTACTTAACATATTTAGACGTAAGAGGGTCCCTCTCTCTCTCTCTTTTTAAGTAATATCTTTGACCGAGTGTACTAATACTTCCGACTCTCCAGCACACTAGACGTCATCTTTTGTTCCTTTCGAACAATTTGTTCCTACACCCCCCCTAGTGGTCAGGGCGCAGAAAACTCGCGACTAACGCTGCGACTGGGGAGCTAGGAGGTCGGGACGTCATAACGAAATCTAACTGGCAAAAGGACCCGAACTCCGTCAAGATTACCGAAGGTGCACCGGAGAAGGTGGTATTCTCGGGGATGAAGGATACGTCTCTGCGTCACACTCTTAAGTAGTCGACGATTCAAACAGACAAGACTAATACGAAGACCTGGACCCCTCTGTTCGTGTCTCATCCAGTCCCCTCAGAGACCTGGAAGACACTCTGCTTGGTCTCGATTTTACGGTAGCTAGACTGGTCTCCAGGCGTCACTACAAACCCCAGAAGACTTTAGTCATAGTCAAGTCTCAGTCACGGTTATTAGACCTTTTACAAACTAATAAAGGAAGGGGACTACTTGACGATAGGACCATTTTTGTTTGTTTACTTGTCTTTGGACCCACAGAAACTCCTTCTAACCCTTT
Source organism: Capra ibex (assembly GCA_006410555.1). Lineage (NCBI taxonomy): Eukaryota > Metazoa > Chordata > Mammalia > Artiodactyla > Bovidae > Capra > Capra ibex. The sequence goes on from SJYO01045292.1 coordinate 63,020,304, forward strand.
TTCTATTGTCAAATATTTTGAACTGACTCTATTCCCGAAGGGTCTACCTCTCCCTTCGCAACAAGACCCACACAGATGACCCCACTAAGACCTTCTCTAGTAGGCATACACCGGACTATCTGACTTATTCCTCGTAGCGGGTGGTGTACGCCGAAAGGACCACCACTTCACCGTCTCTTGGACGAACGGTCGCGTCCTCTGAGTCCAAGTCAGGGACCCGACCCTTCTGGGGAACCTCTTCCTGTACCGTCGGGAAAGGGCCTAAGAACGACCTTTTAGAGTACCTGTCTCCTCGGCCCTCCCAGGGGTTTCGTCGCCTGTACTGAATCTCTGATTTGCTATTCTTTGCGTGAAGTCTGCCGTTCAGACGAAGCCCCTTATTCGTGTACCCCGACTTTGTACGTTACGTGCGTCAACTGTTGGTGTGTGTGTGCAGATGCGCCCGTCAGTGAAATATCCTGAACGTCGGGAAGTAGACATATGCGAGAACTCACCCACGATTTTAAAGTCTGTTTGAGAACTGTTCACGGTAGATGTCACAAAGGGATCAATCATTCGACTTATCAACAGATAGTTTCTTTCCGTGCGATAAGAGGAAAGTTTCCTCTTGTTAAGTTACTCACCGTCATCTAAAAAAACAAAAAAAAAAAAAAAAACATACACTCTTTATAAATCCAGCTAAACGGTGTGGAATTAAAGTTAGGTCTAACACACAATAAAAATATAACAAAGTTTTGGAGTGTCCACGGTAAAGAGTTTTACTCGACGTTGTATTAATGAATGAGTGGACACTGAGTCTTTTGCACGGAATCAGAAGGAAAGAGATGTATTTCGGACTGTAAGTAAAGTTATCTCGTGTCAAAACTCCGAATCTAAAAATTCGAAGGATTAACGTCCACGTTTATTTACGACGTGAAGGATATTTCACTTATTACGTTTGTCCTTTATAACCAAATAAAGTCTTATTCTATTTATAGTAGTACCAAAAGCATAAAGGGACCTTTCGTGTCCCAGTTTAATATCGGAAATTTCACTAGTCTTCATGAAGTCGTGGAACTAATTTCTTTTGCGAACCTAACTCTCTGTGTTGTAGAATGATAGGATCAACTGAATCTAACATCTATTCTTAGGAAGATAGGTACATCAAGAAACGAGAAGAGTTTTAAGAAGGAACTTCATTACACAAGGAGCGTAATGGAAGTTGTAGTCTCTTGACCTAAAAATCCAGGTACAAAATATCTTTAGTCTTTTCTGTAAGACTCACTAATTCCCCGATCAAGTTCCAGTGTACTGATAACGAAAAGTCGAAGATTCAACACAGACTGAGAAACACTGGGATGCCTGACGTCGTGTGGTCCGAATGGACAGGAAGTTATAGGGGACCTCAAATGAGTTTGAGCACAGGTAACTCAACGACTACGGTAGGTTGGTAGAGTAGGAGACAGTAGGGGAAGAGGAGGACGGGAGTCAGAAAGGGTCTTAGTCCCAGAAAAAGTCACTCAGTCGAATAACGTAGTCCACCGATTTTTATAACCTTGAAGTCGTAGTCAGGAAGGTCACTTTTAAGTCCTGACTAGAGGAAATCATAACTGACCAAACTAGAGGAACGCCAGGTTCTCAGAAGAGATTGTGGTGTCAAGTCTTCGTAGTTAAGAAGTCGCGAGTCGAAAGAAATATCAGGTTGAGTGTAGGTATGTACTGATGACTTTTTTGGTATCGAAACTGATCTACCTGGAAACAACCGTTTCATTACAGAGACGAAAAATTATACGACACATCCAACCAGTATTGAAAGGAAGGTTCCTCAGTCGCAGAAAATTAAAGGACGGACGTCAGTGACAGGCGTCACTAAAACCTCGGGTCCTTTTACTTCAGACTGTGACAAAGGTGACAAAGGGTAGATAAACGGTACTTCACTACCCTGACCTACGGTACTAGAAGGAAAAAACTTACAACTCGAAATGTGGTCGAAAAAGTGAGGAAAAAGTGGAAGTAGTTCCCCGAGAATCAAGGAGAAATGAAAGGTGGTAATCTTTATCTTTTTCTGTAAGACTCACTACTTCCCTGATCAAGTTCCAATGGACTGATTATCTACTACTTCGTCTCTCAGGGTCCATCCACACGTCTACCCTTCAAGTGTCGAGTACAACACGGGGTCGTAGGAGGGAACTCCGTCCCACAGGGGAAGAACGTGCGTGCGAGTCAGTGAGTCGCCACGGACTGAGGAAACGTCGAGGTACCTGACACCAGAAGGTCCGAGGGGATGGGTACCTGAGAGGGTCCGTTCCTATGACTTCACCAAAGGTAAAAGAAGAGGTCCCCTAGAAGGGTTGGGTCCTTAGATTGGGTACAGAGGACGCAGAGGATGTGACCACCCACCTAAGAAATGGTGACTCGTGGACCCTTCAGAATCTACCTTATATACGTTAGTATTTAGTCTGTGTAGGCTAATGTACTCTTTCTTTGTCGGGTCGGACTGATTTGCGGTTTTAGTGATGACGCATTCATTGAAATCTCCGGTGTCCACTCTGACGAGATTCTGACCCTAACCAGTCTCCGTCTTTACTATAGTAGTGTTCGTGTAAAGAGAGGTAAAGAGGAGATGAAACAACCGTAATCAAAGTCCAAGTTTCACCTCCGTAGATCGGTCAGGTCCCGTTTTGTCTTGTGCCAAGGGGTCTACAATCGTGTGTCGGGTGGAAAGAGACTCTGACCTACCGAGCCTAGGACACAGGTAGGCACCTGGGAAGTGTGGCCAGTCCCTGTACTGTAGTGTGACGACTCGTCTGGATCCGGAGGCAGATTCGGTATCCTCGACTTTTACCTCCCCTCCCAGGCGTTCACAAAGTCTCTGCCACTACCTCTCACCGAGAAACTTAGTTGTCTATAGGTGGGTAACGTTTCAGTATTCTCTGACCGAGGACGACTGAGGGGTCTTTCACACACACAAAAGAAAAAAAGTCCATTTCATACAATTCGTCACTAATGAATTTAAACATACTCTTAAACATCGACTAAGTAGTCAATTATTTGGACAACGATGAAGACCAATGTACGGAAAGTCGGTACGACAAAGTGACATATGAAGAGAAATCAACCGAAGACCTCATCCTTCGACCGACTAAGGCCAAGTTTAGTTTCGACAGTGAAAAGGTCTGAACCTGTTCAATTGGTCGAAGAAACCCGGTGTCAGGGAAAAGAACTGAACATTTCATCTCTATTTTTTTTCCTATAAGTGGGACACCCCAACGACCCACTCTATCTTTCCTACGTATCTTTTATTCTCTCTTGCGTGTCTTTAACCGTACATGACCACGAGTCGCTGTAAACTTCACCAATGACGACTAAAACATATCAATAGAAACAGTAGCTATGGGTATCGATTACCCGTGTCAAAGATTGTAAATTATTCACTAGTCACTTTCGAAAGAGAAACGAAAGAGGGGACATTTGTCCGCAGAAGAATGGACCACAAGGGGGTACGTACGCACGATGCCACCCGATCTCAGGTGCACCAGTGTCTCAGTCTGTTTGGACCTCACTTAATGATACGCGCACCAAATATAGGTATAGGGCTCTTTCCTGTCCAAGTTTGTAAGAGAAAAAGTGACATAAGTCCAGTCATTAGTGTTTTTCTTCGGAAGTGGTACCGACACACACTTCGGGTGTGAGTGCCGAGAAACTGGTGTCAAGATTAACGAGTGATCTTAGGAAAATCTTTTGTTAACGAAAGAACGTTTGTTTGAACGTGAACCGTTTTTCTCTTTGGTTAGAACACAAGACTTACGGATTCGAGAGGGGTCATATTTCCTGTTATGAGTCTTACCTTCGTTTGTATATTTGTTGTCGTTGTCTTTTACGTCTTCGATCTAGGTCTCGTACGGTTAAGTCGTGGGGACCCTTTAATCTCTGTGTCGGAGGAAGATTAAATTAGAGAGAAACTGAGATTTCTAGTCGAAGTAGATGAAACAAGGTTTCTTTCTAAATTCAATGTCAGTCTTAATTCAAAGGATTGTGGGTTCACTTATACTGGGAACAGGGACGAGAAGGAATTTTGATATTTAAACCGGTCTTTACGAACGTATGTTTACAATTTGTTTACGAGGTCCCGCCACTCCTCTTCTCCGTTCTCTTCAGCCGAGGTCGACAGACTCACTCAGTGTACCTACTGGTCGAACCCTAGTACAGGAACTGAAAACTCTCGGGGGTAACGGACAGGATGGCCCGTCCGGACAGGAGGTTAATTCGGTCCAAAAACACATCGAGACCAACTTCCAGTTCACGTATTTGTATGAGTTTCGTCCTTGACTGTGAAAAAAATCTTTTATTAAAATCACTAAATAAAAACCGACACAGCTCAGAAGCTACGAAGAACCTGAAAGGAGATCAAAACCGCTCGCCCCCGGTCAGAGACCAACACCCCGCGTCCGAAGAGACCTACACCTCACACCGAGCTCACACGCGTCCGAGACATCAACCTCGTTCACCCGAATCGTCGAGACTCCGTACACCCTAGAAAGGTCTAGTCCCTAACTTGCTCAGAGGACCCAACCGACCGCTTAAGAAATGGTGACTCGGTGGTCCCTTCAGGACCTATGAAGTACAAGTACCCTGTTATAACACTAATAAAACCGTAACAAGAATTATGAGATACACATGTATCTTGAAGTTCTCTCCAAAGTTAAGATAGAACAGTAACTGTGAATTTTTTTGTGACTTCAACAAATAGTAGAGAGGAAAAACCTTCACCGTCATCATCAAATTACTCCGACGTAAGTCATCAATTCCCTCCAAGTTACATTCAAATGGACATCCTGTATTTCTTCGGTCCGTTTTCGTCTATTCCTCAGTCAAATCCTAGGACTAATTGACTCAAACCCTCGACCCGAGATGGACCCACCAGACCTCTGACAACGAGTTGTAAGATTTGGGGTCAGAGGTGGAAGGATTTACTAATATTACTCCGGACAGTTCCTCAGTTACTCGATTATTCACGTCTCGTAACTAATCACGCACCCTTACTGTCGACACTTTAGTAGCGTTAATTACTCCGAAAAAAAAAAAACTTCAAAAAAAATTACATCTGGTAATAATTTCAGGAATAACTTAAACAATGTTATAACGAAGACCAAATACAACGAACCTAAAAACCGGTACGCCGTACACCCTTGAATCAAGGGACTCGTCCCCGATTGGGACGTGAGGACGTAACCTTCCCCCGCAGGATTGGTGACCGGACGGCCGCCTCAGGGACTTGTTGCGAAGTCATAATAAGGAAAGTCAGAGTGAGATCTTAACGAAATACTTTGTGCAAAAGACTAAAATGAAAATAAATGAATGCCGACCCGACCAAGATATAACGACGCTCCCCCGACAGAGAACGGCACCGTTCGTTCCGGAGGAGCGACCAACGCCACACGCGCGGAGAGTGACGGGGCACAGGAGAGTGACGTCTCGCGTCCGAGACCCCGCGCACCCGGAGTCGCGCCCGAGACCCCGCGCACCTCACGCCCGAGACCCCGCGCACCACGCGTCCGAGTCAACGGGACGACGTGCTCCCTTAAGGGACTTGGTCCTTGACTTGACCACAGAGGACGTAACGTTCCACCTAAGAATTGGTGAACTGGTGGTCCCTTTAGGTTTCACACAAAAGAACAAGACATCAGTTGCTGTACAGAGGTCTCAGGGATCGTACTTGTAAAAGATATCTCTTTACTTTTGTTAAGTAAAAGAAAGAGGTCGTTTTTATCAGAGAAGCACTAATCACTAATCAAGTACTACCATCTTTTCTACTATCTTTTTCAGATGTCGTGAGTGTACCGAAAATGTTACTCTGGTCCACAAGACTCTAATGTGACATCCGTAGAAGAATTAGAGGTGACTTTTACCAAAGGAAAGTGTTGTTTGTACAAACTTTATCGGTTTCTTTATACATATCGTAGAGGATCTAATAACTGAACTTTTTTATAACTTTACAGTTTATCGAAGGACTTTCGAAAGACTGTCGTACTGTTCAATTTAAAAAGTGTTTTGTCAAACCGGAGATTTTGTTACTCAACGTTTTACGGTTTTCTTTAGTTCTCCCTACTGAGTACTGAAGATGTGGACAAGTCTCCACCCTTCTTGGTTGGCACCCACCGTTAATGTAGGTTCGTCGGTAAACCTGAGAGGAGGAAGAACCGGTTAATTCAGATTTTTTCTAGGAACCTCAAACACTCCTTTTACTGAACCCGGATTAAGAACTTTTACGCGTCCGACGGTACGTATCCACGTGGGACGGTACAAAACTAGTGACCTTTTCTCCCTTCCTCCCTCTATCTTTTTGTTTATAACGTTTATTCAACCGAAATTGTTTCGACCGGTAAAAAAAATTCTCGGTCGAACAATGAATATTCGTAAGAGTCTCGTACCGTCTCTCGACTGGTAAAAAAATTTGACCTTTTTTTAACGAAATGTTACAACACGACTAAAGACTGCATGTTGCAGCGGTCAGTCAGTATACATATGGGGGAGGGAGGACTCGGAGGAGGGGGCGGTGTGGGGGATCCAGTGGCGTCTCGGGACCGGACTCCGGGGACCCGGTGGTCGAAGGGTCGGGCACGGACACACCGAGCACTCTCACGCGTGCGGTCCCGGTGAGAGAGTCACACCGGGTCGGAGGGCGGGGGCGACCCAGGTGTTCAGGTAGAGATGTAGACGCAGAGGTACGGAAGGGACGTTTGACCGAGTAGTCATGGCAAGAGATCTAAGGTCTGCATAGGTAATTATACATTGTAAATAAAAGAAGAAAGACTGACTGAAGTGAGACAAATTGTCCAAGGTCCAAGTAGGTGAGTGATGTTCACCGAGTCTACGCAAGGAAAAATACTGACTCTTTATGAAGTGGCACATGTGGGTGGTGTTGAAGAAATAGGTGAACAGACAACCACCTATAGATTCAACGAAGGTACAGGACCGACAACATTTATCACGATGTTACTTGTGGAAATGTTTGCAGTGAGTTCTGTGAATTATTTCTAAGTCTAAGGTCCCAAAACGGACACTACGTGATTTGACCTCAGAACCTCAGATCCCGGGCCTTTAGAAGCAAAGATTTTTCTTGAGGTTCACTCTGACTCCGTGGAATTTACCGTGAGTGAGTGACACTTCGTGTTTTATCTCGTCGCAGTTGTCGTCTTTCACAGCTTATTTGCACACACGTGTATACGTCTAAAGAAGACTAATAAGTCCAAAACTTTGCAGTCACAAACCAACCTAAAGTCAAGTCTTAACGAGTCTAGGAAAAGATTTACACAGAGAAAAGGGTCGATCACACCGGGGTCCAAAGGAGGTTTAAATCGAGATTCTCGGCCCCGTCCCACGCGTCACGCCACTCGACCTGGGTGACAGCGTAGAGGACTTACAACCGGTGGTCCCTTCAGCTCCCAAAGAGGAGGAGCAACCATCGTCAGAGGAGGAGGTCAAAGAGTATACAGGTACCAGGAGTCGAGTCAGCAAAACTTTTACCCTAATCTCTATTTTAAGGACTCAGACGAACAGTAATAAATTCGTTCAGTGATCCGTTGTACCATTTCAGAAAAAGGTAAAGAGTAAAATCGTTGCATTTCTGAGAATCATATAGCTTTTGTGTTCACGAACACTCTGACCATGTCTGTGTGGGTGTGTTGACACTCTACAGGTTGGTATTGTAAAAAATTTCATATATAATATAACTATTTTAATCATTAGTATATTAATGTATCGTATCTCATATTAATTAATATATTAATATATTACTGTACATCAGTGTCCAGTCTATAATACTAATTAATATATGAATACACACCGAAGGAACTACCGAGTCTCCACTCCTTAGGCGGTTGTTACGTCCTCTGAACCCAAGCTAGGGACCCAACCTTTCTAGGGGACTTCCTCCTTTACTGTTTGATGAGGTCCTGAGAACGGACCTCTTGGGGTACTTGTCTCCTCGGACCGTCCGATGTCAGGTACCCCAGTAGTTCTTAGTTTGTACTGACTTAACTGACTCGAATGTCAATATGTGTATATATGAACTTTTTTCCTGTTAGAAGAAGGTTGAATATAAAATTTCAGGGAAGTATGAAGTAGGACGATAAGATGTCTTCTGAGGTTTTGCACTTTGTCTTATTAAGAAGTTTAATTCCCCATCCTACAAGAAGGAGTAAGAAGAAAAATCTTCGTTATTATAAACGGGGTAGGATTGTGTCTTACATTTTACGGGAAACGACGACGACGACGACGAGATTCAGCGAAGTCAGCACAGGTTGAGACACACTGGGGTATCTGCCGTCGGGTGGTCCGAGGGACAGAGGTCCTAATAGGTCCGTTCTTATGACCTCACCCCACGGTAACGGAAGAGGCTTTACGGGAAACGAAGGGGAATTAATTTTTGTTTTAAGTAAAAAAGGTTTAGTACTTTAATTGTGTCCTCCTCTTTAAATTAGATACGATACGTTAACCTATTAAATAAAGGTGTAGTGAAGAGGTCTCAATTGTTTTCCACTTTACACGTTACTCCTCGGGAGGAAGGTAGACATTTCTACGAAGCACCTCGAAGTCCCAGTAAGAGTTTCAGACCCACCCCCCTGGGACCTCACAGGGCCTCGTCCACCACGACGGACTTCGGAAGGTCGGTTCGTGGGACGGGAGTAGGCCAGAAGGGCCCGAAGTATGTCCTGTCCCCTTCGACTCCAAATGACTTCCGTAACTTACACAGACGACATATTGTCTGAGCCCACAACAAAGTAAATTAGGGTCAATCACGGGATGGTTTATCCTACTGATGAAGGGACCACTATACTTATGACTCCCTCCGATTCGGTGCAAGAGTTGTAGTGTTTCGACCATTCGTAGTCCTTTATCGGGTGTAGTCCAACGGGTAAAGGTGGCCCCCGAGATTTAGGTCACAACGTACGAGGCCGGGAGTGGAAGGAGCCCCAGGAGTACAACTTGGGGTGACGGAAAATAGGGAGTGAAAGAACAGATTCTTAAGTAGAGAGGGATTGGAAAACGGTGGTCCCAGACTAAAAGACTTCTACTAAAAGGGAACATGGTTCCCCGTCTCTCCACCAAAGTCCTACCAAGTTCGTGTAATGTAAATAGTACGTGAAATAAAGAGAAAAATAATATAGACAAGGTGGACTCTAGTAGTCTAGAGTAATCTAATGTCTCCAACCGCTGGGGACCTTCTTGACCGTCTGATTCCGGTTTAGGTCGGATGATGGGCGAGAATATTTATTTCAAAATAACCGTGTGTCAGTGGGGCACGTAACGGCAAAAACAGTTACGACGAGGACGAGACGTCGATGTCTCAACTCATCAACTCTGTCTGTCCCGATGACGTGTCGGGTGTTCCTACTCGTGTAGATAGACCGAAAAGTGTCTCTGTCAGACGGTCAGGGGTGAAGACGTTCGAGCGCAGGAGAGACGGGGTTCTGGTCCGGTCAAGAAAAGAGAACGAAATTAGGGGGGGCCTACGCTAAGCACAACGGACTTGAGTGAAAGGGATACAGAAGGACACCCGTGTACACGAATGGAAGGTCCGAAATAAAGTCTACAGCAAGGACTTCTTCCGAAGTAACGTGTGGGGCCGGCTCCTCAAGACTGATGTAAGGAACTGGAGCAACAACACTCACTACCACACGAAAGACACACCGGTCGGGTTCTTACCTCCCGTCTTAAGTAAATAAGACGTGTGGTCCCAGATTGTCTTCTAGACAGTACCTTGTCTACGAGTATTTTACTTACTTGTAAGATCTTCGTTAACCCGTCTTTTATTTGATCTCGGTTCTAGAAGAGAGACTGAATGAGGTCCTTTTGACAAGGGACAAATTTTACTCTTTATGAGAAAAGTCTTGGTGGTAATGGAGATCTACGTTCTAATCTCGATTTTTATATAAATTTCGACATCCTTGTCTACACTGACTCGGTAACAAGTCTTCTCAATGAGATGAACGAGTCAAGATCCTTCCTGTCCATCGGGGGTCCTAGTCCCGTTTACACTAAAGTTTTCACCCAAATCATACACAAAAAGGTTTCGTACGCATAGTACCACCGATTTAACGTTTAGTTGGGAGGTGCGGTCAAATTAATTCTTCTATCATCATCAGAGCTCAACAGTGTCCCTTACCGTCTATAAGCCCCGTTTTCTCTTCAAAGACTACAGAGGAAAGAGTCCACCTTTCGTCTGTGGTGTCCGTAAAATTTTTTGTCTAGTTTTCGACTAGAATAGAACCAGCCAGAGAAGGAGGACTGAGACACACGAAATGAATGAAGGATTAGTCAGGGAAGGACCGGGGCCCCTTACGTAGTAAAGTACACCGTTTATCCTTGAGTCCTTAAAATGTCAAATTACCTTATTTCGTCTGTATGTATAGTAACACCGTCCGTCACAGGGGTTCCTTTTATTATCTTCGTCACGTCGCTACGAAGTTTTTGGTGTTATGATTTTTCACCAAAATTTCGTGTCCTAATCTAAGTTTAGGTACACACTCACACACACGTCTTATGTAGACCAGTTATACAATCGCATTTACAATACGCAGAATACATATTAAGACGGGCTCACAAAGGTGAGTTGTTAGAATCTATGGTAGGACAAAGAAAAACTCACTATCTATCATAAGCAACCTTTTCTGACTACGACCCTTTCTAACTCCCGTCCTCTTCCCTTACTGTTTTCTACCCTACCAACCTACCGTAGTGACTCAGCCACCTGTACTCAGACTCGGTTGAGGTCCTCTGCCACTTCCTGCCCCTTCGGACCTCACGACGTCAGGTCCCCCAGCGTTCCTCAGTCTGTGTTGTCCCGGTGACTGGTTGTTGTTGTCATAAGGGACTATTGGACTACTCGTGGGACCATAAGAGATTTGTGAAGTTCGAAGACGACGTTACTAGGGGTACTGACACTTTGACTCCGTTAAACTCGTCCCCTTTATCAAGATTAACTTTCGCACAAATATAGACCAAAATTCAATCTTCCAAAAGGGACTCCTGAGTCTACCATTCTTTAGTCGAACGTTCGTTGTCTGGGTCGAAGCTAGGGACCCAGCCCTTCTAGGGGACCTCCTCCCTTATCGTTGGTGGAGGTCGTAAGGACGGACCTCTTAGGGTACCTGTCTCCTCGAACCACCCGACGTCAGGTGCCCCAGTGTCTCAATCTGGGCTGACTCACTGACTACGAAAGAAAATTTTTAATTCTTCGTGTACGTGACCTACCTGAATGTCCAAAATTTTCGTTAATTATGAACTTCACTCTTATGTGTCATTCCTTGACCCTTCTCACAATAATCATCCTCGTCGACTTTTATCTAAATCACTTCTCTTAAATCTAATGAATGTACAAGCCCGGGGTCTCTATTTAGACTTTACAAATCGTCGTTATCTGAAACCGTCTTTATGAAAAAGTTGTTTTAAGGTTATATGACGACTTAACAAGCAGGGGGGTGCAAGAGTAAGAGCTGCCGGAACCACACAGGACGACGAGAAACCTTTGTCGATATAATAACGTGACGTGACGGAAATAAACTAGTGTACAGACGAAGGAAATTAGTTAAGACTCCAATAAAACTGCCAAATAAGTAAAGATGGTCATCAGTAGATATCTACACTCTCAACCGTATATTCCTTTCGACTCGTGGTAACTTAACTACGAAAACTTGACACCACGACCTCTTCTGAGAATTCTCAGGGAACCTGACGTTCCACTAGACTGGTCAGGTAGTCTTTCCTCTAGTCAGGACCCACAAGTAACCTTCCTGACTACAACTTCGACTTTGAGGTTATGATACCGGTGGAGTACGCTTTTCGACTCAGTAAACTTTTCTGAGACTACGACCCTTTCTAACTCCCGTCCTCCTCTTCCCCTGATGTCTCCTACTGCACGAACCTACCGTAATGGCTGAGCTACCTGTACCCAAACCCACTTAAGGTCCTCGACCACTACCTGTCCCTCCGGACCGAGCGACACCAAGTACCCCAGCGTTTCTCAACCTGTGCTGACTCACTGACTTGACTTGACTTGACTTGACTAAGTAAAGATGTGGTGGATTCAGAAGACCACATAGACTGTGTTTCATCTATCAGTTTTTTCTAAAACCTCACTTAATTAATTGATTAGTTACTGAAGGATTTTCTATAAACTAAGTATACTGTTATAGTCCCTCCATCAATCGAAACCCTAGTTCTTTTTTGATAAAAAAATTTACACGATATCGATGGTGTGTTAACGTGAGTAGAGTGTGCGATCATTTCATTACGAGTGTTAAGAGGTTCGGTCCGAAGTCGTTATACACTTGGCACTTTGAGGTCTACAAGTTCGACCAAAATCTTTTCCGTCTCCTTGGTCTCCAGTTTAACGGTTGTAGACGACCTAGTAGCTTTTTCGTTCTCTCAAGGTCTTTTTGTAGATAAAGACGAAATAACTGATACGGTTTCGGAAACTGACACACCTAGTGTTATTTGACACCTCTTAAGACTTTCACTATCCTTATGGTCTGGTGGATTGGACGGAGAACTCTTTGGACATACGTCCAGTCCTTCGTTGTCAATCTTGACCTGTACCTTGTTGTCAGACCAACGTTTATCCTTTTCCTCATGCAGTTCCGACATATAACAGTGGGACGAATAAATCGAATATACGTCTCATGTAGTACCCTTTACGACCCGACCTCCTTCGTGTTCGACCTTAGTTCTAACGATCCTCTTTATAGTTATTGGAGTCTATACGTCTACTGTGGTGGGAATACCGTCTTTCACTTCTCCTTGATTTTTCGGAGAACTACTTTCACTTTCTCCTCTCACTTTTTCAACCGAATTTCGAGTTGTAAGTCTTTTACT
>SJYO01045292.1:63033175-63173642 GCA_006410555.1 Capra ibex
GTAGTGAAGTACCCTTTATCTACCCCTTTGTCACCTTTGTCACAGTCTGAAATCAAAAAACCCGAGGTTTTAGTGACGTCTACCACTGACGTCGGTACTTTAATTTTCTGCGAATGAGGAACCTTCCTTTCAATACTGGTTGGATCTGTCGTATAACTTTTCATCTCTGTAATGAAACGGTTGTTTCCAGGCAGATCAGTTCCGATATCAAAAAGGTCACCAGTATACACCTACACTGTAAACCTGACACTTCTTCCGACTCGCGGCTTCTTAACTACGAAAACTTGACACCACAACCTCTTCTGAGAACTCTCAGGAAACCTGACGTTCCTCTAGGCTGGTCAGGTAAGATTTCCTCTAGTCGGGACCTACAGGAAACCTTCCTTACTACGATTTCGACTTTGAGGTCATGAAACCGGTGGAGTACACTTCTCAACTGAGTAACCTTTTCTGAGACTACGACCCTCCCTAACCCCCGTCCTCCCCTTCCCCTGCTGGCTCCTACTCTACCGACCTACCATAGGGTCTGAACTACCTACACTCAAACTCACTTGAGGCCCTCTACCAGTACCTGTCCCTCCGGACCACACGACGCTAAGTACCCCAGTGTTTCTTAGCCTGTGCTGACTCACTGACTTGACTTGACTTGACTTGGAGGGATTCGAGGCTGAAAGGCGGACATTTTTCGTCCACCATGATCGTACGATGAAATATACTTACAACGTTCTTACTGTACTTTGTTACGGAGACACAACGAATCGAAATTTTATTTAATAGAGAAATAAACCGACACGACCCCGACCTAGAAGGTAACAAAAAACGTCGGACCCCTTAGCAAATCAACTCCGTACACCCTAGATCAAGGGCCGGTCCTTAGTTTGGGTGATACGGATTAACCCTCGGTCCTCAGAATCGGTGACCGGGAGGTCCCTGTAGGGATAACGGATTGAAGACTACGTACTGCTCGGTGTACTTGTGACCGTTGAATTTTGTTATGTGCGAATAACAGAAGTACGTAGACCCAGTCGCCAGATTCGACCGGAGTGAGCGGACAGACTGGTGACCGTCCGGCACGGAGCGGAGACGAGGTGTTGCGGAAAGGGTAGCGTGGGAGAGTCCGAAGTAGAAATGACGATAAAATAAACGAATAATAAAACCAAGACGACCCTGAAGTCACGACGCACCCGAGAGGGATCCACGTCACTCGTCCCGGATGTGATCTCACCGCCACGTCCGGAAGAGTGACTCGACCGAGGAGAACAACGTCTCGGCCCGAGTCCTCGACACTGCGCCCGAGCCCTCGACACTGCGCCCGAGTCTTCGACACTGCGCCAGAGTCCTCAAGACTGTGACCCAGTTCTCAACACTGTGTGTGAGTCCTCGACACTGCGCCCGGGCCCTCGACACTGTTCGTGAGTCCTCAACACCGTGCGTGAGTCCTCAACACCGTGTACCCAAATCGACAAGGCGTCATACACACTAGAAGGGTCCGGTCCCTAGCTTGGACACACAGAACGTAACCCTCCGTCTAAGCAATGGTGACTCGGTGGTCTTTTCAGGAGCGCAGTAAGAGCTCCACGAGAACTGGTTCACTTCGTCCTCTCATTTCAGGTCCACGAGTTCGGAGGTGGGCGGAGTGCACACGACGACGGCGTGAACGGCTTCTGTCAGTACAGCTCAGGGGCTCAGGTGTACCGTCCCCTGACAGGTTCCAGGCCTATCTCCACCCCACTAATAAAACTAGTAAAACGTTCGTTAAATGGTGTCGTAGTTTTCCCAATCGTGTCATAGACGGTGTAATTTTTTTTTTCATTTTGTGTTTTTCGTACATTAATTCTAATCGTCATTGTTAGTAGTATTGATAACGACAATGTGCCTCTTTGCAAAAGACATTTCGTTTGACATCAAGAGTAGTAGTAGTAGTAACAATTTATATCGGAAGGCCATGAAGGAACCTAAGGAGCCGTCGAAGAGTGACGAGACAAGAGTCGGGCGAAGAAAAAGTAGTCCTTAGGCAGTGAAGGACGTGTGGGTCACTAGTTGGGGACAGTTCGTCTACCACTATAAATCTAGAACTCTTCCTTAGACTCAACCCGAGTGGGGTTTGGTCTTAGACTCGGTCTCGAACCTCCACTCACTACCACCCTTCGTCCTCTTCCCGTCTCGTTTTCCCCCTTCCTTCTTTTCGGTTCCGTTCAAGAGACACTACGACACCCCTTCCATCCAAGTAAAGAACTCCTGGAACTCCTCAACCACTGGCATGAAGGGTTATGACAGGTCTGTCTCTGTCCTCCTGCTCGCAAACGGGAGGTCGAGAACGGAGGGCACCGACTCCCGACGGGCGCCCAGTAGCCCAGTGTGCGAGGGAGGAGCGTGCACGACCGACCGAACGTGTGTCCGGACTCCTGGGGGTCCAGTCGGGGCATCGTGTGCAGTGTCTCCGAGCGCCCCGTGTCAACTTCCTCCTGGAGAGTCACTCGCCCCTCAGCCTTTACCCGTGGTGTCGACATCGACTTTGTCTTACACCCGGTTTCTCTACACTGACTCTGTGGGTCTGTAGCAGATGTGTACCCCGGATTGTCGACTCCCAAAGGGCTACCTCGGCCTGGAGTCCCGAAGGGTCCTCCACGACCACCATTTCTGAGGAGGACGGTTGCGTCCTCCACACTCAAGGTCGGGACACAGCCCTTCTAGGCGGCCTCCTTCCGCGCCGTTGGGCGCGGTCATAAGTACGGACCTCTTAGGGGTCCTGTCTCCTCGGACCACCCGACGTCAGGTGTCCCAGTGTGTGAACCCGTGTTTACTCCGCCGAATCGCGAGTGTGCGGACTGTAGTCCTAAGGTGACGTGGGACTGGGAGGGACGGGAGCTGCCGAGAGACTACGACGACGTGGGGACNACCACTGGCATGAAGGGTTATGACAGGTCTGTCTCTGTCCTCCTGCTCGCAAACGGGAGGTCGAGAACGGAGGGCACCGACTCCCGACGGGCGCCCAGTAGCCCAGTGTGCGAGGGAGGAGCGTGCACGACCGACCGAACGTGTGTCCGGACTCCTGGGGGTCCAGTCGGGGCATCGTGTGCAGTGTCTCCGAGCGCCCCGTGTCAACTTCCTCCTGGAGAGTCACTCGTCCCTCAGCCTTTACCCGTGGTGTCGACATCGACTTTGTCTTACACCCGGTTTCTCTACACTGACTCTGTGGGTCTGTAGCAGATGTGTACCCCGGATTGTCGACTCCCAAAGGGCTACCTCGGCCTGGAGTCCCGAAGGGTCCTCCACGACCACCATTTCTGAGGAGGACGGTTGCGTCCTCCACACTCAAGGTCGGGACACAGCCCTTCTAGGCGGCCTCCTTCCGCGCCGTTGGGCGCGGTCATAAGTACGGACCTCTTAGGGGTCCTGTCTCCTCGGACCACCCGACGTCAGGTGTCCCAGTGTGTGAACCCGTGTTTGCTCCGCCGAATCGCGAGTGTGCGGACTGTAGTCCTAAGGTGACGTGGGACTGGGAGGGACGGGAGCTGCCGAGAGACTACGACGACGTGGGGACGACAGGGACCTTTGTGTAGGTCCTTTTGCGAGGTGGGTACTTCCTTCTTCGTGTCGGACCAGTCATTCGAAGTCGAACAAAGTGTTAAATTACCTCTGTCTTAAACAAAGTCCGTCCGGGTAAAAGTTTCTAGTAAAAACCGTACAAGTCACAACGTGTAGGTTCATAGATAAACAGGAAGAGAAACTTGTCCACAAAAATTCTTTGACGGAGAGGATGTTTTTTTTTTTTTGTTTTGAGACCGATACTCCGAAAAGTATGTTCGCGAGTTTTTTTGTGTTTCTTGTCTTCGAATCCCAGCACAAATAAGATTATTCGACCACGAATTCATAAGCCGTACTAGAAGAAAGAACGGAAAATCGTCGTCCCTGTCCTTTTGTCTGTTTGTTTGTTGTTTTTATTGGTTGAGAAGACAGAACCGTGAAAAAGTGGTTTTTCGGTTAATTTTAGGAGACATAAATACACAGGAATACAAACCTACTCTACGTAAATTTATAGCCGTGGTAACTGTATCCTTACTATGGGGTAGGTCTACAGAAAGTATGTGTTCTAGGAGTGTCAAATTTCTAAGGAACGTCTGATGAACAAGGACTTTCTTTCTCTCTTACTCTCTTTCTCAGTCAATTGAACCGTTGTTACTTTGTTATGGAACTTTAGTCTTGTCTTTCAATTTCCGTTTCTACGGCTCGGTAGGAACCGTAAAGGCAGAAGAAGGGTCGAACATACCCTGTCCGACACAAAAGAAAGTATTAATTAGTGTCGGATCCGTACATCGTGAATTCACGGACACTGAACGAACCTTCGGTCATCCTTGGTTCGACCCGACCCTCCCGACATTCTAGTTCCGAAAATACTAACAAGAACCCTTAATTGACTATTTATTACGTAGATTGTAGGGTGACTGAGTTCCTCGTGACCCAAACTAGAATCTTTAAGTGAATGTCTTCAAAACATTTGTCTAGACTTTACTGAAGACTATATGAGGTACGAAAGGGTACGTAAAATAAATTTATGTATCCGTGTACCTCCTTCAGACTATTTTCGTATATACAAACACGATAAAGAAAAGGAAAAGTTAAACTGTTTCGATAAAAATGGAGTTTCACCAAAATTGGTGTCTGTCTACTTTTTACACGAGAAACCAACGAGAACACTAACGTAGACTTTATTTTTATTACTGTAACGGACCAAGAGACATTTATACTAAAAAATTTGTTTCACTTTATATGAGTCTACGTTTTTATGGTATAATACTAAGGTTGTCAATATAATATGTGGACTTTAGAGACCACTATAACTACCTTTCCTTTTCATGACATCTTCTCTCCAAACTCTTTTGACCTATACTTTAAAGACGTTACTACGTACTAGAGTGTCTGTTCTCGAGTTATGCGATCCGACACTTGTCCCTTATCAGTGAAGACTAATTGTACAGCTGTTCTACAGTAAGTGTATAAGAGACCCGACGTTGGCTGTCCGGTAAATGACCGCAATGTTGACCTAACAAGTTTACTCCTTAGTCTTAGTTGATTCCGTAAAATTGTGTACAGTGAATTCGTCATAAAAGGTCCTTCGTGTGGGGTCCGTCGTCTTGTACCCGAGTCATCGTGACTCAGGGACTCTTTCCTTTTACCACGTCTACTTACTTAAGCTAGATTTTGAAGTGATTACTCTATAAAGTGTCAGACCAAAAGTTTGATTTAAAAATTTTCGACTATACATAAAATATGAGCCCCATGGAAAAGTAAGTCTGATTAGCGAAAAATTTACGTGTCATCGGTGCAATTGTGGGTCGTATAGTCTGGTGTGTCAAGATTTATTTAGGATCGGGAACAAGGACTTTCTTTTCGAAGTAGATAATTCTTTTATTATTCCATTATTCTCCCCGTCATTTTTATTATTTGCGATTGTGACTATATTACGAATAATACATAAAACGAGATTCGTGAAGTATCCGTACTCAGGTGACTGAGAAGTGTCAATGCGACTCTTATTGTACGGATTGTCTACCTCTTGTGGTTCCTACCAACATCACCGAGCCTACCATTTCTTAGTAGGGCCTCTGGGTCCAAGTTAGGAACCCAGTCCTCCTAGGGGACCTTTTCCACCGTTGGGTGAGGTTATAAGAACGGACCCTTTAGGATACCTGTCTCCTCGGACTATCCGATGTTAGGTGCCCCAACGTTTGTGTAGTCTGTACTGAATCGTTGATTCGTTGTTGTCTTTTCTCTTCCTCCGTCGTTCCTCTGTCACTCGGAGATGACTAAAGTCTTTATTCCTGTGTCTTACAGAGTCAGTACCGTGTAGTTTAAAGTATACTTAGTTCTTCTGACAGTCCAAATCAGCTTTTTACTTTTATATAACATAATGTTTTATATATGATTTTGTTTCACTCAGTGTAACAAAATTTTATTTTCCTATTCCTGAAGGGACCACCAGGTCGTCAATTCTTAGGTACGAAGGCCACGTCTCCTAAGGTAGGGACCAGTCCCTTGATCCTAGGGCGTACAGAGACTTGAGTTGGTTTTTCGATTCATTTATTTATTTCTATTTTCCCACCCCTTTTATACGGTATCTTTATCTTTTTTCGTTTGTTTGAACCCTAGTCTCGTAGTCCAGACCGTAATGATTGACAACTTCCTGACCAAATCTTTCCTCCACAATTTGTTTCCCTTTTCAGTCTAACCACTAAATTTCATCTTTGTTTGATATATGTGATTCAATTTCTCGTGACTTTATATAAAAATTTCACAGAGGTTTAAAATCGTTAAGTGTAAGACCAAGGTACTTAAAAATGATGTAGAAGTATTTTAAATATTAAACGAATTATACTAAAGAAATTTAACTTAATAAAAGTTAAGTTATTTTTGTCTCCGAGATGTAGGAACAGTTTTTATGTTGTTATTAAAGAGTACGACATTTTTCTAATGATAAAGTACTTAGTTTTTATTAATCATTTAAAGAGGTCTATGATAACAGTGACTTATTTGTCCCCTTCATATGGGAGTTTGACCCATTTCTTCCTCAAAACTTCTTTCTGACAAATGTTCCAACACCCTACCACCCCCGTTCGGGTCTTTAGTTGTCCTTTTTCACGTCACTGTGCCTCTGTCGGTGTCGCACCTCGTCAACGGTCGGGAACTGACCTTCCTTCTGTGCCCTACTATTGACGTGTCTTTCTTGTCGACATCGGGCCCCCCGTCGACCCCGCCCCCCGTTGTCTGTCTCTGGCACGTAGACTACTGCCTTTTGTCGCTGGGCCTCGCTGGGGTCGGTTCTTCCTCGGTCCCTGCGTTTCTGGGAAAGGAGTGCTGGGGGGTCCGAACGGAGACAGGAGAACCACCCCAGGTTGTCTTTGGGTCTCGTGTTTCTTCGGTCCAATAAGTCTTGTGCGACCCGGTGAGGACCCGACCGCTAGGGTCCCTTCGCCGCACACCAAGTCCTACGTGTCCCGAACAGGTCTACGACGGGTTACCAGAGAGGTCTCTCCGAGAAGAGATGGTAGTGCACCTTAATCACCTCAATCGCTTCAGTATTTTTATACGACTGCGGTGACTCAACTTTAAAAGAACATAGTATTACTTCTGTTTACTTTTTCTTTTTGGAAGGAGTGGTATAACAGGTTACAATAAGTATTATACGGGAAATTTTGTAGAATGATAAGTTCGGTGGAATGGTAGTGGAAATATTCTTAAGGGGTGAAACTTTATACATAAGTAGAAAAACTCTATGTCGTTCTCGTGTCTTTGGTATTTACTCGACCGACAATCTTCGTAGTAGTATTGCGGGGCAGTGACTGTTAGTCTTCCAATATCTTCTCTTCCATTCTACGTCTGTTTGGACTTTTCGTATCAGGTTCCCGCATCTTAAACGGACAGGGACACCTTTCTGTGTCCTACGTCGAGAAAAAATCCACACACACCCAATAAATATTTATGGCCAGTATTCGGTCCACGTCTCGTTTAAGTTTTAAAGTTTCTAACCTTCTATCTTAGTGGGAGTCAAGGGTTGTTATTACGTCACGTGGGTCTTCATGTGTTAACTTCTTTGTCTTAAAGAACCGGAGCACCTTTAATTTTCCTTGTATAAACATTGTAATTTATTGAGTCCGGTGTCTCTGTCAGTTTTCATGTTAACGACTTAATGATCTTGTACTACTATGACTTGTGAGATATTTTACATCGGACTACGGTTTCTCAACGATTTTGCTTTCTTTTCTTTTTTTCCGTCTTAGTATTTGTAAAAGGAATCGGTTTTATCTCTCTTCGACTACCACACGAGTTATATTTTTACATTCTTTTTCTTGAGTCCGTTCGTCTTGTTATCTTAATCATGTGAATTTTTGTTTAAGTAAATATCCCTTCGTCTTTTTTCACCTCTACTGTTCACGTACTTCAGTGACTTTTCTTTTACCTCAATTATGTATGTTTTCACATGTAAGCACATGGCCCTATCTCTTCTTTATTTTGACTGTTTATGTATTTTATCAAGAAACTTATTTTTTATCTATTTGATGAAAAAATCATTTTTTCTTATATAATTGTAGGTTTGGATTCCTACACTTTTTACCTTGACTAATTTTCGTAAGACTTTCTTATAAAGGAGGTTATATACGATTATTAAAACTCCTACACTTATCTGGTAAAAGATATTTATATTTTCATGACATGACGTTTAACTGAGTTGTTTTCTATCTTGTGAACTTGTCTGGGGTTTGGTTCCTTCTTTAACTCTTTCAACAGGTTCTAGACGAAGAGTTATTTCAAGGTCTGTTAAAGTACGTACTTAAGTAAGTCTGTAAGTTCTTTGTCTATTAAGTCCTCGAAAATTTTAACAGGATTTCGTATTTCAATCTTAATTACGAAGGATTAAGAAAGACATTTTGGCGATATCGTATTTACGGATTTGAACTGTCCCTATTGTGACTTTTGTTATGGATATTTGGTTTGGGTGCTCAGTGTCTTAAAGTCGTTTGTCTTAGGTATAATGTAAATTTTTTATTATTAGGTCACTCGGTCCATCCCAAAACAAGCCTAACAGTTCTTGTTAAGTTACAATTTTATCGAATTAAGTCGAATATTTCTCCGTCTTTCATTATTTTATTATACCAGTGTAGATATTCACGGTTTTTGAATGGACCATCTTAAGTCGTCGGTTAAGATACAAATAAATTATAGTTTTGTATTACAGTAAATGATATTTCGTTTAGCCCGACGATTTTAAAATTGTTCTAAGTTTATTTAATTTGAGACTTAGTTAATGATTTCTTACTTAGTGTTACTAAACAAAGGTATAGTTGTCGGAAGTCAAAACTGTCCTCTCTCAGTGAACGAAGACTCTGTTTTTCCCTTCAGACTTATCCTTTCACACTTGACTCCAAGACTTCCACGCGAACCTCGGTCCATACTCGTACCAAAACAAGTCAGCGAGTCAGCACAGACTGAGGAACGTTCGGGTCCTTCTCGTCGTACGGTCCGGAGGGACAGGAAGTGGTAGAGGGTCTCGGACGAGTTTGAGTGCAGATAGCTCGGCGACTACGGTACATTGGTAGAGTAGGAGACAGTAGGGGAAGAGGAGGACGGGAGTTAGAAAGGATCGTAGTCCCAGAAAAGGTTACTCAGTTGAGAAACGTAGTCCACCGGTTTCATAACCTCGAAGTCAAAGTCGCAGTCAGGAAGGTTGCGTATAAGTTCCAACTTAGGAAATCCTGACTGACCACACTGGAGGAACGGCAGGTTCCCTGCGAGCGAGTGTTGGTAATAGGTCCTCCTTCCCGGTGCCTGTGTCCCTGACCCCGTCTCAGGACGGACTACAGGACCCCCCTTCGAAGTATCAAATAGTCAAATTGTTTTTCACTTCTTTTCGGACCTGTCAAAAGGTCAATTAGAGTAGTTACACCTGTTGAGTCGACATGGACACTCAAGGAGTCACCGTTCATTGTGTGTACTTGAGAACACAGAGGAACTTAGATCATCTTGATAGACATGTCGACTCTAATTGGTTCACTAGGGGTTGTAAGACTAAAGGTGACCCGACAACTTTTAGAGTGATGTGGTTGTTATGAAGTCGTAAAAACGGACAAGTTCGAAAAATACGACGGATATCAATTTCAACCGACGTTAATTTGTGTTCAAAAACAGATTTTTCGGGTAATAACAGGAACAAATCGACGGATTAAAGGAAGGTAATTATATAAGAATCTCCACAAGGGTTAGTGAAAAAGGACCGATTAAACCCTTCGTGTAAAATGTTTCTCGTCCATTAAAATTTGTAGTAACATTACGACCAGAAAGTAATAAAGAGATTATTTGTTGTATTAACCATGACCGACTCCGGTGGATGTCTAGTTGGAAATCTGTTTGGAACATATAAGTTCAATATTTTGAAGAAGGACTCGGGTCAGTATAATAGAACCCCCTTTAAAACTCTTTCTGACGTCTAAATTGAAAGGAGAAAGAACGAAGGAAGTCGGGAGAAGTTAGGGAGATTTTGTCGCAAATGACAAGGTACAGGACCTCTTCGTTCGTATTAACGTCCTCGAGATTCTTTATTTCCCTTCTTAGGCAGTGTAGGATAAAAATGGTAAAACAAAACTTTCGAAAGCTACACATTGACGAAAATAATTTACGTAAATGCGTATACAAGAGATGTTCTCTTCTTTGACACACACACGACAGGCGACCCAGCTCCTACAGTAAACCTCTTAGTTGGAGTTAATTTAGATTAATGTAAGGGGAAGTTCAGCTTCTCGTGCTTTTCCCAGGTATTTGAAATAAAATTAACATTCAGTTAATGTAACAGTTCTGCGTCTTTTTTATAACTTGCCTATACTGTCTCCGAAGGATGTACGTGGTACCCGACGGTTCGTTTCCCAACTAAAAGGTCAGGTGTAAGTTCACAATCGGTTTGACAACAAAGTGAGAACTTGATTATGGTAACAAAGGTTACCTCTGCTTTAGAGTACAACTTTTCTGTAGGAACACCACATCCTTCGTTCTACTTCGTAAGTACGTTTGGTCAGTTGGTTCCCTCGTCTGTTCTGGTCTTAAGAGAATTTGAGTCTATTGGTCGTAGTAACCTTTGACGCCGGTTTTTGTAGTCAGTTCTTA
Organism: Capra ibex; assembly: GCA_006410555.1. Lineage (NCBI taxonomy): Eukaryota > Metazoa > Chordata > Mammalia > Artiodactyla > Bovidae > Capra > Capra ibex. The sequence continues at coordinate 63,043,829 of SJYO01045292.1, forward strand.
AAATATCTGTAAAAACTAGAAAGTATCCGAAGACCCTTTATTGAGGTATTTTAGTAAGGTTCCTTTACACTATGACACTAACCAGTCCAGGTTCAGTATGTTAGGGAGGACGTTGACTCCTACCTTAATTAAGGGGTCTCGTGGACCCGGTTCTCATACCCTCCCGTAGGGTCTCGTAAAAAAATTGCACATAGATTAAAATACATAAATAAAAACCGACACGGACCGGAGGCGACGACACGTCCGAACGAGTGCAACGCCCTGACGAGGGCTCGACACGACACGCCCGAAGAGCGACGTCGCCGAAGAGAGTGAAGAGAGCGGGCGTCTCGCGCCCGAGGCCCGGGTCCTGGTAGGGGTCGACCCCGAGTACCCGAGGCAGCACACCGGCGGCCGAGGTCTCGTGTCCGAGAGATCATCACCGTGCGCCTGAATCAACGAGGTGTCGCACACTCTACTCTAGAAGGGTCCAGTCCCTAGCTTGGACACAGAGGACGTAACCGTCCACCTAGAAATGGCGGCTCGGTGATCCCTCCGGAACCGTATAGTAACTACAATGACTTTTATCCCAGACCGACGAGCGGCGAGTTTTCGATTAATTCTCCGTCTCAGAGACCTTTCTTTCAGATGGAGTCTCCGTTTGTCGGCCCCCTCGTCCCGTGCCCCACCAGACCACAGGTTTCCGCCTGGGGGGGGTTGACTATTAGTCACCCGTCCCCGAAAGTATCCGATCCCTCCCCCGATGCGAGTTCGGGTGGCAGTAGAGGTTGTCAGCAGAACTTTGGTCAGTACACCCCAGACTAGTCGCAGCAGAACTAACAAAACTCATGTCAATCAGAAGTCAGGGTCCCAGTCGCACAGGGGCGAAGAACTCCAGTCAAGGCCCTTTACACCTGCCGATGTAGTGCGGACATCAGACCAGTGGTAGCCGTTACAGAAGGCGGACAGGCCCGAGAGTCGTGGACATTCTGTCGAGTGTCCTGTACCGAGTCCCCTAACAGGAGTGAGGAAGTCCTCCTTGGTTGCCAGGAGCTGAAACAAATTAATCGTCATTTATTACCAAATAATAAATAATTCTTATAAGTTAATTGTTATTCGATAAAAAACCAGAACAAACTGACAGAAGGAAACGAAGACGTAAAAGAGTGAAAAGACTAATTCGAATAAGAAGCTGATTTGTAAAGGATCCAGTACCACCCCTTCCTGGTATCCCAGGATGAGGAAAATTAATTGTCTTCTGTCCACTCACCTAGGTCCATCGTATCTATAGGTAGAAGGTGATAGTGTCTCTGAGATTTTAACAAGGGAACTAATTTTATAATTACCTACAAGATCAAGAACCCATAATGAAGACAGAGGTTCCCTGAAGTCACCTTGATCAGGTAGAATATTCTAATTTACCGTCGGAAGACCGTTACCAGGAGAACACCTTCCTGATCGCCTTCACGAAGACCAGATTGGGTGTGAGGGGCAACAGATCGTCTTAGATAGACTCCTAAAGACAGACGAGACTCGTAATCCATGACAACACTAAGAAGAGTCTCGATACGAGTTACGGTAGAAGACCTTTGACTCCGAACGCGTTGGTTTCTACAAAGGGTCTTTCACCGAAGAATCCCGAAGGCTCCGTCGAGTCGTCCTTCTTAGACGGACCGTTCGTCCTCGCACCCAAGGCAGGGACCCAACCCTTCTAGGGGACCTCTTCCTGTACGTTGCGTGAGACAATAAGAAGGGACCCAATCGGGTCCGTTGTTTCTCGGACCTCCCGATGTCAGGTGCCCGAACGTTCTCAGTCTGCGCTGGATCGCCGATTTGTTGTTGCTAAGGAATAAAAGTGGAGACTTTCTTATGCTCCGAGGATGGAAATCGTTTGTTTCCCTGTCTCTTGTATACTACTACTAATAAACCCAATCTCAAAAAGAAAGGAGAGATGAATCTTTATCAATTCACATAAAATGTATAAGGATATTAATATTAATATCGTATAATAATATCTAAATATAATAAACATACTAATATAATATATAAATATATAATATATTGATATTTACGTAAAAATTAATATATTAATTTATTAATATAATATTATATTTATATTAGTAAATATACATTATATTTATATTAGTATATAGGAGAAAAAGACCTTGTTTCTCGTTAATATTTATAGTCCTCATTGTTTCAGTCATCGAATGTCCTTGGCTCGTTCACTACTTTTACTACAGCGCAGGTACACCCCTAATCGTCTCCCGTACGTGTGGAGAAAATTACCTTTTTTGCCATAAAATCCGGGTCGGTGAATCGCGGTTCACGTTTTCACTCTGGGTGTACCGGTCTAGAAAATTCCCTTTGATCTTGAAATAGGATTGGGATTTAACGGAAACTTCTATATTGGACTTGTAACCACCCATTATACCTTTAAATTTCGATAAGGATCAATAGATAAAAACAGAAATAATTTCCGTATTTTTATCTTTATAAACCAAATAATTTCACCTTTTCTCTAACCACCTTTCCCAGAATCGAGCTAGTGTCACAGGCGTTCGTCGGACGTGTCGACCGACCCTCCCCCGGTCTCGACGCCCAATCTGAGACTCGTGTCCGAAGGACGTACGTTCTAGCGAGTCAACACGAACTAAACCCCGGGGGTACTTCCCATCGGGTGGTCCAAGGAGACAGGTACCCTAAAATCCTTATGACCTCACCCAACGGTAAAGGAGGAGGTCCCCTAGAAGGGCTGGGTCCCTAGCTTAGACTCAGGAAGTCTGGCGGACACAACCGTCCTCCTAAGACGTGGGGACTCGGTGTGCCCTACAGGAATGTCTGGACCAAGGCCCTACGTTTCCGGGGTCAGGACGAAGACGACCTACGAGTGGTTCCGTCCGACCCGAGAGGTGGCGGGGAGATCGACTTATGACTCCTGACAGAGGTGGAGTGACTACTCGGGGCCTACGTAGGACGGAGAAGGACCTCGCGAGTCGTTGACTCGAATCGGTACACGAGTTTTGCTTCGACGGTTCCTACCTATTCTTGAACTTAGACTCTAAAACCGTAGGAGACACCCTGGAATTCTGTGCAAGTCACTAAAAGACCTGTGGCCTGTCCCCACATACGCGTACCGTGCGTGTTCGGCTTGCCGTTTGTGGATGATACGCGGGGCTCTTGTTCTGGGACACTTGTCGAAGAACTTTGTTGTTGTTTTTTGGTTGATAAAATCCAATTCGTTATAAAAAAAAATTTTGGAGGTGTTAAATGATACGAAAATTTATTTTTCCTTTATTCTAGTGAAAATATAAACCTTAGTGACCAAAAAATAAGTAATCACAATTCCAAGATGGAAACATTCAATGAGTCCCAGTATTTTATTATTATATAGGGAACAAACCCTGTATTTTGTTTTTACATTACTAGAGGGACGCTCTCCATTTTTACCTTTATAAACCTACTCACTCGTTTTTCGGAATGTCGGCGGAAACCTCTCTTGGGTGACCCCCCAGGAATCACTACCCACCATAGTTTTTGTTCCTCGAGTCGGAAAATCCAATCTTAGTGGACCTTTCTAACTTTCCCGAAATTTCAAGACTACGGGTCCGGAAGGGGTCCCTGACCCTGAATTGGACGGACTTTACTGACGATCGTACTCATGTCCACCCCGAGGGGACCACCGAGTCGCCCTTTCTTAGACGGACGGTTTCGCCCTCTCCACGTGAACTGGGACCCAACCCTTCTACGGGACCTCTTCCTTTACCGATGGGTTAGATCTTAAGAACGGACCTTTAGGCTACCTGTCTCCCCGGACCGGCCGACGTCAGACACCCGAGTGTTTTCTGAGTCTGTATTGAGTCGATGATTTGTTGTTGTTTATATATATATGTGTACCGGTCCCGAAAGGCCCACTGTAATCACCGTCTCTTTGACGGACAGTTGCGTCCTCTACATTCTGTGTACCGGACTAGGGACCCAGCCCTTCTAGGGGACCTCCTCCCGTACCGTTGGGTGAGGTCATAAGAACGGACCTCTTAGAGCACCTGTCCCTTGGGACCACCCATGTCAGGTACCCCAGCGTTTCTCAGCCTGTGCTGACTTCGCTAAATCGACCGTGCACACACACACACACACACACACACACACACACACACACATAAGATTTCGGGACGCAGGTGACAGACGGACAACCAGGTGGCGGACAGGGACTGCCACTCGCGGAGGAACGTAAAAGGTGGGACTCATAAAGGAACCGAGACAAGGTGCAGAGGGGGACGAAAGAAGTCTCGTGGACCCGTGATTCCAATGGAACCTATAAATGAAGAAAAGAAACGGATGTCAACTAATCTAAAGTCAATAGTGAATGTCCTCAAACTAATGTTTTTACAGGGTTCAAAAGGGGAAAGGACCCCGGTCCAGGGAACGTCACACCTAAACATGGAGGAGGGGTTTCTCCGTCTTAGATAAAGGGGAGTCGGGGAACTTAAGTCCGACTGGACACTAAACGAAATCGGTTGTCTTACGTCTTCTCACTGTCGCCCAGTCGAGAGTCGGACCCAGTTCCAGAAAGGCGAGAAGGAGAACCCCGAGCCTAAAATGATCCTGTCCAGGACGATTCGACTCCTATTTTCCGACTTTCCGACAACGACTCGGTACTTTCTGTGACCCTAAGGACCGGAAACCTCTTCTTCAGTTAGGCCCCGGTCTCTGTTCCGAACTAACGAGTCTCGAAAACACACTATTTCAAAATAATTTCGGATTTTCTCTATCTCTGTCGAAGACTGTATCTGTAGTCTTCCCCCGTCTTTCTCACGGGGGACGATCGGAAATCGTCATTCAATATATCGATGGTCGTCAGACGATTAATTTCTTTCCTTTACAGAGGTTTGAGTCTCTTACCGTGGTCCGGGGAGTGGGTGTTCCACGCAGGACTCTATTGTGACCGTGGTCTCCTCAGTAGGACCCGGTGTCACTGTACTTAGAACTTCTTTCCGTCTAAGGGTAAGTCTATATATCAAAGTAATTGTGTCTAATCCTCTTCCTATATATTGTATGACCGAACAGTTCAGCCAAGACTCGGAAAACCCCCTTGGCTGGATTTCTGTCTCAGATCACCTTTACGCATCATATATTTGTATCGAATTCTGTTTGTAAAGGTATCCTTTTTACGTAACGAATCGAGTTCCAAACTCTTTTCAATTCAAGTCCACCTTGGTCCACAGTAATGCCGTTGTGTCTTAAAATTCCCCTTGGAGAAAAATTTAAACATAGCTCTTCCCCTTTCTTTTATATTGCGATCAAAAACAAACGAGGACGGCGAATTCTTTATTTTTTACAGACTGTGAACGGCGGATAAACAAGACAAACCTCTGGGGACCGGAGGGACGGACAATGGGAGAGTTCTGGTGCGTGTTCTGTCGGTCGGCAGGGTCCGTTCCGGGAGCGTCTGATCGGCCGTCGTCTGGGCTGCGTCGGTTCCAGTCGACTCGACGGAAGGGCGTCCTCCGACTGAAGTCCCCACGCCTGTCGTTCGTCGGGTCTACGGGACACCCGAGGACTCACTGACATTCACGAAAGGAAATCCGTCGACAGGCAATGACAACCCCTACTGAGCGTCGTAGTACCGCCGTTGTCTGTTGTGTCAACTTCCTCCTTTGTCTGTCTTGTCCGAGGTAGAACTTTCGTCCTGAGGTAGAACTCGGCCCGACACCTGAAACTCGAGAGACGGGCCATAGATACCTTTGCTGTAAGGTTGACCTTCTTGTCTGGGGGGGGCGGGGNGGGGGCGGTTGCTTCTCGGGGTCCCGAGGATGGATCTGAGAGGGAACGGATTCTCCTATAGGATTAATAGACACATTGGCTTATCTTAGTATGTAAGATAATACGAATAACCCCATACTGGTGTCCGGATAACTATTAACAGGCGACAATTGATAGATCCGAATTCCGTATACTTAGTACTCAATTTAAACTAACATAGAAAGAAAAGGAAACAAGTCTGATCAAAGTCCCTTAAACCCCTCCGTCCAAACCCGTGTATGAGAATGCCATATATTGCAAAAGTTTGTGACCAGCCCCAGGAACCGATTCTCCTCTGAGACGGCACCCGGGCGGGAACATTAGTCGACGTGAGGCGATAGACGCAGCAGGAAGACTCACAAAGGGCCTTGCGCAGCGATGTTGTCGAAGTGGGAGACAAGGTTCTTGGTTCTCACTACGAACTATGTATCTTTTTATAGACCCATTTTTTTACAACCATCCGCAAACTTTCCTACTTCTTAACTTGTTGTTTTTAGGGAGAAGTATGTGACCGGGCTAATGTGTCTTTCATAAACGCACTTTTCATTCAACCATCTACAAACTTTCGACTTCTTAACTTGACTTTTCTTTATAAAAAGTATGTGATCGGGTTAACGTAAAAAGACTGAACCAGATCTCGATGGGAGTCGCTACATTATTCAAACAAGAACGATAATTAAGTCAAGAAGACCCGTAGGTGTGGTTAATGACCTTTTCTGTTTTTTGGTTGTAATCTTATCTGTGACGGTGATTTATTTTCCATAAGTTCATAAATATAGATGAGAGAGAGACGTCTCAGATATTTATGCGGTTGGGTCTGTTCGAGATATCCACAATGGACTTCGTCTAATGTCGACCCTCCGGTGGCTCCAAAAGGTGAAGGGAAACCCGTTAACTAGTGAGTGTATCTTTCTTCTCAAGGGACAAAACAAAGACGGATTAGTAAATAACACTACAGTGTCCCTTCTTTTCTTTAGAACCTTTAAGATTGGTTTTAGTCAAATTAAATAGGTACTAGTGTCGACCTCACCTCTTGCACCCATAACTCAAAATTCCTGTCAGAGGAAATTTCACACACGTCTTCGATCGATTCAGATTTATAGTCCTCGTAAACTTTACGAAAGACTACCTGAGTCCCGACGTGACCAAAGACGGAAATCTGGTATTTCAGGAATCCAACGGTCGAGGGTGGAGGAGAGTCGTCAACGTTCCCACGACACTCAGTGAGTCCGTAGCCGAGAGCCGCTGGGGTATCTGACATCAGACGGTCCAAGGAGACAGATAACCTAAGAGGTCCGTTCTTATGACCTCACCCAGTTTCACAATCGACGAGTCAGCATAGACTGAGAAACACTGGGGTCCTTGACATCGGGTGGTCCAACAAGACAGACACCTCAAAAGGTCCGTTCTTATGACCTCACCTAACGGTAAGGGAAGAGGTCCTCTAGAAGGGTTGAGTCCCTAGCTTGGACCCAGAGGACGTGACGTCCGTCTAAGAAATGGTAGACTCGGTGGTTTCCACGACTCATGAGACGTTTGACATCTACGGCGACTGATTGACTGTCTTTAAGGACCGAATCTTGAGATGACTACTTCAATGACGAATTTCTACTGACAACAGTAAAATTTTTTCGTTTCAATTATAGACTAAACTTACACTAACGACAAAATCAATTAAAGGTAAACATACGTGATAGTCAATTAAGTTAATTTTGTAACCCGAAAATTTTTAATAACCCGGAAATTTTTTGGCTTAGAAAATATGACTTCACGCAAAGAGAAACGCGTACGCGATTGGCTGAAGTACGTAGACAGCCACACGGTACTTGACCGAAAAGGGGGAAAGGGAAGGAGAGAGGGAGAAATAGTACTTGACAAAAAAAGGGGGAAAGAGAAGGAGAGAGGGAGAAATGGAAAGAAAAAACATTTGACATCAACTAAATGTTACAATATAATCGAAGTCCACATGCTGTCACTAAGTCTTAGAAAAAAAACAACCGACACGACTGGGACCAACGACGGGTCCCCGAGAGGAGCGACGCCTCCGCCCGTGCGAGAGAGCGACGCCAAGGAGCCGAAGAGTGACGGGGCCGAAGGGAAGAACACCGAGGGTCCGAGACCTCGTGACCGAGTCGCCGACACCCCGTACCTGAGACAACGAAGAACCGTGGACCCTAGAAGGACCTAGTCCCTAACTTGGGTACAGAGGACGTACCTGTCCACTAAGAAATAGTGACTCGTTGGTCGTTAAAGTATCTAATGTGAGGTAAATTTCGATAATGTTTTATTACCACTATAAAGGGACACGACATGTTATATAGAAACGACGAATCGATACAATATGTATCAGCAAACCCACAGAATTAGGGGATGGGGTTAAAACAGGGAGGGGTCAACAGAGACTCTATTTCGACGCCCTATATATCTATATGTCGCCTTACAATGAGTCGTCACTTTTCCTCTTTTGAGACGATACGTGTCGCTACACTACCTGGATCGCTTTATTCAGTCTCTTTCTGTTTACGAGATACGATAGGGGTTGTACACCTCAAAAATTTCACTTTGTTTGTTTGCACGGTTAGTGTCAATGTCTGCCTGCCGACCCGCCGAGGGACAGAGAGGAGTAGGACGGAAGGAAGGCCTGGCAGAAAGGAAAGGAAAGGAGGGCGAAGGAAGACACGAGAAGGAAGGGAGAGAGAGAGAAGACGGGGAAACAGAAGGGGAGGAGAGAGAAGGGGAGCGAGTGCGAGGAAAGAGGGAGGTGGGGTACGGAAAGTGACTGGTACTTTGCAGCATCCTCGGTTCCCCGACGACGACAAAGGTCAGCGATTCGACACAGGTCGAGAAACACTGGCGTACCTGGAGTCGAACGGTCCGAGGAGACAGGAGATGATAGAAGACCTCAAACGAGTCTAAATAGAGGCAACTCAGTCACTACGGCAGGTTGGTAGGGTAGGAAACGGTGGGGGAAGAGGAAAACGGAAGTTGGAAAGGGTCGTAGTCCCAGAAAAGGTCACTCAACCGAGGAGGGTAGGCCACCGGTTCCCCCTTTCTTTTCAATGAAGAAAGAAATCGTGTAAGTGACCTCATTGTGCATCTTGTCCGAGTCGTAGTGATTCAACCAGACAACGGACTCGACTGACATCATAATTTCCTAGGGGTGGTCTTTAAAACGACATAGGTCCTTAGTGACTTTAAAAATTCGAGGGTTAGCGTTTGATTTAAGAAGGAAAATATTGAATCTCCAGTCTTTTTTAATGTAGAAACCCGATGAAAGGAAAAAGGTTAAGTGGACGAAAGTGTAAAATTTATAAACTAAAATGTCAAAATTCGTTTGGTACCCCGACAGATACACACACACAACTTATGTAGCGTCGAATAGAAACAAAATACTTTAAGGTCAACTTGTGGTCCATGACAGTAAACCAGTTAAACACTACATATGCGTAACACTACATATACGCAACACCACATATGCGCAACACTACATATGTTCAACACCAAGATAGATAAACGTAATTAGTCCCGTTCATAAATTTGATTTAACCACACGATCAAGTTATACTGAGTCAAAGTAGTTAAAATAGTCAACTAATGGAGTAAATCACCCACAAAAGTAAAAAGATATATTGATTGGAGTTTTAAATTTTGATCGGAACAGTAACTCTCAGGTTTTAATTAAATTAAAGATTGTTCTCTTGCTCTTTCCCACGTTAATCCTATGAACTATTTCATTTAAAATTTAGTTTTTTTAGTTTAAATTTTGTATCTTACTATTAGACTGTTTGACCCAAATTATTAATGACACTTAAAACTGGGTTATGTCTACATTTATAGTGTTTTATGGATGTGAATGCGTACAGGTAGTTATTCCAAATAACCGTCTTCAGAAAACGCTTCATTAAACTATTATGTATATTATTGATCTCTTTACAAGTATTTGAAGGACTGAATGGTGTCCCTTTATTTGTGAGGTAGAATTTTTTGACCCTTTTATAGACCCGTACTTCTGCAGGTAATACTACAATGGATATTATCATTATGTACTTTTAGTCGTATTTGTAGGTTGGTATCCTTTTACTGATTCATTTATTCTCATAGTACTTTAACTATCTTAAAACATGCCGGTAATTGCCCCATCTTTAGGACCTCCGAGATATCCTTGCATCTTGTAAGGACATGGTTTCACAATTTACGACAGACGCGATAGTAAATTAAATACCCTCTTGGTGTCCTGACAGTGATAAATGGGTCACACACGAATCGCTCTCATACAGTCTGAGACGATTCTCGTTGTCCGTCTTCGACCATACATTGGGACACTCGTAAATCATTAGAGATGCACGTCAGACGACTTCCGTCACGAACGCCGCGACCAAACGACCCCGCTGGTATGCCTTCGGGACCTCAGTCGCCGACGGAGGGTCAAGACCTTCGGTCTTCGCGTGCGGGCTCCGCGCCCGTCTCGGCTGGGCAGGGGGGCTCTCCGGGGCCGGGAGTCGCGCCGAGACGCCGGCGCCGCGGAGCCGACGACCTCCGTGGCGGGCAGAGACGGCGGTGGAAATGCGCCACAGGAGGGGCGCACGAACAGGCAGAGGCCTAAAAACGGAAAAATTCCTATGGCGAGTGTACCCTAACCCGGTGGGTTCGAATCGCCATTTCTTCACGGACGGTCACGCCCTCCGAATCCAAGTCAGGGACCCAGTCCTCGTAGGGGACCTCTCCTTCTACCGTCGGGTGAGGTCACAAGAACGGACCCTTCAGGGTGCCTGTCTTCTCGGACCGCCCGACGTCAAGTACCTCAACGTTTCTCGACCTGTCCTGAGTCGCTGATTTGTGGTTTCACACACACGAGCGACCCAGTGAAGTCGGCGCGGACCGAGACACGTTGGGACACCTGATTTCGGACGACCCGAGGAGACAGGTACCCTAAGAGGTCCGTGCGTACGACCTCACCCGACGGTACGGGAGAAAGTCCCCTTGAAGAGTTGGGTTCATAGCTTGGGTACTGAGAACACAGAGGATGTAACGCCCGTCCAAGAAATAGTGAAATTATCATCCTGAGTAACGATGGACCTTTGGGGATTGTTGCTGTCATCGGAGAATAATTTAGCTAAGGGAGACATTTCTGTACAAGAGATTTATTCCAGTCGGAGACTCTACGACCCCCAATTCGTGAGGTTGTTTACTTAAATAACACCCCCCCCCCCAGTTAAGTTGGGTAATGTAAATCATATGATATTACAAAATTATTTATAACCGATTATAACAATAATAAGAACGGTTATCATAATTCTCGTCATCAGTCTCTTATAGTACTCTAACACACAACACTTTGGTTAACGTAATTGGTTTATCCTACTTTTCGCAACTAAAAGATCTCACTATTCAAAGATTCATTATTCCTTACAACACAAGGGAAGACAAAAAGAGCGAGAATAAAAATTTAAGCATAGTACGGATAGGATATCTAAAACGTGACAAATTTTTCCCCCCTTTAGATTTTGTAGAGCATTTATAATTATATTCGTTAACGGTAAGTTGGTATTTATGTTTAAGGATCCGAAAGGAGAGAAAGGGTAGAAGTTTATCACAGAAAAAGTGGAGTTTATCTTTGTATGGATACTTCTCAGGTCGAGGGACTACTTCCTTCTCCCTCCGAGAGAAAAGAAAGTAAGACACAGAAGTTGATAACGAGCTTTGTCGTCGGAAGAGGGGACGAAAACACAGTCAGGGATCCTAAAGACAAAGGAAAGACCAGTGCGGTACGCCGTACTCGAATCAAGTGGTTGGTCCCCAGCTTGGGAGCGGGGACGCGACCTCCACGTCACAGACTTGGTGACCTGGAGGTCCCTTCAGGGTCAAGAATCTTAAAATAAAGTTGTAAAGACAAAAAGCACCGGTCTTTTTGTTCCGTATTACAAATTTAAAGAGAGTAGACACATCACTAATGTTCCATGTACAATGACGGATGTCTGACGTCCTTTTTCCGGGAGTCCGGTCCACTGTTTCAGAAACGGGAAAAGCACCAATAAGAAAAGAGAGCGCCAGAAAAATTTATAAACAAAAGGAGGTCCAGACATCCTAAAGACAGAAGAAGCACACAGTGGTAGGAACTCAACCCTGGGTCACAAAACAAAAGTCTTTTTTTTTTCAGAACCTAACACATCGAAAGTCTAATTCTTTTTTACTTACTATTTCCATTGGTGGTCAAACCTCATAACTACTCGGTGAAAAATTTTATACATACACAATGAGTATATAATAAGTCGATTTTAAAAATGTTGAAAAAAAATAAACTGACACGACCAGGGGTAACGACACGCCCGAAAGGAGACACCGTCTCCCGCCCGCAAGGGGAGGCGGACGTCTCACCCCGGAGCCCGAGCGCCGAGTCACAAACCCCGGGTCCGAGGTCGTGAGTCTTCCGAGTCTTCGGCACCACGTGCCTGACAACGACGTCCCGCACGCCCTAGAAGGACCTGGTCCCTAGCTTGGGCTCAGAGGACGTGACCGTCCGTCTAAGAAATGGTGACTCTATAGACCCTTCGGGGGCCCTTTCTTTAAAATTTAACTTTGCATAACAAAAGTGGAATATTCTATGTTTGACAGAATTTTATCGTTCTGAGTCATGATTGTGCTCCCACTCCGTCTTCGGTGTCAGGGACCCTGCCATCAGCACTCGGGAAGACAGACCGTGACGAGGACTATGGAGTCCCAGGGACGTCAAAATCTTTCTTTAAAATACACGTTCTTTTGTCTCCTAGTCAATTTACTTAATAATAAGTAGGTTTACTATCCTATGGGTTACTAGTAATTTGTGACTCTATTCCCGTTATAAAGTACCTTTTACAAGTGTTATATAGTTCACTTTCTCGTTCGATTATTTATATTATGTGTAAGCTAAAAGACGTTATTACTAATTTTTCTCACCTTCAGATATGTAGTTTGAATTTGGTATTGACAAAGATCCGTTACCGTGTTACCCTTTTCGAAACACTAAAATCGTAAAATATCAAAAAAAAAAAATTACTTGTACGTGACTAATACTTCAACCCACCTGACTTCAACCCCATACAATATTATAACTCCCCACTCATCTCGGTAATATATTTCTTGGAACTGATATATTATGTGACCTCATAATTGTGGGTAAGTAAGTAAATTAGTGAATCGGTAATTAAGTAAATTGTTAGTGAGAGATGGGAAAATGAGATACTATTAGTGACTCCTTCCCGAAGGGCCCACCGAGTCTCCATTTCTCAGTAGGACGGTTACGTCCTCTGTGCCCAAGTCAGGGACCCAGTCCTTCTCGGGGACCTCACCCTTTACCATTGGTAGAGGTTGTAAGAACGGACCTCTTACGGTGCCTGTCACCTCCGACCGCCCGATGTCAGGTACCCCAGAGGATACTCAGTCGGTCCGGAATCCTTTATTTGTTGTTGTTTTAGTGTCCTCCGGGCGTGCCTATCTGTTGTCACTCGTTTCGTTTGAGTCAGGGACGGGAACACCTCGAATCACCCATTTCCTTTTTGTCATTCGTCGTGGGTTCATGTGCATATTGACATAGGTATTATTCACGTCACTTCCTTTCCTTAGCACGATACTCCCGGGTACCGTCGTTACGATGTCGGTATCATTTTAAGATTTAATAATAGCTTATTTTTATATATCGCGGAGGGACACACACACGTACACACACGTACACACACGTACACACACGTACACACACGTACACACACATACACACATATACACATAGACACATACATGTACACCACACACATACATACACACACATACATACACATATACACACACATGTACACCACACACATATACACACATACATACATACACATATACATACACACATACACTACACACATATACACACACATACACCACACACACATGTACACCACACACATACACATACATACATACATACATACACATATACATACACACATACACACACATACACACAAATATACACCACACACATATACATACACACATATACACCACACACACACATATACATACACACATACACACATACACACATATACACCACACACACATATACATACACACACCACACACACACACATGTACACCACACACATATACATACACACATATACACACACATACACACACATATACATACACATACACACACACATATACGCACACATACACACATACACATATACATACACATACACACCACACACATACACACACACATACACACACACACACACACACCACATAAAACACAACAGTCGTCGTCGTAGAGAGTTCACTTATGAGGTTTTGATCCTTTCCCTTTAAGATCCTCTTTTATAGATCTTTATGGTCTTCTCAGACTTTTAAGAAGTTTTCATTATAACTTTTTTTTTTAACTTGGAAGCGTATCACTGAGGGCCTATTGACCGACTTTCACTCGGGGACTCTTAAATCCCGAAGGGTGGTACGAGAATAGTAAGTACGCAAAAGGGAGTCTTCGACCTTCTATTTGGACTCTTCGAGACCCCTTTGTGACCGATTTTGAGGTGTTAAACACCCACACCCTTCCGCTGTGCTGGATAAGGGACGATAGCAGCGCAGAGGATAATCCGTTGGAGTCGTTCCTCAGACCCATCTACTTGTACAGTCCGACTACGAACCACTATTAAGTCTGACCCCAACTCAGCTTCAGCGGTGAGTTTGTCGACCCTCACATGTCGACACGTGTTAAGGCAAATTTGACGTCCCTTTCCCTCTTCTCCTAAGAACACCATTTCTTAGGTGGACCGTTACGTTGGTCTACGGTCCCTCGGTCCAGACTGGGGACCTTCTTTACCGTTGGCGAGACGATAAGATCAGGCCTCTTAGGGTACCTGTCTCCTCGGACCGTCCGGTGTCAGGTGCCCCGACGTCTCTCAGTCTGTACTACTTGCGTGTGTGTATAGTGAAATATTGTCCAAATAAATCAGAACATTCTTTCTGGTACTAAACGTCGACCTCGCCGAGTGCCAGGTGAACGGACCCGAGGCCCTAAAGAGAGAGTCGAGTCTGTGCGAAAGGACTAAGGGGTCAGAGGAATGTTTCGTCTCAGTCCACGACGAAGTGAAAGGTTGTAGTTATTTTGTCCAGATTAAAAGGTTTCAGCTACTCCCGGACTATCTAGACTACTGGAAAACAACCTTACAGTAAATGTTCATACTAATTTAATAAGAGGCACCGACTTAACTATGGATGTCATCTATGTAGAAGGAGGTCTCCGTCGTCTCTTCAGATGGCGAAATGGGGGACCACGTGACGTCTCTAGAAAACATCCGTCTAATATCTAAAAGTAGAAACCTGAACTTTTCCACTGGGATCACTATTACTGATAAAAAATATTAGACAAATCCTTTACGATAGTAAGAAGAAGTTAGACTAAGAGATATAGACATCCTCGTGTGGAAGTTTCCGATGCATAAATAAATTAGATTATCCCTTTTACCTTCGTCACTGTTCTTGTGATCAGTTTAAAGAACCCGAGAAAAGTCCCTTCATTCTTTTCATTACTTAGCTACAGAGTCTCGTAACAAATAAACGAAAAAATTCACAACATGTATGTACTAAAAGAAATTAGAATTGTTATTGTGAGCCACATATTAGAAACGTAAATCGAATATGACACTTCCAGAGGATATATAATTTATGACAAATGTATAGAACCTTTGTCGGTCAGAACGAGAGTAGTTTAGATAGAAATGTACTCCTTTCGCTCTACGTCCGAAAGCTCCACAGGCATAGAATACGGATCCTGAATTGTTCACCAGGCATTTATAACTGACACACTTTGTCCTCAAGTCAGTCCCGACGGACAAAGGTGTCGGGTCCGAAACAAGACCCAACACACACACACACACACACACACACAAACTTTTATGATAAGTCGGTGTTTTTTCTTCCTTCAGAAAGGTAAACGTTCTTGTACCCATCTAGAACTCCCGTCATACAATTCACTTTACAGTCTGTCTCTTTTTGTTTCCGACATAATAGAGTAAATATATACCTTAGATTTTTGTTTTTCGTTTGTTTGAGTATCTTTTTCTCTAGTCCTAACACCAACAGTCTCCGTCTCTACTTCTCACTCCTTTACCTACTCCACCAGTTTTCCACTTTTAGGAATACCTAAGTCTGAAAAGAAAAGGGGTGTTTCATATAAGAAATAGTTGAGAGAGTCTCATTTAAAACCTCTCCGAGCGAAAGAATTAAGTTGATCTGGACTTTTACGGAAAATTTTTTACCTGATGGCCACGTACGTTTGTATTTCTCTGTCACGGTCGGTATTACCACATCAAGTCACCAAAAAATTTATTATTATTTTTATTTTAGAATCTATTGGTCGTGGGAATAGTTCTTTGTCTTCGAGGGATCGGAGAGTCCTCGGGGGTGACTCACAGAGATTCAGTGACGGAAGAGAAGGGTGGACCTTCTATTGGAAGTAGGACTGGAAAAAAAACCGTGCACCTTAGCAGGAACGCCGTACGCCTTAGGAATCAACGACGTACGCCTTAGGAATCAACGCCGTACGTCTTAGGAATCAACGACGCACACCCTAGATCAGAGGTTGGTCCCTAGTTGAGACAGGCGGACGTGACCCTCACACCTCAGCACTGGGGCCCTGGTGGTTCCCGCCGGGCCAGGACTCAAAAATGGGGCCTGAAATCAAACGGACACAAACTTGAAGTTCAATTAAAATCTTTTGTCATTAGGAGAGAAAAAGGTCCCTTCCTTTAAGATGAGAAGTCCTTCCAACGAAATGGATTATGACTGGCACGTCCACCGTACAGACGATCAAGCAACATTCAGGGGATTTCTATTACAGGTATAGTACCAGTGGAAGGTTTTAGCTCTACCTTGGTGGGTTACAAACTGTCCACAGTTCTGACTACAGAGGGGGTGTGTGTGGTTTTCCCACTATATTTCTCCGAAGGGTCCGCCACGTCCCTCTTTCTCGGGTGGACGGTCACGTCCTCCGTGTCCTCTCAACCCAAGTCAGGGACCCAACCTTTCTAGACGACCTCCTTTACCGTCGGACGAGGTTATAAGAACGGACCTCTTAGGGTGCCTGTCTCCTCGGGCCACCCGATGTCAGGCATCCCAGTGTGTCTCAGTCTGTACCGACTTCGTTGAATTGGGTGCGTGTGTGTATGTATGTGCAACAGTTCTAGGCTTGTCCATACAGGGAGGTTTTGAATACATAAACTTTGGATTGGGGGTTCCGCACCGAGCCCTTCACTCAATCACGTCTCTGTCGGGGGTACTCACCCAAGCACGGAAATGTCGTCAGATCGTGTAAGGGAACGGAAAAGGGGGCACACCCAAAAGTCGTCTATCTACCAGTGGCTCCTTCTCCCGAGAATGGTATGTGGCTTAGACGGTCGAGGAGGTAGAATCTGAAGGGTCGGTGATTCTTTGTATTAAATAGGTTAGGCAGCACAGAATGGAGAAACGGAAAAGTGTGACAAGTACCCCAAGAGGGACGTGCTTACGATGGCACCAAACGGTAAGGGAAGAGGTCACCTCCAATGTACCGTACCGAGTGTCAAAGTAACTCAATATGTTCCGACACTAGCACTACGACCCTTTCTAACTCCCGTCCTCTGCTGTCTCCTATTTTACCGACCTACCATAGTCGCTGAGTTACCTGTGCTCAAACTAGTTTAAGGTCTTCTGTCACTTCCTTTCCCTTCGGATCACATAACGTCAGGTACCCTAGTGTTTCTCAACCTGCTTTGACTCGTTGACTTGTTCTCAGACACCAGTAGACAGTATCGTCGGTCTTGTCTTATTATACGGTACAACAATGTACACCCAAAGTACATTCGAGGGTTTGGTCGGCTAATGCGAATCCCATCTCGGTCACCGGGATTTCGATTTTGTGTTAGAAATAAGTTCTTTTATGCGAGTGACTGGAAAAAAGAGAGTTGGGACTTTGCAAAGTCAGTTAATGTAAACCAGTACTTTTTTTACTATTATCGTAATTCCTATTGGATTTTAAAAGTCGGTTTCTTTATGACCCCGGCAATCTAATAATAATAACCGGTGTGCGACCCCGTACACCCTAGAATTAAGGGTCTAGTCCCTAACTCGAACACGAGGACGTAACTTTTCGTTTCAGAATTGGTGACCTGATGTCCCAGTCAAGGACCCTAGTAATGTAATGATCGAAACTATGGGAGTCTTTAAGTAAACCGTCAGTTTTACAGAGACTTTCCTAATTCATTTGAAAATTTATGGACAATGAAATGGTGACTTTCTTTACGTAGTACACATAAAGTGTTCCACGGGGACTGCACGTCTAATAAAGTCGATTATCAAAGACTCTCGTTTTTATTATTATTATTTCCTAAAAAGGACGGAAAAGTAAGTCTCCAGAATCTCTTTTTAATTAACCCCTCAAAATTAATAAAGTGAAACTGAAATCTCAAGAGATTAACATTAATTGGTCTCTTATTTGTAGAACATATGTTAAAATTGAAGGTTTCAGTACATGGTTTATAGAAACTGAAAAGTACCCAAACGGTCACTTGTAGGTAAGAAGAATAGTCCCTTGGGTGAGAGTATCGTCGTTAAGTAGAATGGGACCACCGGAGAACTAATGTCGTTCGTTACACTTAAGTCACAAAGTCTCATTAAAAAATGTACCTTTTTCTTTTATGTGTGCAATTGGGATTTACTGTAACAGTCGACAGTTGGATAGTTACTAACCGGACAAAGTGAACGAGTTTAAGTTTTTCGACAAAACATTACAGACCTTTAACTAAGACTTCTCACGTATACGACGCTCGGATGTACAAGAAGGTTGCTACTGTGGCGAGACAGGTCTCTACACTAAGACAGGTACGTGCTCACGTGCGACCGCAGGCACGGAGAGAGACAACCGCATTGACCCCCTCTCGACGCTCGGCGAGAGAGGCCCCTCCTAATCCTCTCTGGGTGACAATGAAGATGTAGAGGCATAGAGGTATAACAAACTGTTCGAGTGTTAGTTCAAATGATCCATATTCAGAGCCCGACATTTGACTTGACATGCTTTGTGCAGAAAAGAGTCGCACTAAAAGGGGTAAAATTGAAAACAAGAGTCACACTAAAAGGGGTAAAATTGAAAACAACTGAAGGCAAGACACAACCCCGTAGCGGTCAATTGTTACACTACCAAAGTCCACCTGTCACTTCCCCGTGTCGGCACGTCCGTGGACATCGGTGCGCACAACAGTGAGCCAGCACAGGCGAAGAAACGTTTGGACACCTGATATACGGGAGGGTTTAAGGAGACAGGCACCCTAAAAAGGTCCGCTCTTACCACCAGTAAAGGAGGAGGTTCCCTAGAAGGGTTGGGTCCTTAGCTTAGACATAGAGACTCAGGGGGTGTGACGTCCACCTAAGAAATGGTGACTCTAGACCCTTCGGGGTGTGTGTGCATACGTAAGAGGGGAATTGAGGGGAGGGTAACTCCCATAGTGCATCGTAACTCGTCTCAAGGCACACGACGCGTCATCCGGGGACAACTGACAGGTAAAATTTGTGTCGTGGCACTTGACGTTCTCCGGTGCGGTTGTGTAGATCACGACTGAGTCGTCGGTCTTTCCGTTGCTAGCTCTAAAAGCGTAAAAGAAGGACAATGACGCCTCGGACGTCTGTGGGAACAAGGGTAGGTCAAAAGTAGACGACCAGGTACCCTAGTCGACGTAGGAGGAGAAGGACTGACTCTCCCGAACAGTCCGGGAGACCTACAGGAATCTGGCTCACCAAAGGACGGGGACCTGCGCGCCCTTCGTGAGGGGTACAGGACGCGACAACATTGACCGTCTTTCGAGACGCCCCGAGTGGACGGACTTGTGTGTTTCTACGTTTTATTCGCTCTAGTTTAGCCTGTCAATCGTGCCCCCGTTCCTGTAGTTTTGACCTACACTCTTGTCCTTCGAGGACCCCCCCCGTGGACACAGCCCCCCGTCAGTCCCTACCGAAGAACCTTCACTACGATAAACTCAACTGGACGTATGACGACAGAGGTACTATTCTGACGTTTAAATTCCATTCTGTACTAGTCTAAGTAGCTGCTAGAGTTTCCGGACCGTACTTTTCCCATGCTTTACCGGGTCGACCACAGGTCTTGGTCTTCAAGTAGTCCGTCGTGGGGACCCGTGCCCGAGGACCCTCCTTAATTAGGGTAGTAAATGGAAGAGACAGGACCATCCCAGGTAAGGAAAGTCCTGAGTTGGAGGTGTCTATTTCAGATTCTCGTGTCCGCCCCAGTGCACGAGGGGTTACGAATCCCTTCTACCTCTGTAGAAATACAGATTGAAGTGGTTATTAAGAGGTTTTTCTTCAACGGGACATTCAATACGGTGGTTTTTACCACTCACGCACTACCTGTAGTGACGTCCAAAAGTGTTAGAATCATAGACGTCGCTCCGAGGGTGATGTCGAAACGAATCATATAAGGTAGAACTCTTCTTTTAGACAGAAAAACACATCACTAACCGAGTTCTTCAAAGAAGGGATCTTACCTGATTATAGTTTAATAACGGACGGGAAGGGGTTTAGAACAAATACTTCCGACCGTTCATCTTAATTTTTATTATTTTTTGCTCCGTCTGTAGAACTAGGTGGGGTTCCTCCAAATAGAGGTTTTGATAGACTTCGGGAAGGGCACCGTATCGTCTACGGATCTCTCGAATCACGACTCTGTCTGTACCTCAACCTTCCTTTTCTGCTCCAGACCGAAAACAGAAATAAGCAGTGATTATTATACCAAACCCTATGAATAATTACGGTGATTTCGGAGGAAGAAGTAGAAAATTCGTCCTTTTATTATGGTGTTGTACCCAAAAGTACTCTCGTTTATTACATTCCAGACGTTCTTCCTTCGTAAATTAATTTACGTGTAGGGGAGCACGACTACTGATTGTGCTCACAAACCTTCGGTAGAGAAAGGTGGTTGAATCGCAAACACGGTTTCTTTTGACTAGTGTCAGCCCAAATTTGGTGCCTCTACGAGATTGGACACTAAGATAAGTAACTCGAGGAAGGACTGGAATTTCGATAGAAAAGGGAAGATGTCCGAATGTGGGTGAACATAACAATACTCTGACGTAAAATGTTTAAAACAATACGAATGTAAAATCAAAATACAATCCACCGAGTTTGTCTAATTTGACCTAGATGTTGGTAGAGTTCGTCGGGACTATGCCGGTCATTAGCACATATTGTAGATGTCAGAGCCTTATCGTGACCGGATAAACGATCTCCTTAAATCCGGAAGAGTTGTGAAAGGTAAAACGTAAGGTAGGTAGAAATGGAACTGTGTAAGGAGACAAGGTTTTCGGAGGAACATCAAATAAAAGGTTTTAGTTGTATAACAAATTTTCGACATTTCGAGAAATCCAAACCGTCCTTCAGAATAGTAACCCGTTCGAAAACTACGTTAATATAACAACCAACCTTTGACCTCGTGGAGAGGAATAAAGTCACCTCTCGTTGTATTTCCTACCGAACCTCAGGTCCCCTATATTAGTCTATCCTTACTTCAGTCTCCTCAATGGGGCGGGGAGTCGAAGTGAAAGGACTAAATGTAATTATAATTTCCAGTCTAGCTTACAAGGTGTGTGGGACTCCGAGAAATGGAGTGTGGTAGTCCCTCGTCCTTAGACGTAATGATACGTCCGAACTAAGATCTGTACCACTCCGAAAATTTCTTATTAAAATAAATAAAAGCCGACACGACCCAGAACGAGAGTGACACCACTCACCCGAAGAGTAGAACCCCCGAGTCGACCAACGTCTCGTCCTCGACCTAGGCCCCGTACGTCCAAAGTCGTCGACGTGGACCACCCGGGGCGTCGACACCAAGGGTCAGACCTCTCGTGCCCGAGTTATCAACACCGCGTGCGCGAAGGAACGAGACGTCGTACACCTTAGAAGGACTTGGTCCCTAGTTTGGGTGCAGGGGACGTAACCGTCCACCTAAGATATGGTGTCTCGGTGATCCCTTCGGGTCACTCCTGAAAAAATTTCCTTGTTAAAACTCAGTTTAGAACGAATTCGTCAACGAATTTAATTCCCGAATGACAACAAAGGACTTTCGCGTCTCTGTCTTCTGTCGTTCCTTGTCACTTTTACATTCCTCCTCCGTCTACAGTTCCGGACATTAGTAATGTCCGTACGTAAAAAGTCGGGATTTTACATATTCTTAACCTAGAATTCGGTTCCGAATTGTAGCGAAGAAGGAGATACTTTATTTAACGACAACAAGTCAGTGAGTCAGTACGGGTTGAGAAACACTGGGGAACCTGACGTCGTGCGGTCCAAAGGGACGGGAAGTGACAGAGGGTCTCAAACGGGTTTGAGTACAGGTAACTCAGTTACTACGTACGGTAGGTTCGTAGAGGAGGAGACAGTGGAGGAAGAGGTTTTTAGGACGGGAATTAGAAAGGATGGTAGTCCCAGACTTTATTTATTCAAGTGTCTTTTCTGTTGTTTTAGATGTCGTATTGTTTGCGTGACTCGTCGGCAGCGACCTCTGCCGGGCCGGCTCAGACCCTCAGCCCCGGGGCGCAGGTCACGCCCCGAGTGCGTAGAGGAACCCACTGCAACGTGGTACGATCTGGGAGGGTGTTAGTGCGAAACAAGCAACTTGCGAACAACGACACTCAAAGGGAACACTAACACCCAAATTTTCGTAAATCTTATAAGTCCGAAGTTTTCAGTTCGTCAAAGAACCGACTTCAATCCGACTAAAAATAAAAAAATTTGTTTCTTCGGTTCCAGCCCCTTAACTTATAGGAAGGACAGCCATAGATAATGTCTGCCTCAGTCAACGGTTCCGTTCCTCCCGACAAAGATGTGACCGTCTCTTTTAATACATTGTGACAGAACTAACAACAATTTCAAGAGGTTATGTTCTTTCCACTAGTACTAATCAAGGAAAAAGAAGTTGTTACTCAGATCAACGAACATAAGAAAATTCTTAAATAAAATAAAACGACCCAAGATATCGGTCGATAAGTATACAGTCGGACGGGGATTCGTCTCTTGTATTAAATCTGTAAAGGGGAGAGATCATCAATTTTGCGATGGACTTTATCCGCTGTTCTCTTTGTTTTACTTCCGGACCTATCATTTACTTTCTCCCGTGTCCCTCCTTCCTTATCTCAGACACTCTGACTTTGACCGTAAGAAGTTGATATCGTCCGCTACGATGCGGAAACCTTACCTCTGGTATACCCGATTACCGAAGGAAAGGTTTAATCCAATTTTTATTTGAATCCTCTTTGTTTCTCTCGATGTCAGGATCTGGTACTCCAGAAAAGCATACATCAAAATTTCAGATAAGTGCACCAACGCGGTCCAGACCCAACACGGCACGCTTGAGACTCAACACAGAGTACTCGAGAAGCAATACACCCGAGATCAGGGGACTGGTCCCTAGCTTGGGCCCGAGGGACGTAACCCTCGTCTCAGATTCGGTCACCTGGTGGTCCCCTCAGGGGTAGGTCAGAAATAAATCCAATAGTCCAGAAAGCATATGTGTCGTTATATAAAGAGTACAAATATATTAAAATGATCATTTGGTTAAATTAGTACAGTTACTGAGATTCCAAAATTATAGTAGGTGCGTAAACGTTACCTAGAAATATATATATATGTGTCTATATTAACGTAACCACAAAAACCGCCACGACCTAGAGACGACGATGCACCTGAAGGAGGCCAACGTCTCTCGTCCCGACCGGGGTCCCAACGGCACAAGCCCGAAGGGTCACACCACCGAAGAGAGCAGCCCCTCGCGCCCGAGGTCCGTACACCCGGAGTCTCCAAAGGTGAACGTCCGAAATCTCGTGTCCAAGGTATAAACGCCGTCTTCGCGAATCAACGAGACGTCGCACACCCTAGGAGGACCTAGAGAACGCAACCGTCCACCTGAGGAGGGGTGACTCGGTGGTCCCTTCGAGGACGTCACCCAGAAATTGACTTCCCGACCCTCCTCGAGTTTTCAAAAGAGGAGTTTCAACCTCCAGTTCTAATCTCTTCTCGTATTCACGTCATCCTTTTGTCATTGAGGAGAACAAAGCGTCTGAGACGGAGGAGGAAATTTTCGTATCCACGTCTCCTAGTCTCACTGTCGTACCCCTTTAAATTTTGTGGGAAAGGTACACCTTATTGGTGCTAAGATGGGCACTACTCGTAGACGTTTTAACGTCCGTCTGTGGTTGGACCTCAACTTCCGCTGAACTTCACTACCGACGCTGATTTTGCTTTAGACAACTCCACCAAAAGAGAGAAAGGAACCCTCTAAAAGATTCCACAGTCGGTCTCTCTTATACCGGGAAGCTACGTCAATCCGGCACTGTCTCGATTATGAGGAACAAAGTTCCGTCGTAGTTACGGTGAAACTGACCCGACAAATAAAAAGTCCGGTGACAGAAACCCTAGACCTAACCGATGACTTAGTGGGGAAATAATAACTGAACCCATAACAATGTCTCGACTATTTTTACAAACCCAACCAATGTTCAAGGTTTCTCGAGGTTCGTCGGGATGTCGTGTTAAGATACACGAGAAACCTTAGTAAGTAAAAGACTCACAGTCCTACGCTTTTCTGAAGAGACTTATCTTAACTTTTAACAAACACGGATTCCTGAATCCGATAAAAAAGATAACGTGTGACAACAAATTTCGGAAGTCATCAAAAAGTTACTCTAAAAAGATATTCTTCTTTTACGTAAGTAGTGAAGTCTTTTGATTAACTATTCCTTTTGTAAAACTGTGTAGAACTTTCGTAGTGTCTACTACTCTCTCCAGAACTAATTCTCAGGAGGTCAGAGACGAACAAAAGGTGTAGCTCGATGCCCTCTGATTGATCGAACGAATACACCGACCACGGCAGGAACTGAAAAGAAAATACAAAAAGTCCGTTACTTTAAGTTGTGTATGAATAGATCATGGGGAGGGAGGTGATTTGTGATAGATGGACACACAAAATTTGGTTTTTGAATTTACTTAGAAATAAGTGAGACACGTTTGAGGGAAGGTGTGTGTTTCCCTTTACCTCCCTAGGAAAATTTTACGTTTGGGTGACTTCGGTGATGAGATGAGTTTTGCTACATTAATTACCCTTGGAACCCTACTACCTGCCACACAGGTTCCACACGCACGTACGTACTCGCACGAACGAGTCGACGAGCCAGCACCGACTGAGAAACACTGGGGTACCTGGCATCGGGTGGTCCGAGGACACAGGTACCCTAAAAGTTCCATTCTTACGACCTCACCCCACGACAAAGGAAGAGGTTCCCCAGAAATACTGGGTCCCTAACTTGGACCCGGAGGACCTGGAGGACGTTATGTAGTCCCACTAACGACGAGATGAAGTACTTAAACAACCGTCTATTTACTTAATTAAGTACGTTTCATGAAGTTTTACATAGACTATGTGTCCTTTGTCTCTTATCTGTAGGTAAATCTGAGTCGCGATACTTGTTACTAAGGACGTATTTGTTCAAGAGTATCAGTAAAATCTATAATGAAAGTCGATAAGTAAATTATTTTACAGATAAAATAAGTATAGATTTATAGATAAATTTTATCTGTAAAATAATTTACTTATGATTTATGACTTCTGCACTTCTATTTATGGTAGTAGAGAAACGAGTCCTTCTCTCCGCACACTACATGTTCAGTAATATTTATATCGACCTTTTTAATGACGTTGTAGACTTCAGGTGGACTTAACAACGAAAAGACTGACACGAGACGGAAGCGACGACACGGGCCCGCAAAGAGGTCGACGACTCCCGTCCCCCGCGAGAGGTCGACGTGCTACGTCCGAAGAGCCGCGTCACCGCAGAGAACAAGGTCTCGTACCCGAGGTCCGCACACCCGGATCCAGCGACGTCGTGGTCCGAGGCGTCCCGTCACGCGTCGGGATCTCTCAGCCCGGAGTCACTGACACCGTGGACCGTGGCGACGCGGTACCGTCCGCTCTGGAAGGGCTTGGTTCCTAACTTGGGTGCACGGGTACCGACCACCTAAGAATAGGTGACATGGTGGGTCCTTCAGGAATTTTGTACTAAATCGAGCGAGCGTTATCTGAACAAGTATCGCTGAGGTAAAATAAAAAAATGTATTCATTGTTTAAATAAAATTTTGTTTTATTAGTTTATTACCTACCTACTATCGTTTATAAAATCTCTTCTGAACCTACGTCTTTGTTATCCATTGAGTCTTTCTACGCAGGTGTCTCTACTCCCATCTGCGGAATCTTCTCCGTTATCACGTACAGCCCTGACTCAACGTTCGGGAATTTCACTTCTACCGCGACAGTACGGTGCGACCAATGGCCACCCATACGTACTGTAGAAACTTTCATTTGGTCTGTCTAATACTCACCCTTTTTCAATTTATAGTATAAAGTCCACAAACCTTGTCGACACTATAACCGGACCTGAATCCTTTTGAAGTGTTAGTCTATGTCTGGAACCTCGTGACCTAAAATGGCGACGTCCCCGTCGATTACTGAAAAAGGTGCGGAAGAGGTTGAAGTAAAGACCTTTGCAAGACAGATTACAGAAGTCAATACAACGACGACCACGAGATTAAAACGAAGAATATTAGTAAGAAGGAACACAACAGTCCTAAGAGGCCTTTTCGAAAGTCTTTGAGAGTTGACTCGACATCGAGTAATAAAATTTGTTTTTTCCCCCTCTACAACCCTCGGTCGCACTCCTTGAGGCGGGTACCGTTTCCAGTACTCCTTCCTTCGAACCGTATGCGTTTCCGCACTAGTTCGGAGTCCTTTTGGGGACAAGGGTTTACAGATGGGGGTTTTGGTCTCATGAAATGTCCCTCGAGAGGGGGTATTTGTAAAGAGAGTCTTTTCCTCAATTGGACGTCGAGGTCAATTATTTTTAAGGACCCGCACTGTTCTCACAAAGGTGAATGCTTGAGACTTCCAAGAGACCGGACGGACTAGTCCGAGCAGGCCGGCGTACCCTAACAAATGTCAGAGGGTTGACACTCTCCGTGCCCTACAAAATTTTGAAAGATTTTTGTCTGAGAAAACCCTTCAACCTTCTGGTAATCATATTATAATCATCCTACTAATCCTTAATATAACCACTTCCCAAAAAAGTAAATAGGACGGTTATTAATGACGACTAAGGACGGGACCCACACTGTTCCTACAGAGTCCAGTTTGGAGAGACGACTGTCTGATCGAACACACTGTCGGAGAGTCGGTATTTGTCGTGTCTCTCAAACCTCATAATCGTATCCCGAAAAAAGTAACTACTCAGTTACTAACGGTAGTCCGGAGGTATAGGAATCCGTGGACCCTTATATAATTAGTTACATAAACCTTATATCTTTTCCTTTATATCATCAAAACTACAATCGTTATGATCCGAAAACTCAATTACTTAGAAGAGAAAACAATGTCTAGTGACATGAAACAATATCTAGTGATATTTAGTGATACGATACATTTTTACATTGAAATAGTGATAGAATTCTGTTTTATCTAGAATTCCCCTTGTAACCACTTCCCAAATGTAAACAACTCGGTTATAAACGACGATTTTGAAGTATAAGGACGGAAATATTACTTATATTGATCGTATATCCTTTTTATTCATAATTGGAAATTCTAATTAGTACAATTTGGAATCCAATTCATTTAAGGAAAGAACTAACATTGAGTGATGTGGGAGTGGGATATCCTTACGTTGAAATAAACCTCCCACCGCGGACTAAATTCTTTTTTAGTGGGGACCTTTTTATTCAAAAGACCAATTGACTGGCCATAGTCTTTCCCGGTATTTTACAGTCGTCTGGAGTACCGATTTTCTACTACTTTGAGTATTCTGGAAACATATTAAAATATACTTCGTGGACTAACACTGTTCCCAGTCCAGACGACTGGGGACGCACTGAGACATAAGTAGGGATACATATTGTTTTTCCATATATTTGTTTGGACTTTTTATTTCTTTAGCCTAGTCAAAGACCTTTCTGACTAAGGGGGCACAGCAAAGAAAGAACACCTTTTACTTTCCAGTTGCAACTCTTACTTCACACTGTAACTAGTAGAAATTTAGTCACGCTTTGGCTATCCGACTTGATTTAGCATCAGCTCTTTCTGCCGTAATAATAAAATGGCGGCACGGATGAAGATTTGAGTACGTCTTTGCTTTCCCACTTCTGATGTCTAGATATTGATTCTAGTGACTTATCTTTCCTCCTGATTAACCGTATTTTTTGACTTAATTCCCCGAACTTAAGTCCAATTTAAGAGATGAGTCGAAGACCTGGAGTCCCTCGTTGATTTCCGACCCGCCGAGAGGTAGTCTCGCCCTAGTCCCAAGGCGGCCCGTCCCTCGGCCCCACGCGCGGGGACTCCGAGTGCGTGTTCCGGCGCCCGCCGTAGGACCGGCCCTGACCTCCGCACACCCATCGCGGACAAAGACACGGAGACACTACGCACCCGCGGCAACCACGTTAAGGTTTCCGGTAGGCTTGCCAGTAGTGGCTCTCAACAAACGTTTAGATCACTGCACAATCGGTTCCGGTATCCATTTCTTTCTATGTCCCTTCTTTTTTTTTTTCTTACTTTATTCTGTGTTCTGTTTTATTTTTGATTTCAGTTCTCTCCCGTTCGTTCCGCCTTCGGTCGCCCCGCACCCCGTGAGGGAGGCCTGTAGACAGGGGAGCAGGAGAAGTGACCGAAATCGTCCACGGGGAATTACCTACCTGTGTCAGTGAACAGGAATCTGGTGCCTTACGGTAGATGGGGTCTTGACGACGTCCGGTAGAGGTTTCTCCCAATAAGTATCCACGTTTTAAGGAGGCTCTGTCGTACTTACAACCTCTCGACTTTAGAGGTGTACCTCGTCCCCAAGGGCATTCCGTGGTCCAGAACTGAAGATAAAAGATTGTATTAAGTGTAAATCTCAAAAAAACCAAAACGAAACCAAACAGGAGACCGGACTTACACCTCCTTTAAGTTATACTACATTAGTCTCCATTGTACCGGCGACTAGACCCTCATTATATATTAGACAATTCGTATTTTTGTTCTTCGGTGATAAATTCATTTACTATAAGGGTGACGTCCCGTCCGAGAAAAGTCGAACGAAAGAAAAAAATACAAAATGAGTCTATTTTTGTTGTAAATAATCCTATTTTGTCATTGTGGTAAGAAATGACCCGACAAATTGCGTTACATGTCTACTTCTGCTAGTGAAATTTTTACTCTGTGAGGGGGTAGAACTAAACTATAAACGGTCTTTTCAGTAAAAATATTTTACTAGATACCTCGGCAAGATGTCCTAATATTTTTTAATATTTTATAAATCTCACGTTATTTTACGTCACAAGAATAACGAAGGAGTATGATTAACAATGTAGATAAAAATATAGTTCCTTATCAGCGATCAGACTTTGTACTTTGGGAAGCGTTCCCCATCCTTCGCCATCACTTCGAACCCCTGCCGACGTCCGACCAGATGCGAAACCGACGACGGAGCCCCTCAAACAACGTCAACGACAACTCAGAGATTCAGTACAGACACAGACACTGGGGCACCTGACGTCGTGCAGTCCGAGGAGACAGGAAGTGACAGACGGTCTCAAACGAGTTTGAGTACAGGTAACTCAGTCACTACGGTAGGTTGGTAGAGTAGGAGACAGCAGGGGAAGAGGAGGACGGGAGATAGAAAGGGTCGTAGTCCCAGAAAGGGTCACTCAACCGAGAAGGATAGTCCACCGGTTTCATAACCTCAAAGTCGTAGTCAGGAAGGTTACTTATAAGTCCTGACTAAAGGAAATCCTACCTGACGAAACTAGAGGAACGTTAGGTCCCCTGAGAGTTTCCTTGTTTTACCCGAAGGGACCACCAGATCTACAATTCTTAGACGGAGGGTTGTGCTCCCCGAACCCAAACTAGGGACGGACCCCTTGATTCCAAGGTGTACGGAGTCCCGTTGATTCAAGTTCGTGATTCTGGTCTGATTCTGGACTGCGTCGGTTTTAATTTATGCATTTTACAAAAAATTTTACTTTTCATCGGTTCACCTCGGATCACAACCAAAGTCTCTGGTGACAGTCCTTCTCTCTACGGGCTGACAAAAAATTTGGGCACGAGGGGAAACTATATGTCTTCTGTCGTGTACGAGAAGAAAATGTCGAAACACTTAAGAATCCTATTAATCGATAATAATTTATACTTACTTTCGTCTCTCCTCTTTTTGTGACAAATAAAAGTTTCAGATAAAATAGAGGGGTCTTACGTCAGGGAGACCCCCGTGTCCTGCCCTGGACGGGAGACATGGGGGAGGAGGGTGTATTTGCTGACGGGTTCTAGGGTGTCTAAGTACGTATAAGTGGTTAAGAAAAATGCAACATTACAGGAGTCGTTAAAACCCCTTATAGTTTTGTCCATTTTTAATAACTCCGGACTGTCGACGTTTTCCGGTGGTCTGATTTAGGTAGTCCTAATAGAGACGGCGTAGTGTTGTGTGTCTGTCTCTTTAATTGACTGGGAGTGTGAACGACTCCCTGTAGGGGGATGGGAAAGGTGCAGACCAAAGTATTTTCTGGGTCCGAGGAGATTGATAAAATCTGAGGTGTGTTTAGTTTTATATTTAATCGGTCCACATTTTGTACGTAATTTTTTTTTTTAGGGAACTAATAGTCTTACTTTGGGTTTTTCAATGCTCTTTCCCCTAGCCCTCCGAAGGGACTGCCGAGTCAAAATTTCTTAAGTGGACAGTTACGTCCTCTGGGCTCAAGGTAGGGATCAGGCCCTTCTAAGGTGTTTGGGGTCTCGTCGATTCGGGAACGTGGTGTCGAGGACTCGGAGCCGAGACCTCGGCTTCGGTTACTTCGGGCCGCGGAATCTCGGCTCGACACACCGCTCTCTTTGGAGACGTGGCTCTCCGGACGCGCGGCGACCCCTGGTCGGACGTGAGCGACGTTGATCTCTTTTCGGACTCTTCGTCGTTTCAGGGTCGTGTCGGTTTTGATATATATATATAAAAATTCCCCCAACCAATCCCTTCAACTTCCTCTCTTTTTCCCTCTTTCTACATCTTTCAATTTTTGGACTAAGTCAGTGACCATCAGTTCTTCGAGATAAGTGTGGGATTTTTAAAGACCCAACTTGAAGGGTTTCTCGGTCTCGAGTCTAAACCCAAATTAAATTAAATTCGTTCCTCTCAATATACAAAGACAGAAAGAAAAAGTAGGACTTCGAAGAATTTGTTACAGATTATAATGTATTTTAAATTTTTGATTAATATGTATATGTAAAAAATTTTCAATTTAATAAGAGTTTAATTTTAAAATTATTAATTTAAATGTATTTAATTTTTTTATTATCACCTCCGTAGATCACCCTTACGTCCCTCCGGTCAACGTTGTCTCTTCCCATGACCCCTTTCTCGACCACTCTGGGTCCCCTTTAGTTCTTCTGGTCAAAAGTGTCACCCCCGTGAACTTTACCCCCCCCCTCCTTTCCTTCAGACACCTCTTCAGGGAAAGGACGATTACCCCCGTGACGTACAAACCTTCGTCTTTTGTCCGGACACTACTCACACCTCCGTCCAAGACTCTGCTGGGGATCCCGCGGACGTCGACCTAAGTGCGAGAACGTATTAACGGAGGACGAACCGGATCCGACCCGGACAAGTGAGGGAGGGTTCCTTCTCTTGTACCGCTTTCCCTCTACTAAGAATTCTCTAGTCCCACAGTGACTGCCAGTGAAGGTGGACGAGTGTTAGAGAGAGTCAGTGAAGTTACCTCTACCTCGGTGGACGTGTGGGTGTCTCCCCGGCACGCCGTTTCTCCCCGGGATCGGTCGTCGATCATTCCTGGATTCTGGGGTCAGGTCGGCGTCCCTTGACTTGGAGTCGGTTACCGGGACCCGTTTGAGCCCTCGTCCAGGGGCGGGTCCATTTGGAACTCGACGGTGCCCGTCGGAAGTCTGTCTCGGACCGGTGCGACAATGGGAAAGGACTGGGCGCCTCTGACACTGTATTACATGGTACACGCACGATAAAATCGATGCTTCAAGACCGCACTAAACGAAATGTCCTTATTTATTGGGCCCGAAGCGTCCACCAAGTCACCATTTCCTAGACGGACGGTCACACCCTCTGCACCCAAGCCAGGGGACCACTCCCTTGACCGGTCCTTGACCGTTGGGTGAGTGAGGTCATAAGAAAAGAAGAAAAAAGGGCAGACAACAGACATAAAGATTCACATTCTCTCACAGGTCAGTACGGAACGAGTATAAGTACTGGTGCGGTCATAAGAACGGATCTTTTAGGGTGCCTGTCTCCTCGGACCGTCTGGTGACAGGTGCCCAAGTTTTCTCTCAGCTTGTGCCGAATCGTTGATTCGTCGTCGCTGTTATTTATTTGTCGTTTGTTGATTTCACTCGGAGGAATCCACAGGCAGTCCTCGCAAGAGACACACAAAGAACTACGCGACACTATCTAACTTGTTACGAAGAGGGGTGTTTCGACGGATGAACGATTAGGGCCCTCGAACGCTTATGCCATACAATATACCACTTTCCCTGAAGGTCCACACTAATTTAATTCCCAGAACTCTGACCTTGCACTGGGGCCTTAAGGGTCTCTCTCGGTCACATTGGTGTTTCCAGGAATTTTCTCTCTCACTCTGGTCTCTCGGTTCCGGTCCTTTTCCTCTCCACTCCAGTCTCCCTCTCCAGTCTCGTTACCCCTCCCCTGTGTCCCGCCCCCTCCGACACGGGGTGTGCGTCCCTCGGCGGTCGCCCGACTGAAAGAGGTCGTGGAGGTGGATGCAGGTGTAGAATCGGGGGTCGGGACAAAACCTAAAGACTGGAACAGAAAACTGGGGTACCTGATATGTCAGGTACCTTAAGAGGTCTGGTCTTACGACCTCACCCATCGGAAAGGGAAGAGGGCCCCTAGAGAGTTGGGTCCCTAGTTTGGGTCTAGAGGTTGTAACACCCACCTAAGAAATGGTTGACTCGGTGTTCCCTTCGGGAGGTCAGTACTTCAGACACTATTAAAAAGTGTCTTCGTCGTCCTTTGATGTATATACATACCGGGACAGGACAATATAAGTAATTTAGTCGAGTGAAAGACATGTACCTTTGTTAATGAGCTTCTTCTGAAAACGATACCCAAAACCCACAACCAACACCGAGTTGGGGCAGGAGGCCGTGTGTCGCATATAATAGTGTTACTTAGGTGAAGATTACTTTACATTTCCGGGTGTGCACGACCACATGTGTGCGAGGACGATTGAGGGTCAGTCAGAGTGCGGGGGACGGGGTGCGTGGGGAAGAGACGTAGTCGTAGAGACCAGGGGAGAACGCTTGTCCTAGCGGACCTGGTGAGTGTCGTCTGCCTCTCCCCCTGGGACGACACGTTCCGTCCCTCGAGGCGATCCCCGAGACACTACTGGGCCCCGTCCTACTCCCAAAGCCCTCCCGTTGAGTCCTACCTTTCTCATAAACGTATGTCTATCGGCTAAGTGAAGTAACATGTCTTCTTTGATTATGGTGTAACATTGCGTTAAGAGGAGGTTAATTTTTTTTACATATCCCAATGTAACACGGTGGATTCTAGCGGCACAAATTGTCGTGCGCCCCTACCACGAAGCGTTTGTCACCGGATCTTCCCCGCCACGGCACGGTACGGAAAGTCTTGAGTGTAGACACTCGTCTTATTCCTAGACAAACGAGTCCAAGAAAAACCGACACTCACGTCACCTCGACCTCCACTAGTGCTTGTCGGTGTTTATGGTCTACTTACACGACCAAATTAATCCGGAGAGTCTCGACCTCTTCTGGAGTGACCCAGGGGTAGACGACGGATGCACACTCTGAAGGGGAATGTTTCGTGTCCAAAAACAAAGTAATACTTTTACCGATCCGATCTTACACGAAACGAGACTCTCCGAGAATTTCTCCCTCACCGTCAGATGAAGTGTGGTGCCAGGCGCCCACTCATTCTCCTGGGCAGTCCCCGAGGGACGACCACGCCACCATTCCTTGGGTGAGCGGTCACGGCCTCCGAGCCCAAACTAGGGACCAGACCCTTCCGAGGTGCACGGCGTCTCGTCGATCCACACGCGTGGCGCTGGTGACGCGGGCGCGGGCCTCGGCCCTCCGTGTCGACGACGCGGACGTCAGACCTCGGGCACGAGGTGTCGTCCTCTGCCGGGACGCCGCTCTGCGGGTTCGCGGTGCGGGCCATCGGGGGAGAGACGCGTCTGTCTCTCCTCGGGTCCGCCTTCACTCCGGGGTCGCGTCGGTCTTTATCTGTTTGCCTATGGTAAGGATATGTCTACTACTACTGTTCGGGTAGTCCTGACCTCCGAAAGTGCCATCCGTCACCAAAGGTCGCACCCACCAAAAGAGGGGGTCCCTCAGGACCGTTACGACCCTACGGAGACCGACAGCGGTCCGCCCTCCCGATGACCATGGATCGTTCTTCTTGGGCTCCTCCGCCGCTTTCTGGGAAGTTACGGGTCCTGTGTGGGGTGTGCGTGTTTACGTGCTCTTTACTAATCAGTCGAGTTTGTCACAGTAGTCACGGCCCCAATCTTGAAGACGTCATCAGTCACTCGTACGACCCAGGTAATTCCGCACCTTTCGAAACCCTTCACGTCCTAGTCTGTCTGACCGAAGGACCATAGTGACGCTGACGGGAAACCTTCGTGTACCCTAATTTCTGTTCGTCGGATCAGTTCCGTAGTCCTGGTCCTCTCATCCAGCTTCCTCTTTCCTGCACGCTGCCCCTTAGTGTGTCCCGCTGGAAAAACGTCACACCGTATGGCATGGCAGGACAGGAAACAACGAATCACTGATTCAGTACAGACTGAGAAACCCCGGGGTCCCTGACATCGGGCGGTCCGAGGAGACAGGTACCCTAGAGGGTCCGATCTTATGACCTCGTCCAACGGTATAGGAAGAGCTCCCCCGAAGGGTTTGGTCCCTAACCTGGTTTTCGTCCCCCTGTCCCCATCCGTTCCAATTTCCCTCACAATATAAATGATAGGGGAGGGATGGGAATTAGTAACATCACGTTTCAGTCTCTCTGTCTTTCGTTTCTCTAGGAGGTTGGTGTCTCTCGTAGCACACCTTTTTCGTTGAACACTTCCGACGGCGAATTTACACCCATTTATACACAGAACAAAACATTCTTTTTCTGTTTGAGGGAGGGTCTCACGGCACGGTACGGCGTAAGAGTCGTCGTTACTTCCTCGCAAGGGCAGCGAAGTGTGGGAGTCGTCGCAAACCGCACCCACCGCGAGACCTGAGGTCGGTAAGTTTGTCAGCTCCACCATAGAGGGACAACAAAATTAAACGTAGAGAAACTACTACACTACGACTCAGTAGAAAAGTTCCGAATAAACGGTGGTCATATCCAAGAGACTACCCTACAGTTCTAGAAGTAAGATAAAAACTAGTCCAACAAAAAAAAAAAAAAAAGGAGTAACTCAAAATTCTAGAGAAACCTATACAACCTATTCGGGGAATAGTCGACACAGAAAAAGAGGACACCGAACAGAAGAGAAGGAGAACTGTAACAGAAAGGATCTCTTGGTCAAAAATTAAGTCATTTCAAGTCAAATAGTGCACAAAGGAAGTGTTTAGTACAGAAACCACAATATACCTCTTTACGTAGTGGTATAAGTTCCAGTAGATCCAGAGGAGGATACAATAGGACGTCCTCGAAACGTCAAAACGTAAGGTGTGACTCTAGATGATAGCTGAAATTAAACCCCCTCCCATATTCCACACGCAGATCCAGTGAAAAACCACGACCGGACGACCCCAGAAGACGCACAGCCACGGCTAACAAGGTCGCAGTGACTTTGACAGAGACGAAGTGACGCAGCGGAAACGACGAGACAGTCTCTACTCGACTTACGCAAATACGCCAAGACAAGGTCTGGAAACGCAAGAAAGGGTGATAAACAGGTCCAAAGGTGGTTCTGTGTGAGGGAACTAATCGCATAGAGTCACTAGTCCAGAACTTCAGTCCGTTACGTTCGGGAAGTTGAGACAAGAAGAGGAAGTCATAACACAGCTTATAAGACCTATAAAACGGAAAATAGAATCTGACTGGGATGGACCTATTAGGGTCTATTAGAGGTTGACAATTCTAAGTCTTGGAATTTTAGACGTTTCAAAATAAAATCAAATAAAGCGGTACATCGTACTTACAATACTTCAAGTGTCCCTACTCCTCCACCCGTAGGACCTGTAGTAAGACGGGTGTGTCTGTCACTATAACTTCAAAGGGGTGGACTGTCCACCACTCAAAAGTCCCCGGGCATGACTGTGGTGCTGGTGACTGTATGTGCTCTTCAGGGAACGACCACCTACCAGGGTTGATTGACGGGGGTAGGAGTGTGGGTGTGTACGTCATAACGACAGCAAATCAACGATTCAGTACAGGTTGAGAAACACTGAGGCACCTGACGTACGGTTCGAGGAGTCAGGAGGTGATAGAGGACCTCAAACGAGTTTAAGTACAGGTAACTCAGTCACTACGGTAGGTTGGTAGATTAGGAGACGGTGGGAGAAGAGGACAAGTAAACTAGAAAGGGTCGTAGACAGAGAAGGTTACTCGACCGGGAAATGTAAGTCGAATGTTCAGGAAGGTTACTTATAAGTGTCAACTAGAGGAAATCCTAACTGACCAAAATAGAGGAACGTCAGGTTCCCTGAGAGTTCTCAGAAGAGGGTATAGTGTTAAACTTTCGTAGTCAAGTAACCGTGAGTCGAAAGAAATACCTGGAAACAACCGTTTCACTACAGAGACGAAAAACTATCCGACAGATCCAAACAGTATCGAAAGGAAGGTTCCTCGTTCACAGAAAGTTAAAGTACCGACGTCAGTGGTAGACGTCACCAAAACCTCGGTTCTTTCATTTCCAACCGCAATGTAAGTCACGACAGAATGATCATCACGAGTCCATCACTGTGGATGCTCAACGAGGACGTCCCTAAAAGTGTACCCTAAACGTTTCCGGAATCTAAATGGGACCAAGATAAGGACCCAGTACAACTTCTCTTTTCGATGGGTGAGGTCATAAGACCGGACCTCTTAAGGTACCTGACCTATCAGGTACCCCAGTGTTTCTCAGTCTGTGTTGACTCGCTGAGTGAGTGATCTAAATGGGTGGCGGTTACAGTTCCTAGTCAAAAAGGTTCCACGTGTGCCAGACATACATAGAATAAACAACAATGAACAGAAAGTTATCGCTTCCGAGTCTGTAAGAGTCAGTTAGGAATCAGAAGTTCATTTTCTTAGAGTTCATCATCACCTTTATTAGACGCGTTTATATACCGCATACGTATTGAAGATGCGAAGAGGGCACGGGTTCCGTCTGTGACACTTAGCCAACACCGTGAGAGAGGGTCTCTTGACCGATAGCCGGTGTCTCAAATAGGATTCTGTGTAGGTCCTTCGACGATAGCCACCTCGTTTCCCTCGTCACAAAAGTATGACCATTGAGTGGCACTCGACGAGTCATTCGTTCTGGAAGACACAACCAGATAGAAAAGGATGAAAATACACACACACACACACACACACAAATTACAATTTGAAGTATCTAATGTACGACCTGAACAACTACTCTAAAAAAAAAAAAAAAAAAAAAAATGTAAATTGTCCTTCTTTGCGAAGAACCTTTGTTGGGCCGTCCACCTGTGATTTCGGGGGTGCGGCAGAGGACACAAAAACCTCTCCCCGGAGACACCCGCAATCCGCGACACGTGCGTCCGCGAGGAGGTCAACACCACCCGTCCCGACGGGAGCTGGCGCCCCTCGTCGGAAGGGTAGCACCACCGGAGAACACTGCCTCGCGACCGGGGTTCAAGCACCTGAGCCAACGACGTCGAGGCCGAGCTCTCACACCGAGTCATCAACACTGTGTACCCAAACCAACGAGGGGCCGGACACCCTAGGAGGACTTGGTCCTAGTTTGGTCACAAGGGACGTACTCGTCCACCCAAGAGTTGGTGACTTGGTGTTCCGTTCAGGGTAAAAGACATGAAGTTAAGGAGGAAGTTTGTAGAACGACTCAAGTCTCTCCGGAATTAAGTCACTGTCTTAGACCTCGACCGTTACAGACTCGAGCCGTCTTATGTCTGAAGAGAAACGTTGGCATCCTACGGAAACGTTTTGAACTTGTAAACCTTACCGAGATTTAAAATATATTATTTCGAGATAATACTTTATAGACCAATATACTACTACGACCGAGAAGACGGTCAATTTAGTATAAGAGACATGAGATAATGTCACTTTATAACACCATACCGAGAGACTGAAGCACACCTCTCAACGTTTGTCAACGACATAAAGAACGTAGAGGTCGTTGAGAAATAATATGTAGGGAACCCTGTAATGTAAATGTAGTTACAAACATCGAAAATTTTAGAGTTCTACCTCTAGTATATATATTTCCCTATCGTTACAAGAAACCCCTACGAATACGATATGTTCAATCGGGAAATGTCTAATGTACAATGAGACTCAACGATTCAACATAGACTAAGAAAACGTCAGGTACCTGACATCGGACGGTCCTAGGAGACTGGTACCCTAAAGGGTCTACTCTTATAACCTCACCCAACGACAAAGGAGGAGGTCCCTTAGAAGGGTTGGGTCCCTGACTTGACGTAGAGGACGTAACCGTCCGTCCAAGAGATGGTGACTCAGTCGTCCCTTCGGGTCACCTGATGGATCATAACAACTTCTCTAAGTAAATCCACCCTAAATAATTAGATTTGAGTGTCGTCTACGTCTGACGTCTCTCTTCCCCCAACAGTCTATGGTCTTGATCGATTGAACCACCACCACCAAATCAGTGACTCAGTACAGACTGGGAATACCGGGATACATGTCATATCGGGTGGTCCGGGGAGACAGGTACCCTAAGAGGTCCGTTCTTATACCTCACCCGACGGTAAAGGAAGAGGTCCCCTAGAAGGGTTGGGTCCTTAGCTTGGGCTCAGAAGACGTGACGTCCGTCTAAGAAATGGTTGACTCGATACTCCCTTCGTTTGTTTAGTCAATTGTTTTGGTACCGTTGAGACACAAGGTGGTCGTTTTTTTTTTTTTTTTTTTCGAAATCTGCATTTTATGCAATCTTCGTTGGTGAGGCCCGACAGGAGAGAGGACGGTGTCGAAATATACCACTACGGTATCCGGTGGTAGCTACCCAGTAATTCGGTGAGAACATTCGGTCGCACTCAAACTCCTGGTAACTCGTACCATTTAGACGGGAAGACGTGGTCTTAATTTATTTATGGCTGTGGCTCATTGTGACGTCACTAGAAGGATCTGAAGACGGCCCCATCAATTATCGGGAACCTTACAGAGTAAAGGAGGAACTGCACCACACGAGACCTGTCGTCGGTGGGTAAACCTCCCGACACGTTTTGTGTGTGTGTGTGCGAACAAGTTGTGAACTACCATTTAACAACCCGAAGAAAAAAAAGTCAAAAAGTGACAGTCACAAAAATTATCAATTGAGAAAATGTGATTTCCTCAGTGTCTAGGCGAGTTAAATGTTTACATCGAGTTTCCCGAGTGGACGATCTCCGACTTGGGAAAAATTTTTATATATATAAAAATAAACAGAGTGCTCAACAAAAACTTTAAACACTCATCCAACGGTTGTGCCTGTATCTCTAAAATATACCGTTATGTCTAAGAAAACCACTTTTCTTTCTTCAAACCACTGATCTGAACTTAAAACATTCCTCAGACATCTCTTCTGTATAAGTCAAAGGGGTCAAGAAGTATCTGGGTTTCCAAGACGAGGGATCGCTACATACACACACAATCAGCGAGTCACCACAGGCTGAGAAACGCTGGGGTACTTGACGTCGGACAGTCCGAGGAGACAGGTACCCTAAGAGGTCCGTTCTTATGGTATGAGCTCACCCAACGGTAAAGGAAGAGGTCCCCAAGAAGGGTTGGACCCCGAGGGTGTGACGTCATGGGTTAGGTTACTTACATAAAATATGGAAGACCAACGGAGATGGGTCGGATTCGGGAACGGTGAGTCACACCAGGTACCTGTTCGTCGAAGTCGTAGTGAGTCCTCGAATAATCTGTACGTCGTAGGTCTGACGTCGTGGGTCTGGAGTCGTGGGTCTGGTGTTGTAGGGTCTGGCGTCTTGGGTCTGGAGTCGTGGGTCTGGCGTCGTAGGGTCTGGCGTCTTGGGTCTGGTGTCGTAGGTCTGGTGTCGTGGGTCTGGCATCGTGGGTCTGGTGTTGTAGGGTCTGGTGTCTTGGGTCTGGTGTCGTAGGTCTGGCGTCGTGGGTCTGACGTCTTGGGTCTGGTGTTGTAGGGTCTGGCGTCTTGGGTCTACCGTCGTGGGTCTGGCGTCGTGGGTCTGACGCCTTGGGTCTGGTGTTGTAGGGTCTGGCGTCTTGGGTCTGGCGTCGTGGGTCTGGCGTCGTGGGTCTGGTGTTGTAGGGTCTGGTGTCTTGGGTCTGGTGTCGTAGGTCTGGCGTCGTGGGTCTGGCATCGTGGGTCTGGTGTTGTAGGGTCTGGCGTCTTGGGTCTGGCGTCTTGGGTCTGGTGTCGTAGGTCTGGTGTCGTAGGTCTGGCGTCATAGGTCTGGCGTCGTGGGTCTGACGTCTTGGGTCTGGTGTCGGAGGTCTGGCGTCGTGGGTCTGACGTCGTAGGTCTGGTGTCGGAGGTCTGGCGTCGTAGGGTCCGGCGTACGCAAATTGGTCTAGGAACCCACTTGGCTCACGGAAAATCTCTGAGTCTACCTTCGGCATCTAACGAAGGAAGACTCCCAAAGAACCGAAGATGACGGAGACCACAAATAAAATCAGAGCGGGGGTGGAAGGAGGAGGTAAATGAAACGAGAAACTTAAATCGTGACGCGACTATGGGAGACAAGGCGAGACCAGAGCGGAGTGAGAGACGCCTGTCAGTCGCCTGTGACTACCGGACTATACACTCGTCCGCGTTTGTGAGAGTAGACATGTAATTCGTACGCTCACTTCACTCGTGGCAACCCTGGAGGGGCCGCCAGGTCACGACCCCTGTGCCCAAGGTCGGACCAGCCCCTCCTAGGGTGCGCGGTGATTCGGGTACACGGCGGTGCGGACTCGCGTCGTGAGGGCTGGCCTCTTCGGGGTGTTGGCCTCCGAGGACGCGGTCTTGGCGCTCTCTTTCGGTCGCGCGTCGTCTCCGGGTCACGTCGGCCTCCATTCACTTTGCTCGTTCAAGAGGACCGATCTTGACGCCCCATCGACCGAACTTCCCCCGCAATACCTCCAGTACTTCAGTGTCCGAGGGACCCCAGTCGACTGACCACCGGGAGTTTCCCGTACAGGGATAGGATTCGGGACCCTCGCCAGTGCACTAGAATGGACCTTTTATTTTCCGAGAAACGACGGCATTAATAGTTTCGATCCATCGATCTGCTATTCTGTCTATCTATAACTGTCTACTTTTCTCCTGTGCACACGAGTCGCCGAGTCAGCACAGGCTGAGAAAAGATGGGGTACCTGACATCGGGCGGTCCGAGGAGACAGGTACCCTAAGAGGTCCGTTCTTCTGACCTCACCCAACGGCAAAGGAGGAGGTCCCCTAGAAGGACTGGGTCCCTAGCTTGGGCCCAGAGGACGTAACGTCCGTCCAAGACTCGACACACCCTTCGACTCTCTCTCTCTCTGCACAATTTATACAATCTGGACAACCTACACAATCTGTACCTCCTAGTCTCCGGGGTTTGGGGGACTTACTCCCTGACGTAAAATTGTTCTAACGATCACTAAGTGTATGTCTAATTTCGCACTCCTCGGACCGGGATTCGTTGAAGTCAACCGTTGGCACGGTCACAGAAGAACTAGGGCACAGACACATTTCGGAGGGAAGAGGAGACGGAGGGGACAGACGCTCTATTACGATCTTCCTTGTGTCTAAGGTCCGTTGATTTCTGTGGGTCTAAGATTGAGTCTCCCACTCCGGGGAGGTTGCGGAATATTCTGCGGGACTCTTGTTTCCGTCCATTACACGGTTGCTCGACAAACTCCGTTTCTTTCCGTCCCAACAATGACGGAAGTGAAGTGAAACATAATGGTGGGTCCGTTTCCCACAAATAATCTTACAAATGGACTTTTCCCAAGGTATACTGTTAACTTTCGTTGTTTCTCGTGTTTTGACGATGACTTGCAAACTTATATTTTTAAGAGTGGATCCTGAGTTTCATTATCGGATAATTTACACGACCCTCTTACCTTTAAATGTGTTTCACCTGTTAATTTCTTTGCGTAGACGGCTAGGATTTAAGTCTGTACGGTTGGGGCGTGTCGTCACGGACGTCATTCCCCGAAGGGGCAGAGGTCGAGAAGGGGTCCGACCGTGACGGGTGAAAAGGACCCATTACTACGGGGGCTAGATTGTCCTCTCTCCTCCCTTCCTCAGGATCTGGTAGACGTCTAAAAGTACTCTTTTCTCCGCGGTTACCCGTCTAATCTCACTTGACCTGAAGGAGGGGTTCCCTTTTAAACCCTCCGTAAAAACTTCAGTTTTATAAGTACCACACACTTCATCTTGTGAAGACAAAATAAGATAGGTCTCTGTATTTTCCATTTGGACTCGTTTATAACCTTCTCTAAGTCATGTCGTTTTTATTCTATTAAAATTTTTCCTGTTGGTTGGTGAATCCATTAGGTACCGTACTACCTCTGTACCTCCTGTTTTTTTTTTTTCCGCCTCTGTGTTTTCGTTTTCTTCCCGCCGAGGGGACCTCCGAGTCACCGTTTCTTAGGCGAGCGGTTCCGTCCTCTGTGCCCGAGTCAGGAGCTAGGTCCTTCTGGGTGCACGGCGGTGTCTCGTTAATTCGCGTGAACGGTGTTGAAGACTTCGACACGAGATCTCGGACCCTCGGCGTCGACGACTTCGCGTGGACAGTCTCGGCCGCGAGGTGTCGTCCTCTGCGGCGGCGTCGCTCTGCGCGTGTCTCGACCTCTCCGACACGGCGACGTCCTCTCGGGGGACACTCCCGGTGTGCCGGTTTCAGTCATTTGGCACTTTCTTCCCTCGACTATGGAAACATGGATGGTATGAAGTATGCCAGAGCAAATAAGAATATTTTTGCCAGTGTTACCTATTTACAATAGAGACTAAAGATCCTCTCTTTTAACTCTGTCTCTAACTAGTTCAGTGTGTTTCTTGTCCAACACGTCTTTTTATTTTATTTGTCGTGTACGAAGATCTCTGTGTTAATCAAATAGTACCTCTATACCTCTATTATAGAAGTCGTCTTAAGTTCACATAAACACGATAAGTTTTGTAAATGTTACGGGATGTATAAGGTACGCTCTTCGCCATAACTGATACCGGGCCACCATTTCTTAGGTGAACGTTACTTCTTCATCCTCTGCACCCAAGCTAGGGACTCAGTCCTTCTAGGCGACCTCTCCCTTTACCGTTGGGTGAAGTTGTGAGTACGGACCTTTTAGAGTACCCGTCTCCTCGGACCGCCCGACGTCAGGTACCCCACTGCTTCTCAGCCTGTCGTGAATCACTGACGACGACGACGACGATTCAGCGAAGTCAGCACAGACCGAGACACGTTGGGGTGTGTGCCGTCGGGTGGTTCGAGGGGGCAAGGACCCTAAGAGGTCCGTTCTTGTGACCTCACCCAACGGTAAAGGAAGAAGTGACGTACCTTCACGTTTCACTTTCACTTCAGCGAGTCA
This sequence comes from Capra ibex, assembly GCA_006410555.1. NCBI lineage: Eukaryota > Metazoa > Chordata > Mammalia > Artiodactyla > Bovidae > Capra > Capra ibex. The sequence continues at coordinate 63,087,412 of SJYO01045292.1, forward strand.
GCACAGGTTGAGGATCGCCGGGCACCTGACGTCGGGTGGTCCGGGGAGACAGGTACCCTAAAAGGTTCGTTCTCATGACCTCACCCAACGGTAACGGAAGAGGTTGAATCGTTGAGTTGTTGTGGTTTTACTTATTGTCCCAATAAAGTCTCCCAAAAGTTAAGGAGTCCTCCGACCCTTAATCGTACCTAGACCTTTGTACCTTCACTTCCCTCGTCAATTTTGACTTTACTAGACAAGGTGTATTAGTTCAGAGTGAGTAAGGCAGTCGTCGAACATACCTTTCTGGTAAAGACCCGTCGTGACCATCCGTTATCCCTACGCTTCCACTAATTTTCCTTCAGAATCAAGAACTCCCGAGGAGGATTCCGACACTCCGCCTCCACTAGTCTGTAACATTAAGTCACACTTTTCACGACGTCACCTCTATTCTTCGTCTGTCGTGTGTCTGTCCTTCTTGTTTTCCTCTTAGTTAGTTCGTGGTTCGAACGAACGACACCCCTAAGCCCGTCGGCCTTGTTACCGCCACATAAGACAGACGTTTATTCCGGTTTATGGCACCTTCTCTTAACTTTCTCGTACGGTCCCTCTCTCTCGTCGTAAGGTATACCTTTGTTAGTACGGGCACAGGATATGTAGAGGCGAAGGTCAGACTTGCGACGTTCAAGAGTAGTAATAAACCAAGCGTCGAGGGAAACCCGTACATTAGTAGAACCGACAATATATAGTCGTCGAAAGATTAACCAGAGGGACATAGGTAAGACCGGGTTGAGGTTCCGTCAGTAGTGCGGTTTCCGAAAAAAAAAACGTTACGTTTAATCTAGTTCAGTGGATGGGGGAGTGACGAAATTTTGAAGTTATAGAAGGGTAAACAGAATCTTATAACACTCTAGAAATCGTGCTGGACTTTCGGACGTTCCGGGGTGGACCAGACATCTGGGTAGGCGGGGAGACAGAAGGGAAGAGGTCGACGTTGAGAAAAAGGGCCCCGAACCTAGGACTGTCCAGGGAGGAGACGTACAGACAAAGAACCGATGTTTTCAGAGATATATTGACGTAGTCGTTCGACTGAAAAAGAGTAGCAGAAAGGACTGACTCTTCACACACAATGAGTACCAATTTTTATTTGATAAAAAAATATTATTGTCCGTCATCTCGGCTCCCCGGTTCAAACACAAAGACTTTTGTGTTTTGGCCTCGAAGGTAGAACCGAGACGGTAAATGGTCGACACATTGAAACTTGAGTCAAAGAAGTACCGATTTCTGGTTATGGACGAGGATCTTATTAATTTTTCTAGTCTATTTATTATGTACATTTTATAAAAAGGTACTATCAAGACTAAGTCTTAAATAAGAGAGAGTCACTTGTAAAAAAAAAGGGAAGTCGTGTACGAGAAGAGAATGAAAAAAGGGCGTAGACAATTGCAAACGTCAAAAAGATGCGGTACAGACTACGACGATCGACCAACGAGTCGGTACAAAACGTCGGGCCACCTGCCATCGGGGGGTCCGAGGAGACAGGTACCCTAAAGGGTCCGTTCTTATGACCTCACCCAACGGTAAAGGAAGAGGTCCCTTAGAAGGGTTTAGTCCCCAGTGTGGGTGCGGAGGACACAGAGGACGCTACGTCCACCTAAGAAGTGGTGACTCGGGGGTCCCCTCAAACTGCTGCTGCACCTCACCTAGAGTAAAATACGTGGACGAACAAGTGTCTCACTCTACAACCAAATTCCTGACTACAGGACAAAATTAAAATCCCCTTTTACAGTTAAATAGATTTCTTATATAACAAAGAAATGGTGAGAGAGGTAAAAAAAAAAAAACTTAAGATAATAAGTACAACTCTTTTCCAAGAGGCACCTTGTGACGGGACAAATCTTCTCACCCAATTGTAAAAGATTTCCAGATTTGTCATTGATACAGTCTCCGAGACAGTTGGTACAGTCGGGACGGCAAGTCGCATGTTAGCGGTATCTGTTGTCCGTCTACCGCCCGTACCGCACAAGGCCATTTTGACCTCCGACCTAACACGGTTTCTGACGTCAGACGACTGGGGACTGAAACTCGTGCGAGAGGACGCAATAGACCAAGGTCGGAAAGGAACGGAAACTCGACGAAGTGTTGAACTGTAGGTCCGGTCCACCACGGTCACTATTTCATAGGCGGACGGTTGTCTCCTCTGGGTTCTCTGTGTCCAAGCTACGGACTCAGTCCTTCTAGGGGACCTCCTCCCGTACCGTTGGGTGAGGTCATAAGAACGGACCCTTTAGGGTTCCTGTCTCCTCGGACCCCCCGATACCAGGTCCCCCAGGGTCTCTCAGCCGGTACTGACTCACCGACTCGCGCCGTGTCGTTGGGACGTTGACGCTCATTGTCACTACCCTTTCTTAGGGACACGGACCACGACCAAACTATACTAAGGTCTAGATGAACAAATACTGAATTCAACAAAATTAGGTGAATAAATACTGTTTCTGTTGTGACGACGACGACTCAGCGAAGTCAGCACAGACTGAGACACGCTGGGGTCTCTGCCGTCGGGTGGTCCGAGGGGGCGGGGACCCCAAGAGGTCCGTTCTTGTGACCTCACCCGACGGTAAAGGATGAGGTTACGTACTTTCACTTTTCAGTTTCACTTCGGTGAGTCAGTACAGGCTGAGAAGCGCTGGGGTACCTGACGTCGGGTGGTCCGAGGAGGCGGGTACCCTAAAAGGTCCGTTCTCATGACCTCACCCCACGGTAACGGAAGAGACGTTTCTGTTGTGTTTTATTCGGTTTATTCTTCGACGAGAAACTCCATTTCAACTAAAGTCTTACTCTCCTCAGAACAGTTCTACCAACTGTTCACCGGGTCAAGACCTCCGCAGAACTGTTCTCGCCCACCGCTACGTCGGCCCCTTTCCACTGCCTCACACGCACGCCCCTGCACACTCCTCACAGACCCTCACACGTAGGACCGTTTTTAGTGGGAACTGCACCGGGACCCCTCTAGGGCTCTGTGAAGAGGACACCACTGCTCCAGTGAGAACCGTCCACCACTGCAATCTGGCTAGTCGTCGAAGTCCTTCTCTTTCCTGGAGACGTAGACGGAGCCCCCTCGAAGTATCCGTCACCGAAACGTAACCAAGGACCTCACTATTGGGGGTCTCACGGGTGAGACGTCTGGTCGTACCGCGGACCAAGGGATCGTTGGTTCCAGATTGTTGTTCCCTGGAAGGAAGGACGTCGCCGGCGACACTCAGACGAGAGCCAACCAGTTTGGGAACCAGGGACATGACTGAGGACGTTTCCACGTGAGCTCGATTGAGGCCTGAGAAAAGGAGAGTAGAAGGGAAAGGACTTGGTTGTTCCGGTCGGTAAATAGTAAACAAACCTCATACGACAAAGAGAGGACCTAATAATTCTCTGAAATAGGCGATAATCGAACATTTTAAGAATACTTAGAACGACACTTGAATACAATTTATTCGACCACCGTTTCTGGTTTGAGTCAGAGACTCGTATTAGACGGTAGGGACTTTGTCTCGTAGATGTCTATACTCTTTCAGACTGGGTCCGTACTTGGAGTTTAGACAAAATTTTATTGGGAGAAAACGTAACAGATAAACATTTAAATAAAGTTGTAAGGAAATTGAGTCATATTTAAATAGGAAGAAATTGAAGAAGTTTTGTCAACATTGTAGTATGTCTAAAGGAGTAATTATTGCTCGATTTGAGTGAGAACACAAGTACAACACAGACATACTTTTAGTACTCAAGCAGGAATTTTGTTTTGTGGGAGATGACGTGCGACCTCGGAGAGTCGGAAGTACTGTGGAATGACCGGAAAGTATTGAAGACATGACATCTTAGCATTATAATATGACCGGTTTAAGAAAATTGTTACAGGCAAGATATAAGGTCGACAAATTACTTACGGAATAAATTTACTCCTACGAAGAGTGGCGATTCTAAAGGTAAACTAACGGTGAAAAAATCAAAGTAACGACGAACAAAAAGAAAATATCAAAGGATATCTAAATATCAAGTAACACCTGTATCAAAGACAGGAATAAAGAAACTCAAAGGTTTTGTACACCATTTTTGTATTCGACGTAGTTGCGCTCCGTGACATTTGTCCCGTACAATGTATGAGGTCCCGGACTTCCACGGAATTTGATCCCAAAAGGTCCACTCAAATTACAAGATTAACGAATAAGACGTCGAAGAACCGTGATCTATTGAATTGCACGAACCAAAGATTTGGTAAGACTGAACGTGTAGACACGAGTGACCTGTAGTACGGTTTGGAAACCTACCTTGTCTAACAAAAGAAAAATATAAAAAGTGATAAATAGACACCAGAGAGAGAGGGAGGAAGAGAAAGAGAGAGAGAGAGTGTGTGTGTGGTTGTGTTTAAAAACAAATGAAAAACTGACTTAGGAGACTCAAAGTTCTTATGTGTCTTCTTGGTATGTTTTTTCTAGAATTACAGGGTCTATTGGTGTTAACACACTAGTGAGTGGATCTCGGTCTGTAGGACCTTACCCTTCAGTTCACCCGGAATCCTTCGTAGTGATACTTGTTTCGATCACCTCTACTACCTTAAGGTCGACTCTATAAAGTTTAGGATTTTCTACTACGACACTATCACGATGTGAGTTATACGTTCGTTTAAACCTTTTACGTCGTCACCGGCGTCCGGACCTTTTTCAGTCAAAAGTAAAGTTAGGGTTTCTTTCCGTTACGGTTTCTTACGAGTTTGATGACGTGTTAACGTGAGTGAGTGTGTGATCATTTCATTACGAGTTTTAAGAGGTTCGGTCCGAAGTCGTTATGCACTTGGTACTTGAAGGTCTACAAGTTCGACCAAAATCTTTTCCGTCTCCTTGGTCTCTAGTTTAACGGTCGTAAACAACCTAGTAGTTTTTTCGTTCTCTCAAGGTCTTTTTGTAGTTACAGACGAAATAACTGATACGGTTTCGGAAACTGACACACCTAGTGTTATTTGACACCTTTTAAGACTTTCTCTACCCTTATGGTCTGGCTGGTGGACTGGACGGAGAACTCTTTAGACGTACGTCCAGTCCTTCGTTGTCAATCTTGACCTGTACCTTGTTGTCTGACCAAGGTTTAACCCTTTCCTCACGTAGTTCCGACATATAACAGTGGAACAAATAAATTTAAGATACGTCTCATGTAGTATGTTTTACGGTCCGACCTTCTTCGTGTTCGACCTTAGTTCTAGCGTCCCTCTTTAGAGTTATTGGAGTCTATACGTCTACTGTGGTGGGAATACCGTCTTTCCCTTCTCCTTGATTTCTCGGAGAACTACTTTCACTTTCTCCTCTCACTTTTTCAACCGAATTTCGAGTTGTAAGTCTTTTCATTCTAGTACCGTAGACCAGGGTAGTGAAGTACCCTTTATCTACCCCTTTGTCACCTTTGTCACCGTCTGAAATGAAAGAACCCGAGGTTTTAGTGACGTCGACCACTGACGTCGGTACTATAATTTTCTACGAACGAGGAACCTTCTTTTCAATACTGGTTGGATCTGTCGTATATTTTTTCCTCTCTGTAACGATTGTTTCAAGTAGATCAGTTTCGATACCAAAAAGGTCATCAGTTCATACCTAGACTCTCAACCTGATATTTCTTTCGACTCACGACTTCTTGACTACAAAAAGTTGACACCACAACCTCTTCTGAGAACACTCAGGGAACCTGACTTTCCTTTAGGTTAGTCAGGTAGGATTTCCTTTAGTCAGGACTTACAAGTAACCTTCCTGACTACGACTTCGACTTTGAGGTTATGAAACCGATGCACTACACTTCTTGACCAAGGAATCTTTTCTAGGACTACGACCCTTTCTGACTTCCACCCTCTTCCCCTACTGTCCTACTCTACTAACCTACCGTAGTGACTGAACTACTTGTACTCAAACTCGTTCGAATCCCTCAACCACTACCTGTCCCTCCGGGCCGCACGACGTCAGGTACCTCAAACGTTTCTCAGTCTCTGTCGATTCACTGACTTGACTTAAAGGTCAGATCACAAACAGAAAGCTACCGTTAAACTCTGAGACGCAGACATCTCTGTTACTCCTATAAGGTATAGGTTGGTGACTCAACCCTTCTAAAACAAGAACCAAAGTTCCGACTCAGACGTCGGAACCTTTGCTTCAGAGTATAAAGGGATCCAGAAGTCGAAAGACTTACAGAATCGGGGACCGTAGTTAGGCACGTCAAAGAAAAAGTCAAAGAAGGGTCTCACAGGCGTTGGGTCGGATCGAGAACGGAGGTTTGTTACGACTCAAGAGACTGAGTCGACCCCAAAGGGTCTACCGAGTCACCCATTGCTTAGACGGACGGTTAAGTTCTCTGAATTCTCTGTACCCAAACTATGGACCCAACCCTTCTAGGGGACCTCCTCCTTTACCGTTGGATGAGGTCACAAGAACGGACCTCTTAGGGTATTTATCTCTTCGGACCACCCGATGTCAGGTATCGTAGTGTCTCTACCTATGCTGACTTCGTTGGCTCGACCATGTGTGTGACTGAGTCAATGGATATCCGTTGTAGGATGGTCGCCCCGACGGACGAAGGTCTGGTCGTCACATCGAACTTTTTCCACATTGGACAAGGGTTCGTGTCGGTACAGGAAGAGTCACATAGGACGGACAATAAAGTATACGAAAACGTCGACTCTGTGACTCAGTTCATACCTTTGCAGACTAGTAGACCTGACGTCAACACAATGACAAATGTAACGTATTCTACTAAGTAAATTTACGACTCTTTGTTTTCCTTCATTTTAGAACGCAGACATTGAGAACTTAAACTGCTCAGCCAGTCTGTGAACCTTTCTACCTTTATTTATCTTTATTACACTTGATGACCTACTTACCCTGAAACTGTTGAGTAAAAATTTTTGGAGACTTCTTCTAATCACTGACGACGCGATTACAGGTGTCGACCATTCCCAAACGACGGTGAAGTTTTTTAACTACCCTTTTGTGACTTTTCAAGTTTTAGCGAGGGTTTTATCAAAATTGGGAACGTAAAAAGGGGTCTATGAACGTCAAGTTTTCTTATGAGTGATCAGACCGGATACACGAACTCGATACGGTAGCTGGGGACGCTCGATTCAGTGAAGTCAGGACAGACTAAGAGACGGTGGGGTACCTGACGTCGGGCGGTCCGAGGAGACAGGGACCCTAAGAGGTCTGTTCTCATGACCTCACCCAACGGACGGGAGGAGGTCCCCCAGCAGGGCTGGGTCCCTAGCTTGGGCGCGGACAGTGCAGGAGACGTGACCGTCCGCCCTAGAGTGACGGTCGTGGTGGACCCTTCGGGACGGTAGACGGTAGTTTATTACTCTACGGTAGAGCCCCAGAGGGACCACCGTGTCGCCATTCGTCAGTGGACGGTCACGACTCCTGTCCACAAACTAGGGACCGGACCCTTCTGGGGTGTACGGTGACTCGTTGCTTCGTGGTGTCGGTGACTCGGACGAGAGATCTCGGAAGTCCGGTGTAGACGACTCCAGTGCTCGGCGCCGACGACTCTGGGTGCGCGGGCTCTCGGACACGAGTGTCATTCCCTACGGTGGTGGTGTTCTCCGGACCCGTGACGTCGTCTCTTGTCGGGGACGAGTACCGTCGGTCTCTTCAGACCTCGGCTCGTTGTTTCTCGGACGTGTCGGCATTTATCTATAGGTGTGTGTACGAGAATTTTGTTCTGTCATAGAGTTAAATTTCCTCTAGGTATATTTCTCCGCGCTTTGACTCCTGAATGACGGACACTCACACGTCACTGCCGAAAGTTTATTTAAGTCGTGCAGTCGTGAATGGCCCCGATAAGTGGTCCGGACTTCAGACTCAGACGAGGGACTTCGGAATCATGTGCGTCCTAGGCGTCTGCAGAGGGAGGGCGCCACAGGTCACTAAGGAACCCATAGAAAACGAAAAAAGAGCAGTCTTTAGTCCCAGTTATTAAAACTGGACCTCCAGAAGGTCGCCAAGTCTGAGACCCGACGGTGACGTCCCCCGTCCCCAAGCTAGGGACGAACTCCTGATCCGAGGACGTCGCCCCGATGTTTGAAATTTTTGGTCGTCGTTTTCCCCAGTGTATATAACCACTAAAATTGTGACCCGTTCTAGTCAATCCAACCAACATAGCCCGCTAAGACTGAGGGTCCCGTGTAAACTGTGTCTCTGTAAACTGGACCTCGGTAAAGACCAATAGTATTGTCCCTTTCCTCTCCGGTGACCATAGGTTACGTACTCTCTTCGGGACGTTGACTCGAAATGCACCGAGTCTTAGAGTCGTCCCTTCTCCAACTTTTTGAGACCCTGTCTCAATTTGTAGAATAAACTCTCTACAAATTGTTTAAAGACACATTAGAATATGTGTAGACACACCTGAACGTACCCCCGAGTCTGCCATTTCTTGGACGGACGACTACGTCCTCTGAATACGAGGTAGGGACCCAGCCTTGTCAGGGGATCTCCTCCCTTACCGTTGGTCGAGGTCATAAGGACGGGCCTCTCAAGGTACCTGTCTCCTCAGACCACCCGATGTCGGGTGTCCGAACGTTTCTCAGTCTGTGTTGAAACACTGATCGTGAATATATGTATATATATGTGTACTTTCGCTTTCACTTCAGCGAGTCAGCACAGACTGAGAAAATTGGGGCACCTGACATCGGGTGGTCCGGGGAGAAAGGTACCGTAAGAGGTCCGCTCTTATGACCTCACCCAACGGCAAAGGAGGAGGTCCCCTAGAAGGGGTGGCTCCCTAGCTTGGACCTAGAGGACGTAACGTCCGTCTGTGAAATTGGAGACTCGGTCGTCCCTTCGGGGTATATGTACGTCTATACATTCTTAAGGACATATAGCGGAGTGACACACGTACACACACTCTCAGACGTCCTTGGTGCTATCCCAAAGTCCCCCTTAAAGGACGGTACCCAGGACCAAGAAAGTGACCTCGAAGGACACAAGTTTTATGGTAGGACGTGTACAAGATTAATCAAGTGACTTGGAAGTATTGTTGCAAACGTCCACCCATTGTAATAATAAGGGTGTAACATCTATTTTTTTAGTTTGTTGATTCTAAGTCTCTCCAATGCATCGAAGGAAACCAGTGTCTCAATCATTCAACCTCCAAGTACTAATAGTGAGTCTCTCAGATTTACTGGACTTGGTGAAGAATTATAGCGGACTAGCGACTCGGGGTTTCTGGAAAGTCTCGGAAAGGTGACCCTGGAGGTACTCGGGAAGGAAGAAAGGAAGACATTTTCCGTTCGAGTGCGCGACCAAACGTGAACTCGGCGCCACTTCGACTCAGTAATTCCGAAGTCCTCCCTCACCTCCACGTGTAGTTTCGGGGACTCTACTGACGATTAACCTTCTCGTTTTCTTATTTCGACTGAAAAAAAAGTTTTTGCTAAAGGTTCAGGGATGGTCCACGGGCTCGTCTATTTCGGTCCAGCGTCCCTACAAAGAGACGGCCCCTACTCGTCCTCCGGGGACTCGGGACCAGAGTCGGATCCCACAGAGAATGTCGTTTCGACTCGTGCCGAAACCAAGTAGCACAGACCTAAAGTGACGTCCTAGGTCCTTACGGGTCCTTTGTGAAACTTTTTCCGTCTGAGTCCGGGACTAGTCTTCTTAGAATAATAGGTTCAACGTTGTACGTTTATAGAAGAAACGTAAGACGAAAGACGTTTGTCTCAGCCTTTTTTATTCGTCCCCTTTTACTGCTCCTTGTTTTTTGTTTTTTTCGGCGTGCTAAGTACGAAGTGTTTCAGGACATCCAATAATGGTACAAAATTTAACACTCAACGTTTGTGTTCGACAAGAATTTGTTCTTGTTTTTCTTTTTCGTCTACCAAAGAAAAATGTAGGACGCTTTGAAAAGGACTTATATTCGCATACAAGGGAAGAGGGGTCGACCGTAAGGGGTACGTTTGCTAGGCAAAAGACAGTAAAACTCTTTTTAGGAACTAAGGGGGTGGGAGGTAGAGTTTACGGTTTTATGGATCTTTACTCTCGTCCTTCTCTTTAGCGGTTTTATAAAAATAGGGTGTACAGAAACTCTGAGGTTTCTGGTATGTGGACGTAGATTTGTGTTAACCGTATTCCGTCGACAGTGGTACTAGAATAAAAATGGACATAAAAAATACACTATATACAAATAAAGTTGTTTGTAGAAATAGCGACTAGTCAACGAAAACGATACATGCTGTGTCACCTTTCTCTGACTCTAAAACGTCAATATATCTAAAGACCTAATATATCTAAGAACCCAAGTTTAAGATCGAGTCGTCGAATAATTTATTTACGTAGGAACCCTTTAAATAAATTTTACTGAAGACACTGAGTCAACAAAAAAAAAAAAAAGTGAATTTTTCATCTTACTCAGTTTAGACGGAAAAGTCCCTTATAAAGTTTCTACTTAAAGTCAAACCCTCGGTGACGTGTCTGAGCACAAACGGAAGGACTGTATTTATTATTCTCACTATCGTGAAAGAAGTGTCTTAATAAACTACTACTTTATTCTGTAACATAATAAGTATGTTGTAAGATTCAAGATTTATTTACCGTCAATAATAACTCGACAATGACGAAATAACCATAAACAACCATAATAATTGGACCTTTTCCTATACTTCTGGGTTTCTTAGAACTGACGAGAAGTCAAAACGAGTACATAGACGTGACAAAATTTTATTAAAGGGTGTTTATAAGTGACTGTAGGACCGAATCCACCTATCGTTAGCATAATCGAAGTGTTGTCTGGAATCGTCGGTTTTCGCCCAGAAGGATCTGTAATGCGTTCGAAAGGAACACGGACTTCTCAAAATCCTTCTCCTCTAAGATTAAAAGGGTTAGTCAAAATAAAATATCGGTTCTACATGAACTACACGCACGTACGCACGGTTCAACGAAGTCAGGACAAACTGAGAAAACGCTGGGGGACCTGACATCGTCGGTCCGAGGAGACAGGTACCCTAAGAGGTCCGTTCTTATGACCTCACCCAAACGGTCCCCTAGAAGGGTTGGGTCCCTAGCTTGAGTTCAGAGCTCAGAGGACGAAACCGTCCACCCAAGAAATGGTGCTCACGGTGGACCCTTCGGGTATGAACTGAATCATCATCCGTAAATAGGGTTTGAATCACTGAATTTTCTTTTTTTTTTCTGTAAATTCAGTACGTCAAAGGCTCCAGTACAGAGGTCCTTGTCGTCTCGACCCACCAAGGCCAAACCTCAGAGACTCTTTTGACGTCGGTTCAACAGTCGCCCGGACACCAGCAGGTTTCCGAACCGATTCCCATCGGAGACTGTACCGAGTGAGCCCGTCGAGAACCGAACGCGCTCGCCCCTCCGTCACCCCCGCCACTCTCACTTTCCGCGAGAACCCACCCGGACACTGGGACACTCGAGCCCGTGAGTCAGCACAGGTTGAGAGCCCTGGGGCACCTGACGTCGGGCGGTCCGAAGGGACAGGTACCCTGAGAGGTCCGTTCCTGTGACGACACCGACGGTACGGGAGGAGACCCGTGGCAGGACTGGGTCCCTGCCCGGACATGAGAACACAGAGAACGTAACCGTCCTACGTCAGAAATAGTGGTCACCGGGGGCCCTTCGGGTGTGATGGTGGAGGGGTCCCAAGACAGCGAGTGTGTGGTTTGGACCGTATTACTCCCACACTTGTGGGTCTGCGACCCTGGGGACGCCTGGCCGACGGTGTCATGGGTCGGGGCTTTGAATAGGATTTTGTCCGCTTACACCATTCACCCCTACCGCTCGTCATGGTGGAAGGTCGGTTCCTTAAGTGTCAGAGAAGTAAGTGACTTATGGTTTAAATTGAAGAGAGGGAAGGTTCTTCGGAAGGACTGTTCTACATAAAGGTTAGCAGAGGAAGGATAATTACGACTGTCGTAAACAAGTGTGGAGAGACGAACTTGTTACAGTATAATGAGTCAAAAATAAAGTGTTTTCGATCAGATCAGTAGTACTCCCGTTTACACTACAGTTTAAATAAAAACCTAAGAAATTTTAAGGAACGTGCGTGATTCATGTACCTCAGTCATGTTTAAGGGGGGTTGAGACGCTCGAAGGGTCACTTGTCCGGACTTACTACCTGCGAGGTCCAACGCCACGGGATTTCGAGATCCTCCCGACGGGACCACCGGGTCTACCACTTCTCAGACGGGGTTTACACCTGCTAAACCCAAACTAGGGACCTAACCCTTCTAGGGATCTCCTCCCGTACCGTCGGGTGTCGTCATAAGAACGGACCTCTTAGGGTATCTGTCTCCTCGGACCACCCGATGTCAGGTACCCCAGGGTTCTCAACCTGTGTTGACTCGTTGATTCGTGTCGTGTGTCGAGAGAGTTTAGGAGTCAGTAAGGTGACGTCAAGGCAGAACCGGTAACTACCAAAACAGTGGTTCGACGTCGTTACTTTAATTTTCTGCGAATGAGGAACCTTCCTTTCAATACTGGTGGGATCTGTCGTATAATTTTTCGTCTCTGTGAAGAAACAGTCGTTTCCAGACAGATCAGTTTCGATACCAAAAAGGTCATCAGTACATACCTGCACTCTCAACCTGATATTTCTTTCGACTCACGGCTTCTAAACTACGAAAACTTGACACCACAACCTCTTCTGAGAACTCTCAGGGAACCTGACGTTCCTTTAGGTTGATCAGGTAGGATTTCCTCTAGTCAACACCCACAAGTAACCTTCCTAACTACAACTCCGACTTTAAGGTTATGAAACCGGTGGACTACGCTTCTCGACTGAGTGATCTTTTCTGGGACTAAGACCCTTTCTAACTCCCGTCCTTCTCTTCCCCTGCTGTCTCCTACTCTACTAACTTACCGCAGTAACTGAGCTACATGTACCCAAACCCACCTGAGGCCCTCAATCACTACCTGTCCCTCCGGACCGCACGATACCAAGTACCCCAGCGTTTCTCAGTCTGTACTGACTCACTGACTTGACTTGACTTGGCACAGGTTGACCACCAACGTTTCTCAGTCTGTACTGACTCACTGACTTGACTTGACTTGGCACAGGTTGACCACCAGGGCACCAACTCTTAGGTAGAAGATTCCGTCCCCTTCGTCCAAACTGGGGACAGGCCCCTTGACTTTTGAGTACACGACGTCTCGTCGACTCGGGCCCTCGGTGACAGTCTCACAGCCGCGCGACGTGGTCGCCCGGGGCTCATGGCACCGATTCTGAACTGTGTTGGTTTATTTGTGCAAAAATTGTTCACAGAGACTACCACTCAGAACTCAGATCGTCTGGAAAGTCAATTGTTTCTGATCAAGGGTCAGTTTAACTTTTCTGTCGGGTGTCTGACCCTCTTTTATAAACGTCTACCACACTAGATGTTCTCTAGTCAGAGGTTTTAAATGTTTGTCGTGTACTACGAATTGTCGGAGTCTCGTTTGTTTGGTTAGTTGTTTACCCGTCTTCTGGATTTGTCTGTAAAGAGGTTTCTTCTGTGCGTCGACCGGTTCTTCGTGCACTCTTCTACAAGTCGCAGTGGTTGTAATCTCTTTACGTTGAGTTTTGGTGTCACTCCATAGTGGAGTGTGGTCCGTCCTGCCGGTAGTAGTTTTTAGGTGTCCGTTATTTACGACCCCTTCCACCCCTCTCTTCCCTTGCGAGAACGTACCACCGCCCTTACATACAACCATCTCGGCGACACCTGCCGTCATACCTGCAGGGAATTTTTTCATTTTTATCTCGATGGTCTGCGGGGACGTCAGGGTGGAGCCCGGATGCAGGCGTCCTTTTGTACCGGGATTCCCGCGCATGTGAGGGTACGAGTGGCGTCGTGCCAAATGCATCGGCCCAGTGCCGGCGTTGGACTTACGGGTAGTGTCCCCTTGCCTGTTCCCTCTGCTCCACGTACCCTTGGGACCTTACAGTGAGTCGGCAAGCTTCTTGCTTCGTCGCGGTACACGTCGTTACACCCACCCGGGTCTCACAGTGTGGTTCACTTCTTTCGTCTCCTCTCTGTGGCGTACTGTAGGGAGTATCCGAGCCGAGGGGGGCGGAGCGACAAAGGACCTCAAACGAGTTTGAGCGCAGAGAACTCAGCCGCTACGGTAGGTTGGTAGAGGTGACTCGGGCAAAAAGTAATAATTTCGTGTAACTACCCTTAAGGGACCGACAGGCCACCAATTCTGAAGTGAAAGGTCGCGTCGTCCACGCCGAAACTAAGGACCAACCCCCAGATTCTAGGGTGTGCAGGACGTTGGTTTTTTGGTCTTACGTTTGTTGTCTTCGGTATAACATTGTTTAAGTTGTTTCTACAATGTCTCTTTTTCGTACGTCCCCGAAACGACCGCCACGTTAGGTGTCCTTAGGCAGACGGTCCCGTACCCGTCTCCAGGGTGGGACCAGGTCCTTCCAGGGTATACGGCTCCTCGTCGGTTCGGGTGCACTGTACTCATGACTCGGACACCCGGTGTCCATGACTACGGACTTACGGGATCTCTTGGTGTGAGACGTTGTCCTCTTCCGCGGCTATTGCCCGTCGGAGAAAGGTGTCGACCATTCCCGGTGTGTGGACCTCGGACGAGGTACTCTCTTCGATGACGTGCGAGTCCCTCCTCCGGGCGAGTCCCTCCTCCGGGCGAGTCCCTCCTCCGGGCGAGTCCCTCCTCGGGGCGAGTCCCTCCTCGGGGCGAGTCCCTCCTCGAGGAGAGTGACGTTGACCTCTTTCTGACACGTATCGTTGTTTCCAGGTCGTTTCGGTTTTTATGTAATTTTTTTAATTTTTATTTATTTATTTGTATTAATAAATCATTAACAAGGTTTCAAGATTTATTAGTTTCACCACACAAAAAAAAAACAAAAAAAAACAAAAAAAATTCGAAATTGGAGATTTTGAGAATTTATACTGACTATAGAAGAAAGATGAAATCCTGTATACGACTCTTAAATGGGGAGTAAAACCAGAGTTTGGTCATTAAGATTTTCTCCGATATTCGGTTACATAAAACTTTTCTTTACTATAATATTATTATTATATTGAAACACTAGTTTATAATTACAAAAAGATTTACAAATGACACGATAATTCAATTTATTAAAGGTGCGTACCTGTTTTATTTGGTGTACAAACCGGTGTCTTCTTTACGATTTAGGTTATAGACCGATAAAGTGTCGTAAAAGAAATACAAGTTGTGAACGTCACAAGACTAAGAACTTAATTAGGGATCTTATTTAAAACTTAATGTCTCGTTTTTAATGTCTTTTACAAGAGTACTGTCCCTTTGTGTGTAAGATTACCACATTAATTGTCTCAGGTCTTAAGTGTTTAATGTAGAACATCACGACAAATTGAACAAATTGATTGGAAAGAAAAATATTTTCGATTAATTAATAGGGACTCACTGTCACAAGAGAAACCTTCTAGTACAAATTGGTGAACGTAATTTTAAGATATGAGGAAAGAAGATTGTATTCGTTACACGCATGCTAACTCCGTAGACGTAAATTTCAGATACTAGAGTTCTCGACTGTACGACAGGATTGTTAAATATCGTTTAATCACACTTGAACGAGCTACCGGAGAAGAATTTGTCAGGGAATCAAGTTGACGGTGTTTCGTCACCTCTAGTTCCGTCGCAAGACTTTACGTGTAAATGAGAAATTTTTCCCTAGACCATCTGCTTTCTGAGGCTCTTTGGGAATAACACGTCGTTCAGGGACTATACACTCCCTTCCACTCTCTTAAGCCATCGCTTTCCGTGCCGGTTATCTGAGAAGATGGCGGTCAAGTCAGGTCGTATATGTGCAAAATTAAGTAGCAGAATTTCAGAAGAGAATCACTTAGCTACAATACTTGAATAACAATAATCTTCTTTACTAGTAGGTAATGTCTACTCTAAGCAAAACTATGCTGGAACTGGATGCATAGGTGGAGAGTACGTCCCTCACCGTCGTCTACCATATTCTTTTGTCCTAATTCCTCCGCGCTATCTCGCACCACGAGTCTGAAACTTCGTGTGTGTCACTCGGGGTGTGGGACCACGAAACGGGAGAGCACACTGGTAGAGCAGACCTCGACTGATACCGAACGGAGACTGACTATGCCGCAACACGAAACGTCGAACACCCCAGAATCAGGGAAGACGCACGGACAAGTCAGTTCAGGTTGAGACACTGGGGTACCTGACATCGGACGGTCCGAGGAGACAGGCACCTTAAAAGTTCCGTTCTATGACTTCATCCAATGGTAAAGGATAAGGTCCCCTAGAAGAGATGGGTCCCTAGCTTGGACACAGAGAGAGTAGAGGCGTAGCCGTCCGACTGAGAAATGGTAAAGAGATCAATTGTCTTATATCGTTTCCACTGCTCTCGAGTGAAGACACTGATCCAATGTTTTCTATCATTGAAAGAGAAAGGATTGTCTGCGAACTAACGACAGGGACTCCTTCGGTCGACGGTGTCACCTCTTCCGGTGTTCCTTGACTCCGACTGCAGGTCAGTTATGGGTCCTTCTTACGTTACTCCAGACAGGTTGTCGGATGAACCTTAATTTAGAAAGACCATCGGTCCCTCCTCCGGACCTCCACCTAGCAAGGGGTCGACTCTGAAGTCTACTTTGGGGTCGGGACGGACTGTGTGACTGACTTAGGGGTACTCCCTGGGTCGGGTCGGACGGACTTGGTGCCTTTGACGTCTCTTTATTTGTCCACGACGAAATTCGTCGATTTCAACCTCCGTTAAACGATTTGTCGGTCTCCGTTGGTCAGGTCTGCCATTGGAAACTTTCTTTGGGAACTTTTTGGTCAGGTCTCTCATTGGAAACTTTCTTTGGGAACTTTTCTTGTAAGAACAAATGATTTTAGCTTGTCATTTTTATCGTGACCTCTTTTCCGGCACTTCGTCTCATGTGCTTAATCCTTGTTTACCTTCGGTTTTTATGGACCTTCGACCCGTGAACCCCGCTCTCCTTACCTCTCCAACACTTATGTTCCTTGTCCCGGGTCAGGAGGACGCTAGGAAGGTGGACTGAAACTAAGAAGAAAGAAGGTCGAGAGTTGTTTACTCGACTATGTGTTAGTCCAAAAGACTCCTGGTCTGAAGAGACGTACCGAGTGTCTAGGAGTTTCACGTTACAGGGAAATACAACGGCACCCTCTCCGTGTCAGTCCCCCGAACCCTACCCGGACCTGTGTGACGACATAAACTTTGCCTGTCGTTCGCTCCTGGGAGTACGTCGTGTCCCCGGAGACGAGTCACCATACACCGTCGGCCTACCCTCCCCTCAGACCCCTCTTGCCTATGTGCACGCGCACACCGACTCGGGGAAGTACAAGTGGACTTTGATAATGTAACAATTAACCGATATGAGGTTGTGTTTTATTTTTCAATGTGTTAAATTTTTTACGTCACAAGGACTACACCCAGATAAATTAGTTTTGTACAGTGGATAAAGTGGTTGTAAAAATTTTGAATTAGGTCTCCAAGTACTAAAAATCCTAAAAAGTGTGGTTAAACTTTTTGACTAACCCTGACTATGTTATAACAGTTAAATGACTAAGTAAGTTATTCCTGTACCTTTGTAAGTGGTTTTGTTATTGTAGGACGGTAGTCAGTAGTCGTAGTAAAATACCTTCTCTTACAAAAATTGTTATTTTCTTTTTATGTTTTATTTACTAATACTAAATTTTAATGTACAATATCCAAATAGTACCAAAAAAAGAGTAGGACGGTACTTTGTCACATGTAAAAAGATATGTGAACCTGAATAAAATCCTTGGTGACTAAATCAGACATGTTGAGATAATCGTTGTTCGTCGTCGTTATAGGGGTTGTGGTCTAGTCTTATTCTAGGCCGAGTATCTTTATAGACTAAATAAAAACGACGTATTCATATGAGAGTAGGAGAACTTAGGAAAGAGGCTGGTTCGTACGAGACGTCTTAGGAAATCGGGTGTTAAACGGTAGAGTTGGTGTGTGGTATGAGAAAGCTCGGAGTTTACCTCGGAGGGCACAGAAACGACAATAAATCAGCGATTCAGTACAGGTTGAGGAAACGTTGGGACGGTCGAAGGAGACAAGTACCCTGAAGGGTTCGTTCTTACGATTTCACCTGACGGTAGAGGAGGAGGTCCCCTAGAAGGGTCGGGTCCCTGCCTTGGACCCGGAGGACGTAACCGTCGGTGTCCCCTCCGGGAAGGACACTTAATCCCAGAGGGGTGTCCACCCCCTTTTACCGTCGATAGATGACTTTCACGACTTTATAAACTTCTGTGTCCATATATTTAGGGTTTCGCACCTGAAGGGAGCACCAAGTCACCAGTTCTTACGTCTCCTGTACCCAAGCTAGGACCCAGACCCTTCTGCTGTGAGCGACGTCCCGTAACTTCGGGCACACGGTTTGCGGATCGGACGCACGAGATCTCGGACCCCAGTGGTCGTTCTCTTCGGTGACGGGGGTCCTCGGGCGTGTCCTGTGGGTCTCGCACCCGTCGTCGCTTCTGGGTCGTGTCGGTCTTTATTTGTTGTTTATTAATTTTTTTTTTTGGAACTTCGATAGGGAGAAAAGTAATTTTTGTCTGTGAATTGGTACCATTTTTCACAATGTTCGTCTATCGACGTTTCACTCGAAGTTAATAAGTTTTTCTAACTTCTTAATGAATTTTCTCGTGGTTACAAGAGCTTATATTAAGTTCAACTTATCGCGTAAGAGAAGGGTCGATTTTACTAGAGTCTGAGTGCGAACTAGGAAACTACCCGTCTCCAGGTGGGTCGTAGTAAGGCGCTACTTCCTCTTGGGCCGGGTTCAAGATTCCGTTTTACTGGCGAAAACTCCTCCACAAAAGAAAAGTCCTTCGGTTCTAGGTAGTAGATTCCCTTACCCCCCGACCTCACTACCGTGGGGGGAGGTCGCAAGAAGGACCTCTTGGGGTACCTGTCTCCCCGGACCCCCGGTGACCGGTACCCAGTGTTTCTCAGTCACGACGACTCGGTGACTGTGAAAGGGAAAGTTTGGATTCTTAATTCGAGGCGGTCTGGTGAAAGTACGGCGCGAACTCAGTGTCACACACTTCTTAAGACTCCACAAACCAAAGGTCAAAAGGTCGTTCAAGAAGTCGAGTCGGGTTTGGATGACTTCGGACCGGAAGTTAAAGGGACCAAGGACCTAGTTGGCCCCACTGATAATCTTCACGTCTTAGGTTCCTCCTTCGTAGGGAGGTGGCCGAAAGAATTGTTCTGGGAAAGGTTACTCAGGAGTCTAACCTTTCGGTAAAGGACTCAGGGACTAAGTGGGGGTCCCTGACAAAAGACCTGTGCGGAAGAACGTACTGTTACGCAAAAGGTCCAACTCTAACATCCATGTAGTAGACGGTTCTCCCAATGAGAGTTGCCAAGTTTGCAACTCCCCCTTCACTTCACACACGGACAGGGAAGGCGCGCCCCCACGCCCAAACTGGGGGCCAGCTCCTCGACCGGTTTTTGGGTCTTTCCATTTTGTCTTCGTTATAACACTGTCAGTCACCTCTCAAATTTTGTTCTTCTTTGGTCATCTTTCTCAGACGAGACAGCCGACTTGGTAGCACTCTTGTGGAGGTCGGTTTAGTCTATTCGCACGGGTCCCGGGACGCGAGGCGTGGTTGTCTGGTGTGTCCCGGCGAAGGTTGCTTTGATTGGTCCTTAAGACAAATGTTTAATAAAAGTAATTTGAAATTCTTTTGTTATTGGGATAAAATTAAATCGTAACAGGCTTATTACGGCATTATTGTTCCCGCTGTGTCTCAAGAAATTGGCAATGTGGGAAATCCACTCATTAAACCCTCTCACCAACTTTCGGTTAAGAAAGAAAGAAGGTTTCTTATATTAGTTTCACGACAGAGATTCACCGACGAAATGACGGACTGTCTCATACAATAGACGGAAAAAAAGAGGTCCTTTCCGAAAGGTCGTTCACGAGAACCGCTGGAACTGTTTCAGACCCTCTGTTCTTACTACGGGCTGGCAATTCGGCAGGCTTTAAGTCGTCGGGTCGTCGTAGGCGTAGCCGGGGGCGGTAGGCAGTGGTGGGTGCCGATTAATTCGTCTCCATCGAAGAGAGGTGGGTAGGGTAGCTAGCGCAAGGTGTGAACCAGACACTCGTCCAAAAGGACACTCAACACCAGGTGGCCTTTTTAGACAAGTGTATTTTCATAAACTTTCAGAAGAGGCACCGGGGTCTCGTTCGACTTCGTGAAGTTTCGTTACGGTTGGTGGGGCCCTCCTCTCGAAAGACTTTAAACGGACGTCATTTACTGGCCGGAGTCAGCCTTCCGGTCCGCCCGTGTGGAGCGTCCATAGCGGTGCTGGAGAACCCAGGGACTCCCAACCGGTAAGGAAAGGGCCGGGACCCGTCTCGCCTGAGTAGAGATTGATGTAAAAGTCGTGTGTAGACTATCATGTCGTACGAAAAACCTCCTACCATATTTAAAGTTGAGTCTCTCGTTTCTCTCTTGGTGTCACAAGCCACTGACCATTCGAAACCACTCACTGTCGTTCTAACTTGAGATTTCTTTCGGAAAGTTAGGGGCAGGTCTTAGTTTACGTTTTTATCACTACGGGGTTTCAATGCGAGAGACTCTTGGAGGAAGTTGTCTCCTCTCACAGAAGACCAGTCCTTTGCCGGTACGGGCATTTAAAAGAGGGAACGAGGAACACAAAATATAAGAAAATACCAAGGTTGTTTCTGGTTTCGTTCGGTCCCCTTTAAATTCAGTCAATGTCCCGGGGTCCCAGTGTGGACCTCTCTGCTATACTTCCAACCTATACGAGGAGGCACCAGTGTCCTCAGTGGAATCCGAATCCGGGGGAATTGACTTTCTGTGAGTTGGGGAGTGGGACGTTATCCTTAGTTGCCTCACAAAGGCATTACCCAGAGTTGGGACCACGGGTACATCTCAACGGACTCGAATTTCTTAATAGTTCTGTCTCGGGGTCTAGGGTTCCCAAAGATAAGTCAACAAGACCGTCACCTGGATCCGTTATCGATAAAAATAATAAATTTTATTCAAAATTTACTAAAAATAATTTACGACGTCTCAGTCGGATCTACTCTCCCCTCAAACCCCCTCTTACCTACGTACATGCACATATACACTTACGTCGACAAATACTTATACGTATACATACCGACCCAGGGAAACGGTAGGTGGACTTTGATACTGTTGTAATAATTAGTCAATATCAGGTCATATTTTATTTCTCAATTTTTTACTTTCGTGGAATCTCTTTCACCAAAGTTCTCGTAGTCTTGTCCTTCTTTTGTTTCGGAGTCGTCCGAACGAGTCTCTACTCGGCCCCTACGTGTGCCGTCCCTGCACGCGTGGGTGAGTGCGGTCGGGTCTGCCCCGCGTAAAGGAGTCTTACTCTTCTCTCCAAGGTCGAGGGAGTCTCTGGTCGGACCCTGTGCACTTTAGCTCTGCCCGACGAGGAGTGCACTGGTGTCCAGGTACGCTTGCTCGCCTCCGGTGTCACCCCTGGCACACCTGTGTCTTCGGTCCAGGTATGCTTGCTCGTCTCCGGTGTCACCCCTGGCACACCTGTGTCTCCGGTCCAGGTACGCTTGCTCGTCTCTCCGGTGTCACCCCTGGCACACCTGTGTCTTCGGTCCAGGTATGTTTGCTCGTCTCCGGTGTCACCCCTGGCACACCTGTGTCTTCGGTCCAGGTATGCTTGCTCGTCTCCGGTGTCACCCCTGGCACACCTGTGTCTTCGGTCCAGGTATGCTTGCTCGTCTCCGGTGTCACCCCTGACACACCTGTGTCTTCGGTCCAGGTATGTTTGCTCGTCTCCGGTGTCACCCCTGGCACACCTGTGTCTTCGGTCCAGGTATGTTTGCTCGTCTCCGGTGTCACCCCTGGCACACCTGTGTCTTCGGTCCGAACCAGGTTCCCTTGTCCTCTCCTCGGAGTCCGACTCTGTCGCCCCGGCCCTCCTGTGGAGGGTCTAACGGGTCAAGATGTCCTTGAGATGTTTTACAGAATAAAAAAAGTCGTAACTGAGAAGAAAGAAAGTTTGTGTCCCGGTCGGTTCTCTTTACACAGAGACCCAGGACCGTAAACACCCCGTAGAAGACCAGGGGCCTGGGGGACCTCCCATTTGTTTGGGGAGGACACTTCGAAAGAGAGACTAGTCAAGTAGTTCCGGAGAAAGAGTTCGTAGACGGGATTTGTATTTTGAGACTGTGCAACGGATTTTGAGGTAGTTAGTCTATACGTAAACATATCTTCTTTTTGAAAAATGGAACTGTCAGGAGAGTATGGAATCTCACCCAGTCAAGTAACCCTAAGTGTGACTCCCTGTGTCTCCGACACTCTACTACGATTCTTTCCTGTCCAATAAAACGGTGACTTCCTAGCGATCCTCCCCCTCTCGACCCTTCAGACCTCCGCCGTCCCCCTAGGCTCCCCTGGACCGACCGTGGACCTCTGTCACCGTCTGTACCGAGCTCTTTACCTTATTAGGGACGATATCAGGGTCGGTAGTCGCTAAGGTCGGGGGGTCGCACCCCTTGTTACGGACACCCGACCAGCCGTCATCCGACACCGGCGTGGGACGAGTCGTGACTCCTTTTCCCAGTCGAGGGCCGAGGTCTGCCTGCGTCCGCACATTCTCCCTACGAAGCACTTGGGTCTGAGCTCGTAGAAGATATGCGTCTCTTCGTGATTTAAGGAATCGGACTCGACAGACCAAAATCAAGTGTTTCTATGAAAACTACGGGTCTGATGGCCGTGAAACAACGTTTGCAGATATGTTGGACTGGGGGGGGGGGGTTGGGGCGGCGGCTGGGGCGGGGGGCGGGGCCCGGTAGAGGAGTCCCGTCAAGAAAGTCTCATGGAACTCTACGACAGAGGACCCGACCTTCAGGATCTGTAAGGGTGGTTTATTTCGTATTGGGAGTTGAAAATTCAACGTCGACAAGAAATTTCAGTTGTCGTAATTGTCTTTCCTTCGGTCTTTATTGTCGTGACCCGATGTATTTATTTGGATTTGCACAGGGACGGAAGGACCCTAAATGTAAAAACACCTCCTTTGTCTGGTGTATGTTTATTTATTTATGTTGCAAGTCGCACACACTCCCTTCTCCCTCCACTACACACGCCACCGCACCTCCGTCCCGGGGCCCTCAGGGGCATGTCTGTGGCTGGAACTGGGACTCCCTCTGTCCCGCCACTACGCGCGAACCGTCGCCTGCTTAACGTAGACCAAGTAGGCCATTCCGAGTGGGGCGTGACTTTACCGGCTCGGGGACGGTAACCCTGGGGATGCCTTTCAATAAGTAGGGGATGGTAACCGGTCCGAGTCGAGCCTCTGATCGCGTTGGTAGATTCGACGTCTCTTGTAGAGGTTTTGGTTTAGTCCGAAAACGACCCTCTTACAACCCTTTACGTCTAATCCCTCCACTTCTCCTATGGTCTGAGTCGAATGGGTGGAAGGCAATTTGCCCTGTTAATTGCGGACGGAAGTCGGTGACGGACCTCGATTCTCAGGTTTCCTGACAATGGAAGAGGTGGTTCGGGTAGAAATTTCTTTAAAGAGGTAAGACACAGGGTCCCCAGTTCCCCAACTCCTTCAGTCCTATCCTTTTTCTCGTATTACCGAAAATGACACAATTGTCGGTCGTTTACACACTCAATACCCATTGTTAATTCAGGATTAACCGGTATTACATTTGGAGAAGACTTACCTACGCCATTTATGCCTTTGTTTGCTCGACGACAAAAAGTCTGGACCTACCGTCAGTCAGTCTTACTTTTCGATTGAAGTCGGAACCTCCGCTTGAGACATAAAATTAGTTCATACTGTCTCACCCTTGTTATTTAACCGTAAATTCCACTCCCCGACAAGTGAAAGGACAACGTTACGACCACTACTATTCGGTGTGACGGGGAAACGTTTTACTTTCGTTCGGGACCGAAACTAAGTCTCGTCCTCTCTGGTGGTCCCCTTCACCGGGCTCCACCACCTTAAGTTTCTATCGACTCACTCCTTCCGTTCACTAGGCGGAAGGGTCTACAGGACGCCCCCCACACCCCGTGGCACGACTATGTCTCGTCCTGGAGCGGGTGGGACAGGAGTCGGACGGAAAGGAGAGACCTTTTTGCTCGGCTCCTCATTCAAGTCTCTTCAGTCTTTTATGTCTTTGTTTCGTGTCAGTTTCCCCTAGCTTATTGTCTTGTCCGTCGTTCGCTCGCGGAAATCGCGGAAGGGTCCCCGATGTCCGGCACAAGGCTCGGGCTAGGCACCTGACGGACTCTGCGGGTTGTGGTCCTCCTTCCTCCGTTGACGCAGTACCGCTCCGTCCAGTGCACAACAGCCGGAAGTCTGTCCACAGGTGGGGGGTGGGATCGACGACCGTAGGTTTGATTTAGTCGAAAGGAAGGGTGGTCGGACCCGGAGAAGCTACCGAAGACTCACCACTCGTCGACCTGGGGTGAACGTCGACGTTCCGACAGACCAAGGAAGGGGGCATTAGTCTTCGACTACGACTCTTATTTCCGCACACACGCCCACGGGTACGTGCGACAAGTGGTAGGGTGTGGGTTGGAATTTCAGATGAATAATTCCTAGATCTTATCATCAAATCATTAATTAAACAAGTTCTTAATAATTGCTCCACGGTCAATATAGATTTCGGAACAAGATCCGTGGTCCCTTAGTAGTCGTCTGTTTTGTATGTCTCAGGGAAGACGACTCATTGGATGTCGGATGACTTTTATTGTCGTTGACCCGAAGGGACCGCCAGGTCACCACTTCTTGGACGGACGGTTACGTCCCCCGTGTCCAAGCTGGGGGCCAGACCCTTCTGGGGTGTGCAGCGTCTCGTCGATTCGGGTCCGTGGCGTCGACGACTCGGACGCCAGGTCTCGGTCCTCGGTGTTCGTGACTCCGGTGTACGACGTCGAGGACTTCGGGTGTGCGGGACGTCGGGTACAAGGTGTCGTTCCCTTCGGAGTCGTTTCTCTTAGGGTACACTCCGTTGATCTCTTTTCGGGACGAGTGTCGGCGATCTCCTTGACGTGTCCCGTTGCCTCTGGGTCTCGTCGGTTTTGTCTCTGTGTTTCAATGTTTGCTTCTTTCTTTTACTGTTGTCGATTTCGGACTCAGACTGAGTCCTTCCGACGTAGGAAGATCTCCCAAGAAACACGGTGAAGTGACAGAGGTCAAGTCCCTACTCTTCGGACCACGTGTCTCCGACTCGCTCCTCAGGGTCCAGTGGGCGGACCCGAGGACCCTGGCTCGGTCCCTCGGTCGACGCAGGGGTAGGTCGAAGGTCAGATCGCCCTTTCCGTCGTAATTTCCTCCCCAAGGTCCGTAGGGTGGAAAGTGGGGACGTGTCCTTGACGTGCCCCAACCCACACCCCCTCATGGATTGGGTCGAGCTCACAAAGATAGTGCCGGAGCGTCCGTAAACGGAGACAAAAGGGTCGAGTGTACAGACCGACTAAACTCCTGTTGTCGACCAAGACAGGAAATCTTCTGACCCCCAGACCCTAAGTCTCAAGGGAGTCGCCCGCCCCGACTCCTACCCTCCGCTACACCCGTTAAAGATTGTGCAATTTGAAGGACTCGGTGTGTCACATGTATTAAATATAGACATTACAAGACTTCTAAAGTATAGAAGACACTCAGGGAGGTATATTTAATAAATACACAAAATTATAAAGTTATTTCGGTCATCCAAGTACAACGAGACTTAGCGAGTAAGATTATGAGTTCTTTCTTTTAGCCGAACATTTTATAAACGAAATAATTAGACTTGTATAACTCCCCTAAAAGAATTAACAAGTCTCAAATTCCCATACTGAAATTTTTACTTTCCTTTTTGAGAAAGTCAGGGACTTCGGAATCCATGAAATGACCTACTGGGCCCCGATACAGGACGATATTGGGGACGAGACTAGGAGGTCGTCACTCTCGCCGTCTCTTGCGAAGGTTTCCGAATGAGCCGTATCGCCTGTCTGAGTACCCGTCCCTGCCCCGCCCTTCGTGTGTGTGGCGGAGTGCCTCCTGTCGGTCGGTCACCCCCAAACGTCACACTGAGCCCCGACGTTTCCGTGACACTGTTGGAACTCTCCGCCCCTTCCCGCCCTCCGCCCTCCCCCGGAGTCCTGCTCCCTGCACTTGTGGACGCCGGCGAGGTGCGACTACGCGCTGTCTCTACTTAGTTATAACGTCTCGTCGATAGGAAGTTAATTTTAATTTATTTAGAAATTCTTTGCAAATGAAGGATTCATGCGAATCGATTGGAGGACTGTCTCCTTCCCATTCGAAAGAGTGAAATCACCTCTGTCATTGCTGTGTCAACTTTGAGGTCAAAGTCTGGTGTAAGAAGTTTCTACAACCAACCACTAGAAAATTCGAGGAGGGTCTTTCGTGTCTCCGACTCAGGGAAACTAGTCTAGTAGTTGTATGAACCGTTGAATGGGTAAGGAAGACACAGAGTTAAAGGATTCGACATTCACCCCCATTATTGAGGTAGGTACAGTAATTCGATTATAGTTTCAAGTTGATCAGTTATATTTTTGTGGATCTTATCGTGAACTGTACATCGTTCATACTCGACGGAACACCAAGACAACAATATATAAGTAAAGTGTGTTTAATAACTTAGGGGTGACATGAGAAAAGGTGGACACTCCCTGTGTTGTTGTCTACTCTGTTCGGGAGGTAGGTAGTGATGTGGAAGAACATCCCTTTTGTCTGTCGTTTATTTGTTCTGTTTAAAGTCGAAGGGAGTTGCCAGTACTACTTCCGTCTTTCCCGAGTACCCTCTCCTACGGAGGACCCCAAGGGAGTCGAGTTCCCCCTCGTCTTTGCAGGGGGAGACGTCCGCTGTAACCTCCGCCGGGAACTTGTTTCTTCTTAGACCGGTCTCCTTTTCAGTCTTCGCACCAGTCGTGTCTCTCCCCTTGGTCGGGTCGTGAGAACGGCCTCGTGCAGTCGAACAATTCCCCGTTCTTCCGACGACTCGGACCCCTCTACCTCGTCTCGGCTCCAGGGTCCACTCGCCCTGGTGCGGGTCGGTGCGTGTGTCTCCCGTGCGACCGAGCGACAGGCGGTGTCGCCCTGGGAAACGACGTCACGACGTTCCGAACGGGGACCCTGTGTGACGAGAAAGTCGTTCCTTTACGGTTCTTTACCCGACCCTTACCTTTGTTGACGGACGTTCGTTTCAACCCCGTGTAATACCTGTTTTCCATGTTTCTCCGGTTTTTTCGGGCTGACGGTAAAACTCCTCGGACCTCGGTTTCGTCCCAAGACGTGTACGGGGGACGTGTGTGTGGAGGATTCGGTGGGACGGGAGGTAGACCCTGTGGGGGAAGGGGCGGTGGGGTGCATTCCTTATTCGAGCGGACACCAGAGTCCCTCGTTTGTTCCCCCGGACGACGAACGAGAGGACGGCGACGACGTCCCGCTCGGGGTTGTTTCGGAATGCACTTAAAGAACAGACCGGAGAGTAGTTACAGACAACTAACAGCTCCGGTTCTTGGGGCTAATAGCTGTTATGACCTTTCGGTGACCCCAGTTTCCTCGAACCTTTATTGTGAGAAATTCGGTAGAGGACCCGAAGGGACGACCGAGTCACCATTTCTTAGGCGGACAGTCACGTCCTCTGGACCCAAACTAGGGACCCAGCCCTTCTAGGGGACCTCCTCCTTTACCGTTGGGTGAGGTCATAAGAACGGACCCCTTAGGGTACCTGTCTCCTCCGACCGTCCCATGTCAGGTACCCCAGCGTTTTCTCGGTCTGTGTCACTAATTTGTTGTTATTTGGACATAGAATTTTCTGCCGGGACTGATGTCAAACCTTGGTGTACAGGTCACTCGTCGCTGTGCGGAAAGGGTCTCTGGCTCCTCTTTCCCCCCCACCTAAATGGCCCTTACACTTAAAGTGTCCACAGTCTCGACCTCCTCTGGAGCGTCCTTCTTCGGGTCGTGGGAGAAAAGGATCTTTCCCCTTGTGTGCAGAGGGGTATGTAGTTCGAGTCTGAACTCTCTTTGTAGCTAGCGAAAAGTCTCGTCCACGCCTTTTTTAAGTTCTACTCCGAACTCGTGTGTTCGACGTGGACACGAAGCCTTTGTTCTGGGAATGACCAAGAAATACTGGGTGTCTGTGCGACCGTGGAGAGGGACTCAGAGGGACTTTATTGGGAGGTCGGATAGTAGGACGAGCGACCGCCAGTCGCCGACGTCTGTGTCCGGTATACGTCCCTGGGTGGACTCCCGTCCATCCCCTTCCTTCCTGTTTGCGTAGGTCCTTTGCACAGGGATGTACTCCAGACCCGTGTTCCAGGGGTGGTAGTCTGGACGTGCTCGCGAGGCCGTTGGGGACCAGTCCCCCAGGACTGTAGTCCAGAGGTCTGTCTTTTCTGTACCCGAAGTCCTCTCCTCTTTTCCTTTCACGTCGGGCGTCAGACGGTGCCACGAGGAGTCTTTGCGTCGCGCCGTCTACCCTGGGTTTCTCGACTCACAGCCACGGGCTCCGCGCAGAACTAGACAATGCGCCAAGGTAAGCAGAGAAAGAGATTACCAAGTGAATCGGTTTGAGCCCTGGTCTTTTTCTAGTTAGAATCTTCTACGGGTTTGAGAAGCCCTTTATTTTTTACAACCTAATTAAACCAATCTTTAATCAACTCCTACCTAAAGCGATGAACTAAATGTGACAGACCTTCTGGTGTATTTGGGTCCCGGCCTCAGGGGTCCTCCGTCTAACTCATGGACCTACTCCGTGGTCGTTTCAGTCTTCGTAAGCACACCCCCCACCCCTTATTCTTTACCCAAAAAATGTTTTAATTTTCAGGTTTATTATTACCACCCTTTTGTCTTGAAAACATCGTGTAAGTAAGTGCGCACGTAATGAATCTAATAAAACTTAAAGAGTACTTCATCCTCAAATCCAGTAGTAGAGGGATTATCATTCCTGTAAATTTTCCGAATCAGATTACCGACAATATCCCTCTGCTACTCTACTATCCCCATTTCACGGAACCAAATAAGGTTTCTGGAGCCTACAATCACTCACGAGCAGGTTCGAGTCGTGTAGTGGGTTACGGAATCTACATAAAAGTCCAATATCTAAATTTCCTCGAAACCTTCGGTAATAAAGTAAACTAAAAGTGTTATCCAGACATTCCACCACACCTGGGTTTCCGAGACTGTTAATAACCCAAAGATTACTGTGTATACAGTGAAATTTTTGTGTTTGAAAGAGGAAGTGATATCTCAAAAATTTTCCACACACCCCCCCCGAAAGGACCACCGAGTCATCACTTCTTAGACGGACAGTTAACCTCTTCCGACCTAGGGACCAGGTCCTTCTAGGGTGTACGACGCCTCGTTGATCCGACCTCGTGGGGTTGATGACTGGTGCACGACGTTGATGCTCCAGGTGTGGGATCCCGCACGCGAGCCGTCGCTCTCGTGGGGTGGGAGACGTCGGTCTCTCCTCGGGTTCGTCGTCCCGTCTGGGTCGTGCCGGTCTTTGTTTGTTTGTTTACACGCAAAATTCCCCCTCACCATCCCTCCTCCTTGAAAATTCAGATGAAAGTCGACTACACTTACTACTCTGTCTGGAATGCTCGCGAAACGGACGTCGCCTCCAGATACCGTGTAAAAGAGATTTCAGCAACGAGATCTCAGTCGTGTCCGACCCCTACTTCGACCGCGGATTTCCACTCCCTCAGACGTATCAGATTCGCGAACTACCAAGACCCTTCTCAACAGAAGTAAGGCAACTTAGACTCTTCTGTACCCCTCTAATAGATTGAATCTTTTTTCTTGACTAGTAATAATTTAGATTAAAGTGGACCTTGGTAACGGGGTATAAAGTAAGTACTCAAAACTTATAAGACACAGGAAACAGAACAAATCTTCCTTTTGGCGACGTGTAGTTTCGGGGACTTATCCTTCCGTCGAAATCCAGGCATCCTAACGAAGGAAAGAAAAGGTTTAGGGGACGGATTGAATACTAAGGAAAGTAGTTCCGACCCGGTCACCTCTGTCTCTTACGTCAACCCCCTTCTATCTTTATCTCTAGACAAAGTGTAAAGGGAAGACTTTTTCCTCTGAATTGAAAGGCTAAAGTGTTGTCCTCTGTTTTCGTAATGGTTGGAGTAATGTGTCTGTCCAACTCCGTTAAGCGGGGTTTAGGGTGTCGGTCTTTTAATGACACTCCCCTATACTTCAGACAGGGAAGTCGAACCTCCCTAAAGTCGGTACGATCGGGTCCTTTGTCTGTCGGGGGAAATTCCACTTCTCTTTACAAGTGGAAAATGTTCAACTGCACTAGAACCGTGAATAGAACTTTTAGTGTCCTATCTTGGTTTTCCCTTTCGAGGGGTGGAGCGCACAGTGAGTAAAGTGAAAATAATACAATTTTACAGTGGTAAGAAATGGGAGGAAACAGTTCCGACGAGGAGGGGTTTCTTAGAAGTAAGTCCTTAAAGTCAAGTCAACGAGTCAGCACAGTCTGAGAAAAGCTGGGGTACTTAGCGTCGGGCGGTCCGGAGGGACAGGTAGTGGTTGAGGGCCTCAAGTGGGTTTGGGTACAGGTAGCTCAGCCACTATGGTAGGTCGGTAGAGTAGGAGACAGCAGGGGAAGAGGAGGACGGGGGTTAGGGAGGGTCGTAGTGCCAGAAAAGGTCACTCAGTTGAGAAGCGTACTCCACCGGTTTCATGACCTCGAAGTCGAAATCGTAGTAAGGGAGGTTTCTTTAGGGTCCTGACTGAAGGAAATCCTACCTGACCAACCTAGAGGAACGTCAGGTTCCCTGAGAGTTCGCAGAAGAGTTGTGGTGTCAAGTTTTCGTAGTTAAGAAGACGTGAGTCGAAAGAAATGTAAGGTTGAGAGTGTAGGTATGCACTGGTAAGTCTTTAAATGTCCAAGAAAAAAAAAAAGTAAGTAAGATTGTTTACATATTTGCGACTGTTTTTTGGTGCACGAGAAGACCTTCGCCCACGACTCCGGGACTCTGTCTGCTGCGGGGACGAGGACCTCGGACTTAAGACGACACTCCTCTCTCTTCACACCGCGTCTACGGTCTCCCTCCTCGGCCGCGCCGGCGCCTGTACCCGGTCCGTCGAGCTTCCCAGATTGTGCGACGAAGGCCTCGTCCGTTCGGAGCTGCCAGCGTGAAGGACAGAGGGACGAAGGAGGCGAACGCCCAGAGAAAGGAAACACCCAGTGCCCGAACTGGACCATTTCCCCAAACACATTGAGCCACTTCAGTACTCGGTGCGGCACGTCCCGGTGGTTCTACCCACCTAGTATTTCCTTACAAGACTGTTTTGCACCAGGTGACCTCCTCCTCTGCCGGTGGGTGAGGTCATAAGAACGGGCCTCTCAGGTGCCTGTCTCCTCGGACCGCCGATGTCAGGCGCCCCGGCGCTTTTTCGGTCTGCACTGTCACTGATTGGTTGTCGTCGTCGTTTCGAGCACCACCCCTGCGCGGCACATGTTATCCGGAGTCGTTGTCGCCGAAGGTCGCGACATGGGCGGCGAGGAAGTCAGTCGGAGGTGATGCCCTAGGCTGTCAGAGGCGCCGAGGTCATGTCGGAGGACTCCCACGCCTGATCAGGGACCCGGAGAACGAACGGCGTGTGGACACGAAGGTTACCCGTCTAAGACGCGATCGGTTCTAGTCAATATTGACGACAACGAGAAACAAGACAACAACTTTCGTATATCTACGATGTATTTAACCACTGATAATCACTTTTTTTTAAAAAGTTACTTTTGACTCAACTTTATAAACCTTTGACCTTTCCCTTAACTTGATCCGAACTCACTTTTTTTACTGTATCTTACCTTTGAGGGATTTTATAGAATTTTATCAGATGTATGTAACGAAGTGTTAAAGGAAAGATTAAAGGAGAATTAATTTTTTTCATTGCCTTTATAGCCATGCACAATTCCCCTGTCAACTGTATTCTTTCTATGTCTTGAGTTTATGAGTTTCTCCTTCAGGGAAGAATTTATTCTGATCGTTTACTTGCCTTTGAATGTACAAAAGTAAATTTTATTTAATATGATACATTCGATAATAAAGGTACATTGTCCATATTTGCTTCGTCCATCTCATTATCGGTGGGGTTTTATAGGTACAGGATTAACAGTCTCACGTCCTTGGAATGTACTGTTCCCGGTCGTGACATCGTCTTAATTCCGACGTTTGGTCCTCTGGACCTCCTCTCTGCTGGGGGTCTAGTAGGTCCACCCGGATTACAGTAGTGTTCGGAGGAACTTCCACCTTCTCCTTCCGTCTTCTCCTCCAGTCTCATTTCGTTACCCTTTCTGAGTGGACCCCTGAACGGAGCACCAGGTCACCGATGCTGAGGAGGGTTCCGTCTCCTGGACCCGTGTCCCTTGAGGTAGGACACGCAACGCCGACTCGAGTGCGCACAACGCCGACTCGAGTGCGTGCCGCTGTTTCCCGGGACGTAAGGTGTCACCTCTAGGACTCCCACGTTGGTTCTGAGACGGTCTTAGTTATTTCGGTTTATTTATATATCTCTAAAATTTTTCTAAATTTTACTTTTGGTTTTTACATTGTCATGATGTCAATTTATATCATCCTGAAATATATAAATTTTTTCTAAGTTGTTCGTCAACGACCGAAACTTCTATCTCTTTCTCGGTTCTCTGTTCCTTAAGAACAGACTACCCAACTAAGATCTTCTACTTTTTCGATCCCTTCACTAAGAGGAGAACTTAAAACGGACTCTGGACACAGTCTGAAGACTTGATGTCTTGACAGTCTGTTATTTACTAACGACAAAAGTCTTTGATTCAAACACCGGTAAACAATTTCGTCGTTGTTCTTTGATGATGTCCTCGTGATTCCGGACCTTTCAAACTTCTGAATGAGTCCAATGCACCATTTGGGTCGGAGCATTGAAATTGTGTCCT
Source organism: Capra ibex (assembly GCA_006410555.1). NCBI lineage: Eukaryota > Metazoa > Chordata > Mammalia > Artiodactyla > Bovidae > Capra > Capra ibex. The sequence goes on from SJYO01045292.1 coordinate 63,120,359, forward strand.
AAGAAAGATGATAACAGGTGGAGGAACAATTTGCATTTTTGTTTTTCCTTTTCAATGTGAAGAATTTTACGGTCTTGTGTATTAACTATTAATTCATCGGGGATAAAATACTGACAATAAAACCAAAATTTAATGGTGAAGGATTTACAAATATTATACGGTTCAAGAAATTTCCAGTAATGTATGTCTCAATGAAAGTTAGGTCTTGAGTTAGACATTACGTGTTTATAACAAGAGACCACCCCTTATTTCGAGTCTCCTAAAGTCTTGAAGGGATTTTGATCTCTACTGGACGCTTTTTGTCTCGACTACAAATTCGAGTCCAGTTGGATTGAGTCTTTGAACCCTTTGCTTGGCGAAACCGGTGAACCGAATGAGGCGGAGGGAGTGGGATGGGAAGGGGGGGAAAGGACCACCGGGTCACCAAGTCTTGGGCGGGCGGCTACGTCTCCTGTGCCCGAGTCGGGGACCAGACCCCACTGCGGTACACGCCACCGTGTCAGTTCGGACACGCGGACCTCGCACACGAGGCGTCGTTCTCTGCAGTGGTGCTGGTTCTCGGGCGTCTGGCGCTCGTCTCTTACGGGACACGTCGTCGTTTCCGGGTTCCGTCAGTTTTTTTTTTTTTCTGGTCTCGGAGTGCTTTGAAGGACCTCGGTATTGCGAGAGATGGAATCACTTCCAGAGCGTCACACTTGTCGGGGATCGTCTTTGGACTTGCCGGACGAGGAGCCTCCCTAGGTCTTAAGTCTACGTCCACACTTTTGTCTCAATCTCTTTCGTAGCGTAACTGTCTCTCCGGCGGGAAGGACCTTGACTCTCGACTCTCGAAGTAAAACTTTACGTCACAGAGGACGAGTTAAGTCTCATTTGCCGAAAGAATGTAGGAGAATTTCTTTGCCCTTTATAACTTACTCAAGTCGATTCTCGATCGTGTCTCATATTCGGTAGACGGAGCGCAGCGACACGGACACCTACCATGGGAAATTAGTGCCTTCAGAGGTTTCACGGAGGGGGTGAAATTTAAGGAAAAATAGGAGCCAAGACGAATACGGGAATCTAGAGCGGTCGGAAGAATGTTCTGACTTATGTAATAAGCGAACATTATACCATAAATTTATGGGAGACAAACTAAAAAAAAAGGACGATTAGAATTGGAGGAGAGGACTTCATAGTGGAAGCGTAAAGGACCTACGTCGTATTTACATTGTCCCTCTTAAAATTAAAGGTAGTAAGGTCTCTTCTTGTTATGAAAAATCTCGGGATTAAAATCAATCTCTTAAACTTTGTTTCCAGGGACTTGTATCGTGGAAAAAAGGTTCGACTTTTGTTACCTTAAGTAAAATAATTATAAATTATAAATGAAACGTCGTCGGTTCATCTGTTAAGACGTAATTGAAGGTGACTATTTGTGACGTGGGAGGACCCCCGAGGGTTAGATCCCTAGTCTAAAAAAAGGGTGCAGGTAAGTCATGGTGTTAACCGTGTGTCGGAACTTAATTGTGGTTTTAGGTGGGTTTCCCCGGTTTAGGAAAAGAGAGGTGGTTTTATCTTCCACAAACGAAACAAAGAGAAATTTTTTATATTTTCCACTCCTTTCCGACACTTTATTCAATGTATTCCTTTTGTTAAGGTAAAAAGATTCGACTTACCAGGAGTCGGGTCTTTTGTGTGCACGCAGAACCTTGGCCTCACGGTCAGAAAGGTGGTCCCGCAGGAAAAGTAGGCGTGGCATAAGGGAGACGAGTGGCGGAGCAGAGGTCGGTAGTGACACCCCTTCTGCAAAGAAAGAAATGGTGAAACGGTTAGACACAAACGTCGTAGTTACGTTTATGAACAGATGGCCAGCGAAAAAGGGCGACGACAGAAGGGCACCGTGAGATTGGCGGGAGATCGGTGCAGAGAAACGCCCTCCTTTCGGGACTACAAGTCTCAGAGTACTGGCCCGCACAGTAGTTGTGACGTCTCGTCCGAGGGGGTTGGGCGCAGTGTACGCCCTCGGGTAGTCGGTAATTCGATGTGTAAAGATGGACAAGAGAATACGATTTAGGAAGAACAAAGACTTTCGACGAAAGTGACTGTACCCGTCTATGATAGAGATAATGAACATTAAAGGTCCCGATCTTGTACGATCCAACTTTTCTCGAGTTCGCAGCCGACAGTCGGTGAGGGAGAAGTGCACCGCGACCTCAAACCAGCGATTCAAGACAGGTTCAGAGACACTGGAACACCTGACGTGGGCGGTCCGAGGGTAGGTACCCTAAGAGGTCCGTTATTATGATCCCACCCACCAGGAAAGGAAGAGGACCCCTAGAAAGACTGGGCCTCTAGTTTGTGACAGAGGACGTGACTGTCTGTCTGAGAAACGACGACTCGGGGTCCCACCGAGGGGTAGGTGGGTGAAGTAAATGTTTGATTTTTGGCCTCGGTGTCACTAAGGTAGAAAGGTAAGAAAGAAGGAAGTGAAGTTGAAGAACAGGGGTGGGGGGCGGTGGGCCGAGTAGAAAGGGGAGAAGGAAGGAAAGTAAGATCTTTGTACAGAACTCACTGAAGAAAGAAACAGGGTTCGTGCCAGGGTCCACGACTTCTAGCATCGGTACAAGTTCCGTCTGTCAGGGGACAGGAGTCCCCCGAGTGTAAGACCACCTCTGTGCTTGTATTTAGCCGTTTAATTCCCCAGCAAACGTCGTCACTGGTCACAACGGTCCCTGCTCTCTCGTGTAGTTTATCGTTCACTGTGGGTTGAGCCCGTGTGCTGAGCAGGCATAATTTGGAGAGTGCTCCGAGTAAGTAAAATTAGATCTTTACCGCGACGATCTTTGCATACGATGCCCTGATCTTTACACGAAGTTTATGCATACCTGATCCCGTCATCAATGTACGACCAACCGTCTCGACACTTACGGGGAGACTTGTCACCGCAATCCAATTCATTTTATACCGTGTCGGTATGCACTCGTTCACGAACAAGTCTTAGTACGACGTCTTCCTGTGAGTAACCAGACCCCTTTACGAGTGTCACAATTCACCTCTTCCTCTTTCCGACCCCCGAGGGGCGTACCAGGTGACCAAGTTTGACGGAAGGTTACGTCCTCTGCGTCAAGTTGCGGACCAGTCCCTTGGTTCTAGGGTGTCCGGAGTGTCGGTTTTTTGGTTTTGCATCTTTTTCTCGTTATGACATTGGTTAATCGTTTCTAAAAAATTTTACCAGAGGTAGTTTTTTATAAAACTTTTTTTTCTTCCGATACGGACAATATGTCTCACTTCATTCAGTCTTCCTCTTCTTGTCTATCACTGATCATTGTGTATCTGCACCTTGGACCTTTCTCCATGACTACTCGGATGTGCGTCCCGACTTCACGTCTGTGTGTCTGTCGTGTCCGGACACGTGTGTCGACCCCTTCCTCGACCACCCGCTCAGCTCTCTAGTCGAGACTTTACGTATACAATGGCCTGCATTTCTTTCTCTCGCGGTCACCCTCACACGACACACTGAGTCCGACACACTGAGTCCCTCGAGTGGGGACCCCGAGACGGTGCTGGATCCGCCCACCCTACCCCCCCTGCCCCCTCCCCCAGTTCTCCCTCCCCGCGCACAGATGGACACCGGTTAGGTACCACTGCACGCCGTCTTCGGCAGCGTTATGACAGTTCGTCAAGAGAGGTCGTGTCTATTCGTGTCGGAATTTCTTCCCTTCCGACATTTGCTCACGTGGATTCCACTAGGACAAGGTGTCTCTTCTGTCTCCCTCCCCGCCACGTCTGCTCGGTCCCAGCCCCCTCGGGCGGCCGTGTCGTCGTCCCGAACAGACGTTCCCCACCTTAGTTACGAAGCGAGGAGGAGTCAAAGGTCCGCGGGTGCAAGAGAATTCACTCACGCACAAGGAGTCCCTTACGCGGCGAATCATGATTGGCGGAGTTTCACACACGTTTGGTGTCCAGAGACATATCGGCCACGTATCCTGCGTGAGAGTAAGCCCCCACTTGTTTGTATTCTGTAAGTTCTGTCGTTTCGCCTTTCTAAACCCTTGACTCGAGGTGTCCGGTTTTTTGGTTCAATAATTTTCACAGACACACACATTTACCAAATTAAGATCAATTTCCGAACACTTCAAAGCATTTACAGTATAAATTTTTCCTTTGTCGAAGGAAGGAAGATATCCTTCAAAGGTTTACAGGGGAGTTATATAACATGGGATACGACCCATCTAATACTTTTTTTGTAAATCAACAACTTTTGTGTATTTAAGGTCTTAACCTTTACACTCGCAGAGAATTATTCTTACTATTATTACCGAGTAATGTGACTTATTGGGACTATTTACGTATAAGTGAGAGTCGAGAAAGTGTAAATAATAAATAATGAAAGACGGTCTATTTTTAAGGAACATAGGATTATAACGTAAGTGGGAAATGTCGAAGTTTATTTCTTCAGATATTTCAAGTCAATTTTAAGGCAGAGGTTTATAGATTAGTCGACGTTAGAAAAGTAGTTATTGGAAAGTCCCTAAAGTCACAGTAAGTAATCCACCAATCTTTAAAGACTTTAGAGGAAACATACGATTGAAGAAGTTAAATTTTTATTTCGGATAATTGGTGTCGACAGTTTATCTTCTTCCTCTACGCGGGACGCCACATATGTTGTGTCCTCGAGCCCGTCGCCCGTCTCGGCCTGGCGTCCGTCCTCGTCTCTTCCGAGCGCACGTTCTCGGCGGAGTCCGAGGCCTCGTGCGACATTTCTAAGTCTTGTTTTCCGAGCTATGATATGTGACTTTAGTCCTAAAAGAATGGAACACATTTGATTTTCTAAAAGTAGAGTGGACTCACTTAAAAGAAAAAGAAAAATAAAAAAAAACGTAGTGAACTTAGATAAGAACCCTCCTTTACTTCATTAATTTTTGCCATAGAAGAGAACAACATAAAAACGAATTGTTTTTACTCGTTATTAGGAACCGACAATAGACCGTAATTTCTAGTGACGTAACGAGTCAGCATAACTTGTAAGTAGGGTACACCCTCAGAAAACACGGTGGGTTCAAGAGTGAAAGAGGGATGGGTATGGGACACAGAGTTATGAGTGTTTAATTACAGCTGACCTATCACTCCTAAGGAAGGTTTTCCAGACTTTATGGTTTGTGGAGTGTGCTCCGAGTCAGAGTACTTAATGGTAGTGTTGGTTTGTCAGTCGAGTTGTGTCGAACTACGAAAGATATCAAGGTGTGCGGAAAAGTTCACACGTGATTTGGCGAAAGTAACACCACGAGAGTTAAGTGTCTCCACAATACGTCACGATGGACACCCGGGGTAGAAAGACGAATTTAAGATTTCTTTTTTAAGTTTGTCTAGACTCAGTAGTCTAATGTGCTTGACAGCACTGTTTTTCCTTCCGGTCTCAGCGAACCCAGATGACCATCTGCAACCTCCACAAGTTTGCCTACTATGATTTCGATCTACCGAATGATTTTTCGTCTCTGTAGCGAAACGGTTGTTTCCCTGAGTCCAAACTAGGGACCCAGTCCTTCTAAAAGAACCCATCTTTTACCGTTGGGTGAGGTCACAAGAACGGACCTCTTAGGGTACCTGCCACCCGGACCTCCCGATGTGAGGTACCGTATAGTTTCTCAGCATGTGCTGGCTCACTGAATCGTGAGTGTGTCGGAAACGGAGTCGACAAATGTATAAGTAAAGTTTTACCGAGGTCCATTGTCCGGAGCAGTGCACTGCACCTGTCTGCACCGGTCCCATTCCCACGTCATCTTGTGCCCGAACCTCTGTCTACAGTCTCTCCCGTCGGGGTAAATCCCCGACCCTTTACTTGGACGGGAAGGTCCGAGGTACGGGTTCCTCCCGTTGACACACACACACACACACACACAACGGACACATAGACACAGAGACACACACAGACAAACACACAGAAACATACACACAGACACACACACTCTCTCTCGACGAGCCAGTACAAACTGAGAAACACCGGTGTACCTGCCACCGACGGTCCGAGGAGACAGACACCCTAAGAGGTCCGTTCTTCTGATCTCACTCGTCTGTAAGGGAAGAGGTCCCCTAGAGAGACGGGTCCCTGCCTCGGGGACAAAGGACGTAACGTCCGTCGAAGAAATGGTAGACTCGGTGGTCCCTTCCACCGCCCGTTAGTGTCAGAGTGAATTTACACTTTCTCCTATTCGACATTCACGCGTACACTCAGTCGGGACGTTACGAAACGTTCCTCTTTCACGAGGCTCCCACCGGAGGTCTCGTCCGGAGGGCCACCACCGGCGCAGTATGTGACGACGACGACGATTTAGCGAAGTCAGCACAGACTGGGACACGCTGGGGCATCTGCCGTCGGGTGGTCCGAGGGGGCAGGGACCCTAAGAGGTCCGTTCTTGTGACCTCACTCAACGGTAAAGGAAGAGGTCACGTACTTTCACTTTTCACTTTCACTTCAGTGAGTCAGTACAGACTGAGAAGTGCTGGGGTACCTGACGTCGGGTGGTCCGAGGAGGCAGGGACCCTAAAAGGTCCGTTCTCCTGACCTCACCTACGGTAGCGGAAGAGGCCACGTATGTGACGAAAGAGTAACGAGAAATACACGACGCCAGTAGAGTCCAGAAGAGTGACGGTTGGGGGCAAGAAAGGTTTGGGTTTGCAGGAGGGACGAGACTCAAATTCTACCACACACTCACTATGTGCATGGAAGTACAATTTACAGAGGGGAAGAAGAGCAGTCGCCGGAGGTTGTAAAAACCGCGGTCCCAGACAAAAGTACCTTCTGTTAAAAAAGTACCTGGTTCCACCCCCCACACTACTAAGTTCGAACACTGTAAGTACCATGAATTAAAGATGACAGCGGTGTAGTCGGGGTGGAGTCTGGTAGTCCGTACCGACCCCTGGGGACGAGACGCAGTGAGCGTCCGTGTAAACGTGTACTAAGTCCCAGAGCGACAGGAAGACGATTGGAGGAAATGTACTACGTATCCCGAAGTGGTAAACGACCCGGACCAAGATTTCCGAAGTCCACACTATTCGGTGTAGGAGTGTCGTTTCCGTACTTCTCATGGGAGTAATAACCACAAAATGTATACTCATTTGTCTTCGCACTTAGTCGGTGCATACACGACAACTTGCCGCGTCGAGACCATTGGGCGAAGGTTTTGTATGAGTGAAGGTAATAGGTACCTGAGGTATACTGTGATTTTAGTCTTTTAAGATCTTAACTTTAATCTTAGATTAAAGAAAACAGAAAGTTTGAAAATTGAAAATAAGACATGACCCCAGAGCTTGTCAGACTGAGCTGACTCACCGAAGTGAAAGTGAAAAGCGAAAGTAAGCTCTGAATAGCCGTCGTCTCCACATCGGCTAATTGTTACACCATCGAGGTCCACCTGTCGCCTCCTTGAGTCGACACGTGTGTGTACGTAGGTAAGAGGGGGTCTCTGTCCTGTGACTTTCTACTTCAGGGGTCCAGTCATCCACGGGTTGTACGAGGACCTCTAGTCGCCTCTTTATTGAGGTCTTTCTCACTTCTCTGCCTCGGTTTCGCTTTTGTTGCGGGTCAACACCTACACTGAGTACTACCTTCATTTCGGGCTACGGCATTTGTCGTTGTAACGTATCCTTGGACCTTGCAATCTAGGTACTTAGCTCCATTTAACCTTCACCAGTTTGTCCTCTACCGTTCTCACTTGTGGTTGTAAAAAAGTCACTTAGTCACTTGATTTTACTTGGTCTTACCCTCTTAAATTAAGTCTATTGGTAATATAGGTGATGACACCCGTTAAGAAATCTTCTTTCCCTCATCGGAAGTGTCAGTTGTTTTCTCAGTCCTTACGTCAAGAACCAACGTCAGAGTTTCCACTGTCTTACCAGAGACAAACAAAGGTTCCGTTTGGTAAGTGATAGTGCCCTTAGGTTCAGGTTCGGGGCGGGTGATTACGGTTTCTTCGACTTGCCACGATAATTCTGAGTGTTCTGGAAGATCTTGGTTGTGGTTTTTTTCTACAGGAAAAGTATGATCCCTTGACCTTACGTATCATCTTTCAGTTCTTTGTGGACCTCATTGTCCGTTAAAACAGGAAGATCATGTCTTGCTTCGTCCCGTTTCCAATATCCCAAAACGGTTCTCTTACGTGACCAGTATTTTTTGTGGGACAAGGTTGTTCTCTACTGAGATGTGCATCTGTAGTGGTCTACCAGTTGTGATTTTAGTCTAACTAATATAAGAAAGGTCGGTTTCTACCCCTTCGAGATATGTCAATCGTTTTTGTTCTGGTCCTCGACTGACACCGAGTCTAGTACTTGTGGAATAACGTTTTAAGTCCGAATTTAACTTCTTTCATCCCTTTTGGTGATCTGGTAAGTCGATACTGGGTATAGTTTAGGGAATGTCACCTTCACTCTTTATCTAAGTTCCCAATCCAGACTATCTTACGGACTTCTCGACACTTACCTCCGAGGATTGTGGCTTGTTCACCGTCACTAGTTTTGGTAGGGTTCTCTTCTTTACATTTTTCCGTTTTACCAAAAGACTCCTCCGGAGTGTTTATCGACTCTTTCTTCTCCGCGATTCCGTTTCTCCTTTCCCTTCTATGTGGGTAGACTAACGTCTCAAGGCTTCGTATCGTTTCCCTCTATTCTTTCGGAAGGAGTCACTGGTCACGTTTCTTTACTCCTTGTTATCTGACCCTTTCTGATCTCTAGAGAAGCTCTTTTAATCTCCATGGGCCCCTTGTAAAGTACATTCGTAAAGTACCGTTCATCTACCCCTTTGTTACCTTTGTCACCGTCTGAAATAAAACCCCCCCGAGGTTTTAGTGACGTCTACCACTGATGTCGGTACTTTAATTTTCTGCGAACGAGGAACCTCTTTTCAATACTGGTTGGATCTGTCGTATAATTTTTCGTCTCTGCAATGAAACGGTTGTTTCCAGGTAGATGAGCTTCGATACCAAAAAGGTCCTCAGTACATACCTACACTCTCGACCTGATATTTCTTTCGACTCGCGGCTTCTTACCTACGAAAACTTGACACCACAACCTCTTCTGAGAACTCTCATGCAAAATGTCGTTCCTCTAGGTTGATCAGGTAGGATTTCCTCTAGTCAGGACTTATAAGTAACCTTCCTGACTACGACTACGACTTCGAGGTTATGAAACCGGTGGACTAGACTTCTTGACTAAGTAACCCTTTCTGAGACTACGACCCTTTCTAACTTCCGACCTCCTCTTCACCCCTACAGTCTCCTATTCTACCAACCTATCTTAGTGGTTGAACTATCTGTATTCAAACTCGTCCGAGACCCTCAACCACTACCTGTCCCTCCGGACCACACGACGTCGGGTACTCCAGGGTTTCTCAGCCTGTGCTGACTCGGGGATTTGACTAACTTGACTAAGACGGAGTTTGGAGGAGGGAAGGTCCGACAGTCAGTGTGACTCGTCTCAAGGGACACGACGTGTCATCGGGGAACAACAAATGCGTAAAATTTATGTCGTCCCACGTGTACACGTGGGGTTGAAGGGGTTCACAGGGAAGGGGGTCGTTGGTGTGCAAACAAGAGACTCGGACGCTCAGAGAAGGACGAAACACCCACGCACGTGCGAGTCGACGAAGTCAGTATAGACTGAGAAACACTGGGTTGCCCAGGGCCACGGAGATACGAGGAAATCCGGTAACAGAGACTTCTATAGCCGCTTATAAACTCTTTTCTGTCACTTACTCCAAACCCAGTCCCAGAACCTTTTGTGTCGTCTTCCTCCATGGGTTTTCTCTCCGTCTTGGAACCTGAGGGAAGTTAAAACGTTTTCCACCCGATTGATACAATTTGGATAGAACAGAGATTTTTCGATTAATCTGTTAGAGAAAATAAGGGTCTACAGAGTCCACTCTATAATCTAGGACTCCTAAAATTGTCTGCAATCACCCCTTTTCCTAAGGGACCAGTTCATTCAAACCCTTTTTTGGGACTCAAACAATTGATGTAATTGGATCCCTTCGGTACATAAATGACGTCACGAAGAACATTGGAATTATTCGGCCATGGCTCGTGTTCCCGACGAAGTCCTCGTCCCCTCGGGCGTATGTTACGAGAGGTACCGTGAGAAAGAAAGTTCCGTCTAAAAAGATCTAACGAAGTCCCTTAATCTATTAAATCGATTATGTTCACACAAAATGTAATTTTTTTAATGTGAGACTAGAAATATTAATTACTCCACGGTGGGTTCTCAAATTACACCTCTTAGGGGCCACCGAGTCACCATTTCTTAGACGGACAGTCACTTCCTCTGAGGTCATACTAGGGAACCAGCCCTTCTAGGGTGAACGAAGTCTCGTTGATTCGGTCACTTGGCGTCGATGACTCGGGCGCAAGACCCCGGAGGGACCACCGAGTCCATAATTTCTTAGGCGGACGTTACACCCTCTCGACCCTAGCTAGGGCCCCAACCCGTCTAGGGACCTCCTCCCGTACCGTTGGGTGAGACCATAAGAACGGACCTCTTGGGGTCCCTGTCTCGTCAGACTACCGGATGTCAGGTACCTAGGGTCTCTCAGCGTGTGCTGACTCGTCGATTCGCGTCCTGTGGTGACCTCGGGTCCTCGACGTTGACGACGTCGGACACGAGGGATTTCGGGTACAAGGGATTTCGGGCACGAGGGATTTCGGGCACGAGGGATTTCAGGCACGAGGGATTTCGGGCACGAGCCGTAGTTTTCTTCGGTGACGTAACTCCTCGGGTGTGTGGTGGTAGCCTCTCACCGGGGACGACAGAATCGATCTCACTTTGGGCTCACGTCGATGGTTCTGGTTGATGTCGGTTTTTACATACTTATTTACTTTAGTTTGTTCGTCCCGAAGGGGTCATCGATTTCGCTATCTCAGGAGGACGTTACGTCCTCCGTGGTCTCTGCACCCCGACTAGGGACCCAGCCCTTCTAGGGGACCTCTTCCTTTACCAGTGGGTGAAGTTATAAGAACGGACCCCTTAGGACCCTGTCTCCTCGGACCGGCCGATGTCAGGTGTCCCAGTGTTTCTCCGTGCTTTCTCGTGTAAGTTCTTTCTTAGTACTGTTCGTCTCTTTACTTTTTCACTCTACCACGATGGTCCGTGTCCTCGGGTCCCATCTTTCCTGTCCGGGAGACTTCAGCATAGTCGGGTGGCACAAGGACCGAACGTGATAAGTGTGCACCCCACTAGACTTGGCTCGGAGAATCGAAAGACACGGATGTCACTGAGTCGACATCTCAATCTCCTTATCGGTGGTGGAAATAGTGAACCAAGAAACTCCCTATTTCCTTTATCCCGCACGTGGAAAGGGTCGGATCCTGGGTCATGGCGCTGCTGTGGGGGGGAGGGACTCGTACTTTGTCCACCTGCACGTTCGGGGTCGAAGGTCCTGACGAAGAGACTCGAAACGAATTGGAGTCGACGACAAATCAGTGACTCAGGACAGTCTGACAGACGTCAGCGTGTCCAACATCGACCGGTCCGAGGGGACAGGTGCCCTAGGAAGTCCGTTCCTATTACCTCACCCAACGGTAAAGGAGGAGGTCGGCTTGACGTCACGAGCGTAGATATTTCACCCCTACTTTATGAGAGTAGCTCTCCAATGACTCTTCTGATGTCCAGTCACACACATGTAAGACCTTCCCCAAGTAGTTACGATTTAGAAGGGTCACAAACTGTGTACGATCTGGAAGCCACTCATAAATAGTCTGAATTAACTTAGTAACAACAGTAATTCCGAGTGGGAGGGGGAGACGGGACGGTTTCCGAAATTATAAAACCAGTTAACCTGAAATTACCAGTTAACTCAAATACTCCGTTAGTGAATTTTAGAAATCGTAATGTTGCGTTTGTGGGTTCCTATCTTCATTAAATTGGATGGTCGGTGAAACCGCTCGAAACGAATCTTAGACTTCACGATCAATAGTCTCGTATAGACACGAGGGTAAGGGGTTACGAAACTCTATGAGGTTCGAGCAACTTGGGTTGTTAGTAGAAAAAAGAGAAAAGACGCACAAAGGTAATGGCAATGTAACATTTATACTTCTACTTCTAGTGTAGATTTCTACTTTTTCAGGACGAAGAACAAACAGAATCAGAAGGCACGCTGACAAGGGAGGCACATCGTTAGTAAGAAAGGGTCGGGATGCCAATGCATTTGGTCTCGACGGAAGTTTGTACGCCCCAAGTAAAATACAGGTAAATAAAGGTAAATTTACTGCTCCCTTGTCCTTTTGATATAGTGGTTGGTCAACAGTCACCACCACTCTAACGACGCCCCACAATGTAGAGTTTTTACTGGTCCTTGGTCCCTTTCTCACCGTTGTAGGGTTCTACTCGTTCTCCTCTCCAAATGTCGGAGGAAGAGCGGACGCACTGCATTAAGTGCCCGAGAGTCGCCGGTGTCCCGTCGGAGTGTCCCGTGCAGACCCCACGCTCTCCTGCAAGGGAAACCACCAGTGCCATTCACCCCCGTTCGTCCTGACTAAACCTTTTGCCCCAGGTTCCTTAGGTCTGAGAAGAGGGGTTTCTTGTTTCCTACGAGGATATAAGGCTGACAAAGACTTTACAAGGGTACCTACAGGTACTTCCACCTTTTGAACAGGTATTACAATGTGTCCGGATCTTAGATTGTGGGGAGTGTCTGTTTAGATTTTACAGAGAAGTGTCAAAACTGGCGAGTCAAAAGGTCTCGTGTCATAGACGTATTTGACTGCATTTGAAAATGACACCAAGTATTGAAATGACTCAGTCAGTCAGTGGTAAAAAACCTTTTGGAGTCATAAAAGGTCTACGTTGTTGGTTGTACTATTTGGAAGTGATCAACACGTTCATACAGATTTATCTATTAAGATATAGACTCACAGTTATAAACTGTTAATATAAAAAGAAGATTTACAAGGATATAATTTTATACACGGTATAATAATGACGATATTTCGTGTCATCACAAGAGAATAAAGAGTATAATATTAATACTATAATGTAGAATTTTAATATTCTATGTTTCGAGTATAATGGATACTTGAAATGAAGTATTCTCATTTTCCATATCATACTTTATAACCGATATTTTTACTGTAACGGAACCCATCACAATTTTGGTGACCACATTATTTTCGAATACTATTACTTGATCATAGTCGTGTTTATGATGTACGTAAAGGTACATAAAATGATTGTTAAGGACTGTGTGTACTTGACGTCAAATTTGTCCTACGAACACTTAAGGAGAACTGACCTTCTTCTGGACAAAAGTTCTAATATGGCATACACTTTCACTTTCAGCGAGTCAGCACAGACTGAGAAACGCTGAGGTACCTATAAGGTACCTTAAGAGATCCGGTCTTATGACCTCACCCATCGGAAAGGGAAGAGGCCCCCTAAAAGGGTTGGGTCCCTAGCTTGGGTCCAGAGGGCGTAACGTCCGCCTAAGAAATGGTCGACTCGGTGTTCCCTTCGGGTATATAGGGGTATTTAATCCCTCCATGGTTGAATTGTGTCCAAGTAATTCGTAGAGACTTCACGTTCCGTGATAAGACTTATTATTCGTCTAGTGTAAAAGGAGTGAAGGTCCAGAATAGAGTTGACACCAGTTTGATCAGAACTTCTAGAGTAGTTTTTGGTCTACTTACTCTACTTCCAATAAGCTAAAATAAAAGGTTCAAACCTGTAAGTAAGATAGGAGTAACGTTGTTCTAAAAGAGTAATTTTGTAAAAGTAAAACGTTTATAAATAGATGTTTGTAGACAGGAAAAGGAGGGAAAAGATCCTCTCGAGACCCATACATGAACTGAGGTATTATTTCTAAAACTAAACACCTTCGTAGGTCCTACATTTTGTAGTGGTCTGACGTTTGGGTTTCACGATATTTTCAAAATTCTGTAACCTCTAGTAAAGGATTTAATAACTGTTGACATAACAAACTTTCTGAATGGTCACTTTCCACGTATAAATTCCTCTTTCCGCCGACTACACCTTAGAGAGTCCGAGACTGAACAGTCAGCTGTACGTCGAAATAGAGGTATCTGGTGGAAACTTTAGTTGTTGTTAAGACGACTAAAGTCCTCTATCCTCGTTCGGACGCTCTCATCGCACACGCGGCGCCCGTGGGGCAGAGAGGGTCTTCCTGAGGTGCAGTGTCCAGACTGACGTTTCAGTCCGTGGATGAGAAGGGGAAGATTGTACATTGACTACTCTGCACAAGAAGAAATTTGCCTTTCTGTTTTGACGTATTTAAGTCCGAAGTCTGGGTACCCAGAAGAGAGTTTAATGGTGTTTGTAGGTTGTGAATACGTGTGTATTCGTCCTGTGACTACGTCGACTGTTCGACTTCATTTCTGCGTGAGAACAATGGTAACGTCACCAAGTAAAAAACACAGCTGAACTGACGGGAATCCCTACCTACGGGTCTGTCGACCTTTGTAAGAAAAACACACTCAGACACGGACCTTTACTAACCGTAAACTAGACCATCTGACGCACTTCTCGGTGGGAGTGGTTAGGTCGTTCGGGATCTCACCTTGTCTTTCCACTCCCCTCCCGTCAAGACAGGGGGTAGAACTCGACCTTCCAGTGTCTGTGCGGTTCTGCGTCGTCGTGGACGAGTGTCTGGAAGTCTGGGGCTCTGAATTTAGTCGTCGGACGACGGAGAGTCCTGAAACCTGAGCCTGACTTCGTACGGTGACCGAAGGGACCAAGAGGTCGAGCGTCTACCGTCTAACACCTCGTAGAGTCGACAGTATCATCGAGTCTACCACTTCTTAGACGACGCTACGTAGTCAAAGGTAGGGAACCAACCCTTCTGTAGGACCTCTTCCTTCACCATTGGGTGAGGTCGTAAGAACGGACCTCTTAGGGTGCCTGTCTCCTCAGACCACCCGAGTACCCCAACTCAAGTACACCAACTTTTCACAACCTGTGCTGACTCACTGAGTGCGACAAGTGAAGGTCGACCGTATTCGCGTGCTTCGTTGACGATTAGTATTTGGAGAGTGTAGATGTAAATATAGACGTGGACAATGGTATACAACGACAACAAGTCGGTGATTTAGTCCAGGCTGAGAAACCCGGGGTCACTTGACATCTTGTCGTCCAAGGACACTGACATAGGGACTCAAACGAGTTTCAGTACGGGTAACTCAGCCCCTACGATAGATTGGCATAATAGGAGACGGCGGGGGAAGAGGACGGGAGTCAGAAAGGGTCCTAGTCCCAGAAAAGGTCACTCAGTCGAGAAGCGTAGTCCACCGGTTCCACGACCCCGAGAGTTCGGAGATACATGGATACGGAGGAAGATATAGGGTGACCAAGACAAAGGAATCTCTTGGGACTGAATGTCGGGACGAAACGTTTCTATTTGGACTGAAAACTACCCTGTGAAACTTTCCACTTTATAATTTTGTGTGTCTTTTTGCGAAAGACTGAAGAATTGACGTCGCAGGCGGCGCCGTCGACGGGACGCCATTTGGGCGTCGGACGAGACAACCAACGTCGCGAATGTCGAGACCCAAAAGTAGACTTTCCAAACAGATAGTATCGACATGTAGGGGTGGGTCTTTGCACTCCAGAGACCGCTATTCCTAAAACAGGTAGTGTAATTAAACATACAGAGGTTACGGATGAGTGTTACGAACTATATCTTGTTATTCGTAAACCACTTATTTGTTGGTTTACAACCGAAGAGAATGTCCAGTCATTAAAGTTCGACTTCCCGTCGATATCTCATTCTCCCCCTCTACGTCTATTTATCTTCTTAAGCACCCGACAATTTATGACACTCAGGTAGAAGACTCTACCATCGGGATCCAATAAGACACAGACTACCTTCGAATGTCGAAAACCTTGAACGATCCGAAAGACTTCAGGAGTGTCATACACCCTCTGACTAACTTTAGTCACACGGAACGTGGACGCCATTAAAAATTATCGTTGTCTTATATTTCGGGAAAGGGGAAGTAGGAGGGTGTTGTTGAAAAACCAAGATCCCTGTCCTGAACCGTCTTCACTCGGTGTGGTTCTAACTCGTAGAAGAACCTGACTGGCATCCCGGATCTAACAAAGTCTCCGGAGCAGCAACTCCCGTACTCCCGTCAGTACGTTCCAGTCTCTTCCAGGGACTCTGTTACTCTTACAGGGGCAAGGGGGGGGTACGGACAGGACTTTCGTCCCAAAGCACAGGACCTACGTCTCACAACGTCTACCTCGTCAAGGGTGACAGACGTAAGTCTACCCCTTTGGTGAAACCAGACCTTTCAGTAGGAAACTTACAAAAACAAAAATAAGTTTAGACAGAATCTTTACGGGGAACGATACGGAAGTGGACTACGTTATGGGAACCTAAAAAAAAAAAAAATGAAATAAAATGAAATGTTATGACATAACCAAAACGGTATGTAACTGTACTTAGGTGGTGTCCACATATGTTCGAGGGTTAGGACTTAGGGGGAGGGTGGAGGGTGGGGTATAGTAGAGAGACCTAGTAGGGGTACGTGGTCGGGGTTCGTAGGACATAGGACATAGCTTGTATCTGACCGTGAAACAAAGAATGTACTATCACAAGTACAAAGTTACGGGAACCTACAACTAATCAAACGGATAATACCCTGAAATCTTTACAAATTCGAAGAGGTGTCATGACCAACTCTTACCGGTCGATTGTAAAATAACCGAACCGAATTAAATATGAATCTCGATTCTGTCAAATACTAAGTTAAGTATCTTACTGACAAAGTCCTATGCTTATTATTCTCGTCTCACCAAATAGGTCTCTCCACTCATAAAATAATGTGTACTACTACAAGGTAATAATAAATACCATATTTTTAATTTTCTTCCTAGAAACCTCCTCCTTTTCTGGAGTAAAATATTTTTATAAAATAATCTTTCCTTATAATATAAATTTGAGACTTGATCTACAAGAACATCATATTTCACTTCCTATCAGTTTGTAGTGTTAAAACATGATTAACCCTAGGTCCATTTAATGTTTTGATAAAGTTACTTTGCGTTAAAGGTACGACAGTTCAGGAAATTATTTATCTATTCTACGAGGAACCCTTTTACGAAAATGTGTCTTATCGATTAAAAGAGACTTATCTTCTGTGTTCAATTACAGTAAGATCGATTCTTTGTAATAATACTTGATGTTTAATCACTTAACGTTCATTTAGTCTAAAATCACACATAAATTTCAAAAATTATAGAAATTCCTAAACCCCCCTTTTAAGTTATAAACCGTATACTGAGGAAGTTTGATAACCACGAACTTTGGTTTAAGAAGTTTAAACTGAAAGGACGAGTCATTTAAGATTAAATCTCAAACCAAGTAAAACACTGACGTTAGTTGTATAAAATATAAAAGTTACAGAACTATGTACAATTTAAAAGGGAAATTTATGTATGTTGATTCGTAACACATAGTTCTGACGGGTTTACAAATTATAATAGACGTGATCATTCCATTTAACTAGCTTAGGTCCGGGGACATGCGTTTTACTTCGTAATTTTTCACTTGGTAATTTACGTGATAGGGTCCTTAGAAAAGAGATTAAGTGGTTAATCAACATGTACCTTTTCTAGTGAGGAAATATTGAGAGTTACGTAGTAGAGTCTTTAAAGAGACGACAAACTTGAGGGATTTCCCTCCGACTTATTGGTTCGAAGAGAAGGACTACCTAGGTAACCTTTATACTACGACATATTTGGGGGTCGTTTGTCGATATTTAGATCGATTGTAAGTGACACAGACACTTCTACCTTACTAAGAGGGGCCTGTTCGAAACCTTTTATTACATAACTAAAGACTACCGTTAAATAACAAGAAACGTTAGTTGACACAAATATGACACCGGAATTTAATATTGGGAAGGAGAAGGTAAGAATCAGAAACCTTACACTTTAGTCTCTCGGTCTTTCGAAGTTTCTCCAGTGGAGTTTTGAGGTACTTTACCTCTACTTAAAAAACTCAGTATTTTAAAGATGAGTGAGACCAGAATAAAATCATCAGTATCGTTTACTGTGTCGTAATAGATTGGAACCCGAAGGTGGGTTTCATGGAGATTGGGTAAATTTCGTTCCTCGTTAATGCGTCAGGGATTTGAGTCCAGAGGTGAGGGGGGTTTTATGACTTAGGGCTCCGGTGGGTTCGTACGTGAGTCTCCAAACTGTGACATACTCAGAGCATTTACACATACGGGTGAAGGAGTCAACGCAGACTAAGAAACACTGGGGTACCGGACATCGGGCGGTCCGAGAGGACGGGCACCCTAAGAGGTCGGTTCTCATGACATCGTCGACGGTAAAGGAGGAGGTCCCTTTGAAGGACCGGGTCCCCACCCGGACACAGAGAGTACGAAGGACGTGACCGTCCGCCCACGGAATGATGGTCACGGTGAACCCGTCGTGCCCTTAGACTAAACTCAGAAGTAGCTTTTTTTTTTTTTTCTCATTTGATCCCTGAAGGGACCACCAGCCCACCAATTCTTAGACAGGACACTATATCGTCGGTGGTCGAGCTAGGAACCAACCCTCAATTCTAGGGTGTTCGAAGTCTCGTTGATTCGGAGACATGACGTCCATGACTCGGGGTGCTCGTTCTTACTTATTCGGCTTACTTGTACATTTATGAGAAATTTCCTCATTCTGTAATTATTATTCGAGATGTCAAAAGAAACAAGACTGTCCCTAGTCATCCGTAATAAGATTGAAGGAATAGGTGGTTACCCGTACTCGTAAGTTTTGGACCTTTGGTGATAGGAGACGGTGAACTCTAGTTTGTTGCTCTTGCAGAAGAGGGTCTGTGTCAAACCCTAACAAAGGAAGGAACGAGAGAATCTGATCTAAGGTATTTCGTCTCGGGTTACGCCCCTAAGTCCGTGTGTAGAGGGCTCTTTTTATAACTTCGCATGGAAGAAGAGGAGATCTGAATTTCAACCGTATGACGAGGAGATCTGAATTTCAACCGTATGACATCTGGCTCCCGAAGACCCGTAGGGAGAACGGTAATCATCTTGGACTCGTACTTTAATTGTGTCTTTTTGCACCTCTCTGGACCGGGGGGCTGTAACAACTGAGGGATTTTTGGTGTAAATTACACCCTTCAAAAGTAATACACCACCAAATCAACGATTCAGTACAGGTTGTGAACTCTGAGGTACCTGACAACGGACGGTCTGAGGAGACAGGTACCTTAAGAGGTCCGTTCTTATGATCTCACCCATCGATAAGGGAAGAGGTCGCGTAGAAGGGTTGAACCACTACCTTGCGAACAGAGGACGTAACGTCTGTCTAAGAAATGACTGATTCGATGTTCCCTTCGGGGGTTTGGACGATTGGTATTCCCCGAGTAGGTCCTAAATTCGGGTCCTAAAAAGCGTTGGTTTCGTTCTTAGTCTAGTGATCTTGTTGTTTGGTGGTGATCAACTTTCGATAACCCGAAGGGACCCTCGAGTTGACCATTTCTTAGCCGGACGTTACGTCCTCTGGGACCAAGTTAAGGGTCCAGCCCTTCTAGACGACCCCTTCTCTGTCCGATGGGTGTGGTCAGAAGAACCTGAAGGGACCATCGAGTCGACTATTTCTTAGCCGGACGTTACGACCTCTAGACCCAAACTAGGGACCTAACCATTCTAGGGGACCTCTTCCCTTACCGATGGGTGAGGGCATAAGACCACACCTCTTAGGGTACCTGACATTAAAGTAATATATATGAATTTTGACTAAAAGAGAAAAAACGTATTCAATTAATCGTATTCTTAAAGATAGTGACTCTTAGTTTGCAAAAGTGAATACCTTTGTAGTCTGATTGAGGAACTCTTACGGTCCGAGTTCTTATAACTTCAGTGACTTTGAAGACACTTGAATCCGAGTGAACGGGAGGCCTTTTAAGATGGAAGACAGGAGGTCCAGAAAACGATATTGCACCGATTTCTATAGGGACTAATATCTGACGACCAATATATAAGACCAAGTACGTATATTTGTAAAATCCTTTTTCATTTCGAAATTTTTTACGTGACTGCTCTTGGTATAGTTGTCTTCTCTTCCGCAACCTTCGTCCTGCCGGCCGCCACTCGGCCTTCACTTCCCTCGACAGGGGAGAAAAGGCGTGAGCTGAAAGAACTACTCGACGAAGTTTGGACCGCGTGTAGGACGTCGAATAGTGTCGAGGATGAGCGGTAATAGGATGTATAGTTGGTAAAGTTAAGTCTGGTCTGCACATGGGACGCACCTAAACGAACTATAGGGACTAAAATTGCAAAAACAACGGATATTCATTTTGACCTTCACTTTCGAAGAACTACCCTAGAAAATATAGGTATCAACAAATGTTGCATTTTGTTTTCATTACCAAAGTTCGACTTCGAAATGGTCAGTGTTTCATTTATAATTCGGCAGATGATTGAGAGTATCTACATACATAAACCCCTTTTCTTTTAAGTCTGGTATAGTCGTGGCATAGACATTAGGTGTCGCTTAACTCCGTCTCTATTTTGACCCACATTCCGACGAGCGAACGATTCACCATAGGTTGAGACGTTGGGGCGCCTGGGTGTCGGGTCGTCTAAGGAGACGGGTGCCCTAAGGGTCCGTGCTTATGACCTCGTCCAACGACACCCCTCTCTCACTAAATCGGTCCTGCCACACAAGTCCGAGAGAGTGGGGCCCAAACCTTTATTCCCGATACATTGTCGACTCTAGTGAATGTCGTCGCGCGTACACGAGTGCTCCAGGGACGAACCGGCCCCCGAAGAAACGCGCCATGATTATGTGCTCGCGGTGAACTTTCCCCGGGACCCCAGTCGGGCCCCCCTCTCCCCTCCTCTCCTGCGCCGCACCCACGACGACGCCGACGCCGACGGCGGGCGGCCCTCCCCTTCCTCGCGCGCCGAGGCCGCCGGGGACGTCGGGGGCGCGGCACGGGCGGGGCCCCAGTCCCTGTCGCGGCAGTCGCGCCTGTCGTCTGCCGACGGTGAGAGAGGAGGTCCCCTAGCAGGGGCAGGTCGCAAGTCTTGACGCAGAGGACACAGAGGATGTGACCCCACGGTGAGCCCTTCGGGGAGGAACGAACACACAATAGTAGAGACATAGAAAATGCGTCTAGAAAGTTCAGTTCACTACAAGACAGCGGATCAAATAGGAGCACACCTGAAGCA
This sequence comes from Capra ibex, assembly GCA_006410555.1. Lineage (NCBI taxonomy): Eukaryota > Metazoa > Chordata > Mammalia > Artiodactyla > Bovidae > Capra > Capra ibex. The sequence continues at coordinate 63,141,523 of SJYO01045292.1, forward strand.
GAGACTTTTTCAAGTCAGGAAACCGGATCTTAGAGGTGTGGATTCTTGTATAGGGTCCATCATAATCACTATTATCACTATAAGAGTTTGTAAATCCATATTCTTGTAGGGAAAGTCCTAACGAATTCTAGGAAAATTTTTTACTACAGATAGTTATCCCTTAAAGAAATTTTTCATACTGATTAAGATACATTACCTGTCAGTCCGTCGGTACTCTTTAGTATAAATATCTTTTCAGCATTACTGCACTCAACCTCACTATCGAGGTGTATAATCGGACGAACAACGGACATACAAATCGATGGGTTTCGGTGTGACTTCCTTTTTGTCGGTTTATCAGGTTTTCCGACTACTCCTCTACTTGTGTGCTGAGGCACGGACCTCTCCGACAAAAATAAAAGAGTCTCCGGCCTCCTACCTTGCTACAATCTACCTATCCTCGGTGTTCAAGACATCTTCGACCTAAGGACCCCTGACACGCAGGATCTTTACCCTCTCTCTCCGTTCTGCCGAGGTGACCTCCTGCGTCCGCCTCCGCAGTGCCGGCGCAATGACGGCGACCAGTGGCGAACTTCCCGGCGGTAGCGTCGGAGCTCCGAGAATTTGAAGGGTCCCCTCTCCCGGTCCCCTACCTGACTAGCCCTCCCCACTCTTCCCCCAGGAACGAGAGAGCCCGTTCCGTCTTGAACCATCTCGATCGTCCCTCATGGGTGTTAATACTACCGTCACCCACTTAGTGTGTCACTTTGGAGAAATTTTTTACGTCACACACCGGCAAGACTCTACGCAGGAAAGGGAGTCACTACAAAGTGTTCGTAGACAATAGACGGTCCGTGGGACCGGGCGACGGCCGACGCGTGGTACCTTGTACTGTCCCAAGACGGCAGTCCTCCGAAACGCACAAGTGTTTCCTCGTGAGCCCAGTCTCGTTCGTCCTGTGTGGTCCTCTCGCACTACCATAATGTGACGCCGGCACGAAAAGGCCTACCTTTATATTACGGTAATTATACTTACCAAAGTACTTCTTAAAACTCAAAATGACCAGATCGTACATTCAGTCAGAAGTTCATTACGGACCTCTCCCCCCACTATCTACCAAAGACCAAACTAAATAAAATTTTTTAATATAGCTTTGAACCCCTTTCCTAAGAGAGTAGTTCACAGACTCACACGTCATTAGTCACTTCTATGACTATAGGCCATACAACTTCAGTCAAAACTTTGTAATGATTATTGACCATTGACTATATCTCGTGGTTGCCCGAAGAGACCACCGAGTCTGCCATTTCTTAGACGTTGCGTCCTCTGGTCCCAAGTCAGTGACTCGACCCGTCTACGGGACCTCTTTCTTTACCGATGAGTGAGATCATAAGGACGAACCTTTTAAGGTCCCTGTTTCCCCGGACCGTTCGATGTCAGGTACCCCAACGTTTCTCAACCTGTACTTACTCACTGATTGTGAAAGTGAAAAGTGTATCTCATGGTTTCCAAAATTTTTAGTAAAATTTTTATATCATTTAGTATCAGTTCATTTTATTACCGAACGTAGTACTGTGGTTCCTCTCCCAACCTGAATGTTGGTCTCTCAACCTTTAACAGCACTTTAAATATCTGACCAGACATGTATGATTCTTATAAAGAGTACATTAAAAATAATTGAATCTCACTCCCCGTCTTGAGTCGGGAACCTTTTACACTACCCAGTTTGACGTCACCGGACCGCGCGTCCGTAGACCCTCGCACACTAACTGGGAGTTCAAGGTTGGAGACGCGGAAGGAGAAGGAAGGTAATTCACTCCCAGAGTAAGGTCTCTCCTTTTCTCATCTCGACTCATCGAAGACTCTTGTGTCTAAAAACGAAAGAATTTTTAATTTCAGTTCAACTGAATGTTATAGTACAACCAAAATCCTCCTCTTGTGTCAAAGTTATTCCGTCCTTGGGTTGGCTCGTCCGTACTCTCAGAGACCCGCGTCGCGTACGAGTCAGTACGGGTTGAGAGCCGTTTGGACCACCTGACATCGGTCGGTCCGAGGAGACGGGCACCCGAAAGGGTCCGTTCTTACGCGCTCGCCTCCACCTCGGACCGGAGACCGTGGAGGACGCAACCGTCCGGCCAAGAAATGGTCGACGTGGCGGACCCTTCGGGACGTAAACCTCCTCTGTGTTTTCAACCTCGACAAAAGAAAGGACGGTCAAAGTAAGGTTTTCGTTCGTCTCTCTTACGGAAAAGAAGGGTTACCCGTTTCCCCTTTGAATGTCTTTGTGACTACTCCTGAGGCACACGGGTACACCTGGAATCCCTCAATGCATTGAAATAGTCAAAAAAAAAAAAATTCAATCTTTTTGGGTCACTTCGGAAGGTAATGGAGGATGTGTACCTACGGATGATGTTGGGGACTCTACAGGAGTCACTGTGTCCCCGACCACAATTATACGGATCCAAATGCTGAATCTTTTACTCTCGTTAAAATGAACTGACGAGGGAATCCCAAAGGTTTTTACGATAGAAGAAATATACGTATCAACTTTAGTGTCGGGTACAAGAGTTCTTGTAAGGACAGATCCTAGTACTATTTTAAACACCCCGGGTCACGGGCACTTTTGTACCCCAGGCACCATGTTTTCCATAATGCTTAAAGTGTTGTCACCGTTGTGTCATTTCGTAGGTCGGACCCCGAGAAGAATCACACTGGTCACTCTGGAAGGTGTAGTGTTTCTGTTTCGCGCGATGGTAGAAGTACCGTTTCGGCGGGTCTTTCTTGTCGAGAAACGTTCTTTCTTACTCGATACTCATAACGATGAGGTAGAAAGAAAACTAAAATTAAACGTACGTTATAGAAGAAGGTCGAGGTTTCACTTTAGTCTTTCTCTTTTTGTTTATAGTACGTAATTGTGTATATATGCCTTAGATCTCTTCACGTCCCGTCCCTATCTCCTCTTCCTCTCTCACCTAAACACCTGTGTCGTCCCCCTCCTCCCCTACCCTGCCAGACCCTCTCGTCGCAACTGTACATATGCGTTCCGCGTACTTGATCCGCCGAGCACCCCTCGACGCCACTTCGACCCCTCGAGTCGGGTCCCGAGACGCCACCGTTCTCCCGACCACCCCCCTCCCGTCCTCCGAGTTCTCCCTCCCCGATACACACTTCACCGAAGGCGTCCAACAACATACCGTCTTTGGTTGTGTTGTAACATTTCGTTGATAGGAGGTTAAATTTGTTAATTAACTAAAAATCTTTTTTTTTAGTCACTCCCAGATCTCTCCGACTGATTAAAGTAATCCTAACTTCTTATATGATCCTGATTATTCAACTTGGTGTATTTTAAGGGTTCTAAAGGGAAACTTGTGACGCTAAGGTATATCAATTTGGATTAAGTCTCATGGACAGTATCGTCGTGTAAAAGGAATCCTAGTTATTAGAAACCTCGGCCGTCGTGACTTTCCTTTCCTCTACTAGGATTGCCAACGGTGTGTCTCCAAGAACGGCACAAAACATAAAGGCCATGCCATTGATCATAGAGGTACACATGTATACAAGTATTTTTATTGTGGAGACTCAGTGCTTGTGGATCTTTTAAAATGTTTTAATTAAAAATTCACTTGTACTAATATGCGATAGTCACATTTTAAACCCCAAAGGAAAGACAAATTTGTTGAGCGAAAGTAAATAAACAATAAATAAATATATAAATGACCGACGAACCTAGAGGCAATAGATAAATAAATAAATAAATGGCCGACGAACCTAGAGGTAATAGATAAATAAATAAATGGCCGACGAACCTAGAGACAATAGATAAATAAATAAATAAATAAAGGGCCGACGAACCTAGAGGCAATAAATAAAAAATTAAATAAATGACCGACGAGCCTAGAGGCAACGTCGTGCACCGAAGACAACAACGAGACCCAGGAGCTCGGAGGTCCGAGAGTTCGACTCCGAGTGTCCGAATCGACGGGGAACGGTGTACCCTAGTCTCGAAACGGTGGTCCCTGACTTGGGAGCAGGGGACGTAACCTTTCGACCAAGAGTTACTGGCGTGGTGGACCTTTCCGGGGGTCCTGGAACCAAAAGTAAGGTCACAAGACAATACACATACCTACCTAATTACCCGTCTGCCCATCTATGTATTTGAGTACGCATTTGCGTATCCGTCTATGCACCCACATAAAAGTCGACGAGTCAGTACAGGTTGATAAGTACTGGGGTACCTGATATCGGGTGGTCCGAGGAGAACGAGTACCTTAAAAAGTCCCTTCTTGTGACCTCACCCAACGGTAAAAGGAGGAGGTCCCGTAGAAGAGTTGGGTCACTAGTTCAGTCGCACAGAACACAGAGGACGTAACCGATTCGGTGAAGCCAACACGGACTGGGAGACACTGGGGTACCTGACATCGGGACGTCCAAGGAGACAGGTACCCTAAACTTTCCGTTCCCGGGACCTCACCCACGGCACGGAGGAGAGTCCGTCTAAGATAAGAACAATGTTATAATCTAATACAGTTCACAGACAAAAAGAAAAGATAAAGGGGGGGGGGTTAACGTTATAGTACTCACACAGATACAAGTGCCAGGGGTTTTCTTCTAAAACTTAAAACATTATAAGACAGGGAATCTTGACGGTACTAAATAAATTAGTGAAGGGATACACCTGTAGTGAAATTTTAAAAAATTTACAAATATTCCTTTTTCGGACCTTTACCTGTAAGAAGCTAAATTTAGAAAAAGGTGTGCTACCCAATGAAGAGATCCGATTTAAGGATCTACAGTTTAACAACGAAGTTTTTCGACTCGAAAATTTCGACAACTGAAACGGAAGATCTTTCCAATCTAAAAGTCGGAACGTAGTCCTGTCATGGAAAGAAGTGCCGGGGTGAGTCAATAGTCGAAATCTCTTCGTGACTGCTCACGAGCATCTAAAGAAGAAAAGCTTGTGGCTTCATCTTACCCTTCCACGCTCCCGTTTTGTCTCCTGGTGGGAGGGGACGGGAGCGGGGAGCGGGCGGAGTGTGTGTGTGAGCGGGAGAGGACCGTCTTCGTGTGTGAGGGTCCACAGAAGACTCGTCAGTCTCGGTGCATCCACGGGTTCCTGTGTCCGACGAGTGTCGACACCGGAGTGCTGAGTGTGACGTGACGGCACACTACATAAAAACCCCTTTCTGAACTTTTACAAGACTATTAAAAAAATAGTCATTTTTAACCGAGACAGTAAGAAAACAATACCGATTTCTCGTGAGGCGTTACTTAGTAGCTACTACGGAGGTGCCGGAATAAGCGCAGAGCTATAGCACTGTGTGCAAATAAACACGTAGAGAACCGACAAATGGACTCTGGAGTGTCCTTCCGCACGAGGGACTCCAGTCCCCGTAACACACAGAGAAGGTCGGACTCAAAGGTACTCGGTGTAATAAAACCAACACGAGTTTATTGGGTCCTTACCTCCTTCTCCCCGTAAGTCTAAAAGGGGGCAACGATTTTACCTGTGTAGACTTGTACGTAGAGGTTCATGTGTTTACTCTTAACGACCCCAAAAAAAAGAAGAGAAAAACCGGGACTATGAGTCGAACACCCTAGAATCAAGGAATCGGCCCTTAGTTTGGACACGGGGGACGTCCCTTTCACGCGTCAGAAGTGGTGACCTGGTGGTGCCTTCGGGTTCATAAAGAATTTTGATTGGCTGATCCCTTCTTAACTACGAAGACTTGACACCACACCTCTTCTGAGAACTCTCAGGGAACCTGACGTTCCTCTAGGTTGGTCAGGTAGGATTTCCTCTGGTTAGGACCCACAAGTAACCTTCCTGACTACGACTACGTCTTTGAGGTCATGAAACCGGTGGAGTACACTTCTCAACTGAGTAACCTTTTCTGAGACTACGACCCTCCATAACCCCGGTCCTCCTCTTCCCCTGCTGTCTCCTACTCTACCGACCTACCGTAGTGTCTGAGCTACCTGCACTCAGACACACTTGAGGCCCTCTACCACTACCTGTCCCTCCGGACCGCACGACGCTAAGAACCCCAGCGTTTCTCAGCCTGTGCTGACTCGCTGACTTGACTTGACTTGACTTGACTCCCGAAGGGACCACCGGGTGACCAGTCATTAAGGGGAACGTCACGCTTCCTGAGACCAAAGTCAGGGACCGGACCCGTACGGTGTACGGTGCTCCGCCGATTCGGACACTCGGTGTCGACGACTCGGGTCACATCGTCGGTGACTTTGGACGCCTGAGGACTCGGACACTGCGGGTTGTGCGCTGTGAGGGCGCCACTCTTCGTGCGTGCGGTCTTGCTCTCTCCTCGGGGGTGAGCGGCGTTGATCTCTCTCGGGTGTCCTTCGTCGTCTCTGGGTGGCGCCGGTTTTTATTTTAGTCAATTATTTTTGTATTGGAGGATCTTCTTCTTTCAGAACGAGTTTCACGTATATCACAAATTAAAGACTATCTTGACGGGAGGAGCTCTTGACTTGTTGAAAGCGAGGGTGGTCAGTACAGACCCTCATAGACGAAACGACGGATGAGAGGTCCTGGTCCATGAGTACTGACTGATTACTCCGCCAAAACCAAAACTCTCTCTTTTCGGGGAAACCGTTCCTAGTCGTCCTCGCGGTAGATGAGACTCCCACGGCAAGCGTAATGGAGGTCATGGTTCCCGTCGGTCGGCGTCACGGGAGGTCACACCGACGAGACCCTTGAGTCCCTTACCAGAGACTCGTAGGCGCGGAAAGAAGAAGGTCACGTCTACGACTGTTGGAGTCCGATTGGTTAGGACACGAGGGATGCCTTGAATTGATCTACTCGTCGTCAAAGAATTTTTACGACGTCGCGGAGTCTTCTGAGAATGACATGAACTTAAGTCTGACCTAAACACACTATAAAAGTGATAGAATTGTAAACGGAGGGAGTATGGATTAACCTATCGTAGAGAATCGACTAACGGAAATAGTAAAAAAAGGTTCCACAAGTTAAATCAAAAGTATCTCTATTAAGAGAAAAGTGTGAATGTTAAAAATATTATTAATTTACTATATTAACATTATCGTTCATGTTAATGGTACTTGTCTAAATTCTGTTGTGTCACTTGTGGACCGTTCGTGGTTCGAAATTACCTTCACAGCCCTTTTGATTTCTAATCAGAGTTCAGAAGACATCTTCTGCGACTTCGGGTCTCAGAAGTCGCACCTCCGTCTTTCTCAGTCCTACGAAAGGTCTTCCTTGTACCCTCAATTAATTAGGTCGTTCCACCAACTCACCTTCAGTTAGGTGTCTCGCAGTCTTTACGGACGTTGCCACGTTCGTTGGTGAGGGAGGTACATTGGTCACTCATTTAGTAAGGCCTCATTCTCACTACATTCTTTGTGTCTAAACGAGAAAGAAAGAGGTAGAGGGAAGAAGTAACGGAAGACGTCATATTGGTAGTCTGAGCGGTCCCGAATTACTTCGTCTTAAGAGAAAAGACGTCAGAACGGATTTTTGTGTTCCGTTGACGAAGACCCCTACGAATGTGTCTTTTTGTCTCTAGAGAAGTATGGGTTCTCGTTTTCACCGGTCTAACGTAGTGACTGGCTTACCTACAGTCAAAGGTTATCCTACCGGAGGATTCTCGAGAAGTGTCGATCAAGTGGGACGTCAACTAAAGACGGAAGGCATGACTGAAGTCTTAAACTCCTAAGGTACTCTACCGAAAACGTGACTTTTCTACGGTTTGTGAACCGTTAAGTCGGAAATTACATATCTGTTTTATGATCGTAGTAAAGACTCGCCGTAAGTCGCAACGACCATAGATGTCTTTAAATAGTGGAGGGGGGTATCAGAGTAGACTAGTTTTTCAACGGTAGAGTAGAGGGAGGTTAGGATACAAAAATTTCCGTGTCACGAACATATTACGACGAGATCCTCCTAAATAATGATTTATTAACTCGTTGCAACTAGAATTTCGACTTAATAGACCGGGTCCTAGAAAGGAATACAATTGTTTCACTGACCAAGTACATTTTTGGGTCGAGTCATCATTTAAATCTGAAACTCTAAGAACCAAATAAGTCTTTCATACCTTTATGAAATAAAATAGGTAAATTTTCGTTCTATATTGGTAAATTCAGAAAGAAAAATAAAAACTAAAATACCGTTCATCAATTATTGAATGTAGTTTGCTTTCTCACAAATGGACGACAGATAACTACAACCTGATAGAAAGGAGACTTCTTACTTTGTTACAATAAAAAGGATCACCTAATCACAGAAGTATTTAACGACGTTTTGGTGCGAACACAATTGTTTGTATCATAAATAGCCAGTCGGACTTTATGCCTTTTAAGACGAAATAAAGAACCCTACATTTATACACAAATACGTAAGTAGTTTGTAAGTGGTAGTGGAACGAAACGTGGTTTAAACAGGTCCCCCAGTTCTCATGTTCTACCTGTCTTCGAGACGGTGGTGTCTGACAGTCAGGTCTGCTCTTTCGCCTGATTGATGTCCGTCTAATTTACGAGTTATGTCTATTAATGTGTTGTAATCTTCCAAATCTCCCCCGCGGATTACACTCAACCGATAAATCTTGTTGTTTGGACACCAAGAGAATTAGGTGAGAGAGATGTAGAGAAATATTTTTAGTGCTGAGAGTAGATTCTTTGAGTGTAGAAATTTAGTGGAAGCTCTTCTATGAAACTTAGTAAAACAACTTTCTGTAAGAGCCTAACAGAGCGCTGTTGGCATTCTCGACCCATCGAACCGAAACCGGATCTCGTCTCCCGTCGGTCACTGACCCCAGGTGGCCGGTTTGTGAAGGCGGTACAGAGAAACTGGTTCTGGACTCTTACTAAGGACATCACCCAACAAAAAGAAAAAAGAAAACCAGTTTTTCGTCCGTTTCCTTTAAAGGACTTGTGTCTCATTTCTCCTTACCTATTGGCAGAGAAAATCCCGTTTCTGATTGTACTCTCTTCTCTTTGTACTCGAGCCTGTGTTGTAGATTCCCACCTTCTGCCTTAAATCAGTAGGCCCCCGTAGCGTAGTATTGCGTCATAAAAAGTTAGTCCTAACTATGGTTTTGTAGGTACTATTTGTTTTAAATTGAAACATCACTTGTTAATGATAATAATTAAGGAAATTGAGTACCGAGTGGAATTGTGATGAGAACTGGGGTAGAAAGAAATCTTAAAACTAAAAAGTAAGTAGTACCCTAAGAAAAAAAAAAAAAAAAAAAAANAAAAAAAAAAAAAAAAAAAAAACGTGACCCAGAAGTGACGACGCACGCGAAAGAGATCAGCTTCGCTCACCCCGACGAGACGCAGGGTCGTGCGCCCGAGGAGGGGCGCCGCCGAGGAGGGCGACGAGACGCAGGGCCCGAGGAGGGGCGCCGCCGAGGAGGGCGGCGACCCGGGACCCGGACGCCCGAGGAGGGGCCGCCGAGGAGGGCGACGACCCGGGACCCGGACGCCCACAATCGGAAACACCACGTGCCCGAATCCACAGGGTGTCGCACACCCTAGGAGGGCCCGGTCCCTAGGTTGGGCACAGGTGCCGTAACCATCCACTTAAGAATAGGTGACATGGTAGTCCCTTCAGAGTAGTACCCTAAAATGTAATTAAAACTGAAAATTTTGATAACATAATTTTACAAATGGACCCCTGAAGGGATCACCAGGTCACCGATTCTAAGATGCGAGGGTTCCGTCCCCGGGGTCAGGCTAGGGACCGGTCCCTTGGTCTAGGGTGTACGGCGTTCACACTTAAGTGCACGACGTCGGTTCTGGGCTGTATCGGTTTATTCATTTATTTGTATAGAGTAGTTTATTTCATACTAAGTAGACCTAACGATCCAAAAAGCCACTGGAGAACCCAAAACGTGGATTCCGGCGCAGTGTAAGGGAGACAGGATCGACGGAAGCAGGTGAGACCCTCGACATTATCGTGTGCGATCTGACCTACCGATGTTGTTGTTTCCAAACACGTAAGGTGCCGACCCTTCGGGTTCCGTGCCGTCCGCACCTCCGAGCGCCCACGGACGAAGGACGAAGTGCCCGACGGTAGAGAAACGTCACAGGAGTGCACCGTCTCCCCCCACCCCCGAGAGGTCGTGGCGAAGACATTTACCGTGACTACCCCAGAGGTGGGAATACGATGGTAGGTCTTCCCCAAGCCGACGTTCTATACTTAGAACTCCCACGTGTTTTGTCAGGGATCGAGGTCACAACCGGACGACGACGTCTAAGTGCAAACTTTAAGGACCTTCATACTTACATGAACAAGACCCTTCCCTCTCTCGTCGGGAATCGTAAACTTCCTATATCGTCTTGAGAAAGTTAAATCCCTTTTGACTTCGGGTGTTGTGTAGTAAAGATATTACCTTTGCATTTTAGGAGGGTCCCAATTTTTCGGGTATATAAACTCCACTTACCTTTCTGAGTCTGTAGTAAACAATGGAAAATTACCCTTGGGACTCGTGGGGAGAGAGTTCCAATACCTGCCTCACCTTACTGACACGACACTTCGACAGTGCGCCCCCATTGAGGGCCTTACACACCCGCCTTGGTGGTGTCTCGGCGTTTCCTGTCCGACCCTTTTATGAGGGAGCATAAACCCGCCGTCCCCCGTCCGTGACGGTCTAAGTTATACTAAAGTCTTTAAGTAATTTTTAGGTTTAGAGACTTTCTGACCTCTGTTAAATGTCGTTCGGGACGGTTATCCTTTGTCACTCAAACCTCTTCACCGGTCCTCCCTCCACTGGAATAAGTCAAGTGACCCCAAACTTTCGTACAGGGGGTGCACGACCCTTGACCCCTACGTGTCTCGTTCACTTCCCGAGGGACCCCCAGGTCACGAACTCTTAGGCGGACGGTTGTGTCCCCTATGTTACCAGGGATCAGGTCCTTCTAGGGTGTACGGGGCCCTGATGACGTCAAGCACACGGGGCTCCGACTCGTGGTGCAGTCCTCTCATCGGAGGTGAGGGCGTCGATCTCTTTCGGGTGCGTGTCGTCGTTTCCGGGTCGTGTCGGTTTTTATTATTTACTTATGTAAGAATTTTAGAAAAATTTATCAAAAAAAAAAAAATTCAGTACTACGACTCAGGATGGTATACGACCCCTACTACTACTGGTCGATTATGCGCGTCTCCATAAATGAGGAGGATACTATAGATATCTTTGGTTTTAATAGAGACAAAGTAAGAACTTCTTTGACTCCGAGACTCTACGAGTCATTGACGGAGTTCCAGTGGGTCGATGACTTCTTAGGCGGACGCTAAGATTGGGTCTAATATGCGACGTCTCTACTCTCTGATTTGACTCTATTTGTTTCGTACCGTCTCCTCTGTAGACTTGCACCCCCCGCCCCCCCCCCCCCCCCGTAGTGGATTAAGGGATGACCTTTTTAGTCAGTGAAATGGGTGAATAATCTTCGTATAGGAACGATAATTTATGTCCCAGTAAGTCGATCTAAATTTCAGGGACTTTGGATTCGAGATCTCAACCTTCCCGGTAATTTGTCAGAGCAAGTTTGAAGGAAGGGATATAATATCTACTTCTTAGACCCCGTGGGTCTTCCTTCTCGAACAGTGTCAACATATTTTAGTAAGTAGAAGTCGGGAGGACTCTTTGTTCCTAAGTTATCGGTTCTTACAAGCCCCCTCCCCCCGTTCGATTTTTTTACCTTTCTGATTTCTTCCTCTTAGACTAGTAATTCTTTCTTTGAACAAATAATGGTCCTCGATTTTGAAACGTTCTTCCTACTTCCAGAAGGTGAATTGGTTTTGTTTTAGCGCGGGATCTATAAACGTACGCCGACACAGACGTAAAGTTCAATCGTAAACGGGTGTTGAGAAGGAGGCCAAAGGGGACTGTCGTTTTACGGGATTTACACGTCGACTTGTACAGAGGAAGTTCCAGGGAAAATCCCTCTAATATGGAACGGACAATCCTCATTTAAAAGGAGTAGAACAAACGCCAATGAATCTGGAAGGACATTTAAATCATGAAAGTGTGTATTACCCCGATTCTATATACATCGTTTTCTTCTAACGAAAACGGAAAAGAGGGGGAAAAAAAAGGGGAGGGATTTAAGGTGTACCTCTTTTGGTGTGAGTATTTCGGATGTACCAGTAGTCCTTTTCGTAGCCACTAAGGCGATTATACAGACGTGTGCCCACTTGTAAGTAGAGTGGGACGTAGTCAATGTTTCCCGTTCTTGACTCGAAGGAATGTTGGATACGGAAACCCTCTTTCGTGTTCTACCATTGATAACACGAAAACGAGTCTTCCCGGGAACCGGGGTTTCAGCCCCTTCCTTGTGAGGTAGGTTTAAGGAAATCTCATGACCGCCAGTCATTTCCGTTACGGTAGAGGACCTCCACCCGTAAAACCTTTAGACCACCCCCGCGGAAATAACATTATAGATCCGTTACCGTGGGGTGAGGTCATGAGAACGGACCTTTTAGGGTACCCGCCTCCTCGGACCATCCGACGTCAGGTACCCCAGCACTTCTCAGCCTGTGCTGACTTCACTGAACCGTCGTCGTCGTCGTCCCCGTTGTGATCGTAAACCACCCAAACGGTTCCTATGACCTTTAAGAGACTTTGTGACCTGTCAGGACTGGCTCTCTTCTTTCATTTTCCCGCAAAGTATAGGTGCACTGAAATTTCCGAGGGTGACTTATATACCGAAGGCGTTACCGAGTCACCATTTCCAAGGTCTTAGGTGGACGGCTACGTCCTCTGCGTCCAAACTAGGGACCCAGTCCTTCTAGGGGACCTCTTCTTTACTGTTGGGTGGGACCATGAGAACGGACCCTTCAGGGTACCTGTCTCCTCGGACCACTCGATGTCAGGTTTCCCAATCTCTCAGGATTCTTCGTTGTTGTGACTTATATATTTTTATTGCATAGACCCCTATTAAAAATTATTATCACTTTAAAGGTCCTTACATTAATAGTATATTTAGTTCCCGTCACGAAAAGGAATTAAAACAATTCTTCCATACATAAAATAATTCTTAAAATGATTTTCAATGAAAGGTCAATAAATAAAACGAATACAATACCGAATAACACCTCAATTTTTAATTAGAGTACTACTACCACCCTCTCCATTAGTAGTTATTCGGATTCATACCTGAAAGAGTCTTGTATTATACCTTAATGCTCTATTAGATCCACGAGAGTGCACCAAGTACCCCAGCCAGCGTTTCAGCCTGTACTGACTCGTTGACTCGACTCGACTTGCCTAGTCGACACTCACTCCTGTCTTCGTCGTTGCCAGGTGGACGAAGGAAAAAAGGACCCTCCTCTGTCTTATGTGTCGTCTCCGCACTTTCTGCCTCCTCCTCGACACGGCTGCTCCTGGGGCCCTTCTTATTTCGTCGCGGAAACACCCCACCCGCCCTGATCGCCACCCCACCCGCCCCGACCGTCACCCCACCCGCCCCGACCGGCACCCCGCCCGCCCCGACCGGCACCCCACCCGCCCCGATCGGCACCCCACCCGCCCCGATCGGCACCCCACCCGCCCCGATCGGAACCCCACCCGCCCTGATCAACAGGGTGTTGTCCACCCTAGGATCAAGGGACTGGTCGCTAGTTCGGTGTAGGGGACGGAACCTTCCGTCTAAGAATTGGCGACCTGGTGGTCCCTTCGGGGTTCGTTACCGAAAAATTATCCTTCGACTGGCCATACAGTATCCTAGTGTTTCCTGAGTCCTCCGTCCTTCAATTTTGTTTTCGGTCTCCCTTTCTTTCGGTCTCTTACTTACCTGGGACTCAGGGACACTCCAGTATCTGAAAAAGAGATACTACCCGTCGATAACGAATTCTCGAATTTCTACTGAGGTGGATGAAGTGTCAGTCCTTTCGTCTGTGTAGACTCTAATTTCCTCCTTTTTGTCCCCTTTCCTACCACCCTTCAGTCCTTTTGCAAAACTGTCGAATTAACAACGAGACGATAAAAAGGGGAAAACGAATGAAATGGGTTGTTCTAAAGTTACGGTTTCAAAAAGTCAAGTGGAGAACAACAAATAATCTTAGTTCACTTAAATGTACAATTCTCTTATCCTTCTATTTTCATTATCCCTTTCTTTCACTTTCACAATCAGCGAGTCAGGACAGGCTGACAAACACTGAAGTACCTGATCTCGGGTAGTCCGAGGACACAGGTACCCTAAGAGGTCCGTTCTTGCGACCTCACCCACCGGTATAGGAAGAGGACCCGTAGAAGGACTGGGTCTCTACCTTGAGTTTAGAGGACGTAACGTCCGTCCGAGAAATGGTAGACTCGATGACCCCTTTGGGTCTCTATCTTACACCCCAAAAATGTCCTTTTACACGAAACCAAAACCCTGGGTAATTAGAACTAATAGCAAGAAACCACTCTTCAATTTACGTAAACTCCTCCCTTTTCTTTATATATAAACTTATTCATACAGCCTATGTCCCCAAGTTGTCTAAAAATAAAGATGGATACCAGTTACACCCTTTCACTTTAGAGGTGAGGGTCGGTAGTTACACAAATTGGAAAGTTCCTTTGAGAAGGTACCTTCCCTCATTAATATATATTAGTCTAAATTAATATAACTCACCCTACTCTACATTGTAGGAACGGTTAATACGGTCATTCAACGAACGGATCGGAAAGACTCACACAGTCGTTCTTAAAGAGGTCGTGGCCTCTTCTAAGGACAAACTCCGGTAAAGAGTCTATTTTCCTTCTATATTATTAGAAAGTACGACTTCTGATTAATCTGTTTCTTAGGAGGAATTTGGAGACAGTCAACAGGAGGAAGGTCTAATCTCTTTTCGGTCCCTTTACTGGGAGTACTAAATTGTAGATTTAAGGTCACGATTCTTATGAAAAAACCTTAAGTAAGCCTCTGTGAGATGGATTACGTTGTCGTTGATCTTATTCTTAAACTTAACGAGACTAAACAGTTTTTCGAGTCAAGGGAAAACAAAAAATTTTGTTTAAGTACCCACCCCACCCTTACCTAGGAGAGAAAACCTCGATTTGAAGTAGTAGTTCATTTTAGTACTCCTTCCGGTGGAAGATAAATAGTAAGATCTTGAGATTCTAATAAATGACAACCCTAAGGGGACAACCACGCAAACCATTCTTGGACTGACGGTCACGTCGCCTGTGCCCAAACTAGGGACCAGGTCCTCTAAGGTGTACGGGGTCTCGTCGACCCGGACCTCGGTGTTGCCGACTGTGCCCAAACTAGGACCAGGTCCCTCTAAGGTGTACGGGGTCTCGTCGACTCGGACCTCGGTGTTGTCGACTGTGCCCAAACTAGGACCAGGTCCCTCTAAGGTGTACGGGGTCTCGTCGACCCGGACCTCGGTGTTCCGACTGTGTCCAAACTAGGACCAGGTCCCTCTAAGGTGTACGGGGTCTCGTCGACTCGGACCTCGGTGTTGCCGACTGTGCCCAAACTAGGGACCAGGTCCCTCTAAGGTGTACGGGGTCTCGTCGACTCGGACCTCGGTGTTGTCGACTGTGCCCAAACTAGGACCAGGTCCCTCTAAGGTGTACGGGGTCTCGTCGACCCGGACCTCGGTGTTGCCGACTGTTCCCAAACTAGGGACCAGGTCCCTCTAAGGTGTACGGGGTCTCGTCGACCCGGACCTCGGTGTTGCCGACTCGGTCGCGACGTGGTCGGACGCTCGACGTGGTCGACTTCGGGCCTGCGGACGTCGGGCGCGAGACTTTGGTCTCCCCGGTAGTGTCGGTGCGGACTCGGGACGTCACCCCTCGTCAGGGGTGAGGGGTGTCCGTCTCCCTCGACGTCCCTTCGGCCGTCATTTATTTGTCTAATACACAAATTTTTGACTAATTCTAACAAATGATAACTTCTAATAATTTGATTCTATGGTCATTTAACCTCTATAGGATCTACCTATAAAGTTTATAGTCTTATTTATCTACTGACACACCTCTCTGGTGAGACTTTTCTTGTTTAAGACGTAGCGACCCCGCGTCTGTCCCAGACTCACGAGGAAGTCGTCCCCCCTAGTCCGTGCGTCACACGTGCGTGGGTCGTGGAGGTGATCTGGACGATGACGAGACTCGGAACCAGCCTGTGTCCTCGGACCTCGACTCCAACCCCAATTCCGGTGACCCGGACAGAAGTACCGGGTCAAATGTAAAAGATTTGGAACATTAGATTCTAGAGTACTAAGACATAAATATTACTATTCTTCGGATCAGTTTTTGTAAGATACCATCCCTTAAAAGACCACCGGATTATCCTCTGCCACTACTTGGTCCTCCGCACGACGCTAAGTACCCCAACGTTTCTCAGACTGTGTTTACTCGCTGACTTGACTTGACTTATCAATTATGGGACGGAAGGTTAAGTCCCTCGTGCACAAACTAGGGACCAGTCCCTTGATTCTAGGGTGTATTTTCTTTTTTATAATATATCGTTTTCTATTACTTCATTATTTTGATTTTTCTCTTATTGATAATTAAAATAATGACTCCTAGTGACACTTATCGTCACTCGAAGGGTGCACCGAGCTACCATTTCTTAGACGACCGGTTAAGTCCTCTGTGTCCTCTGTTCCCAAGGTGGGGACCCAGCCCTTCTAGGGACCTCCTCCTTTACGTTGGGACAGGTGATGAGAACGGACCTCTTAGGGTACCTGTCTCCTCGGACCACCCGATGTCAGGTGCCCCAGTGTGTCTCAGTCTATGGCGACTCGTCCGTGTGTCCGGCCTACCGGGATCATTGCTGTCTGTTCAACGGTCTCCAGTTTACGATGTGATTCACCCTGTGTCAGGTAAGTGAAGAGTCTGGTCAGGTAGTGTCTACTCCTCTGGGTCCCAGTATCTCTACCTTATGTGCCAAATAAGGGTTCTCTTCACCCTCCCAAAGGTCCGTCTTCCTCCGTAAAATACTTCATTGTGTCTGCCTAGGGCGAGACCCCGGTCGACGGGGCTATGGCGTCACGACATAGACCCCATTGGCCCCGTTGACGTCGGGGCGAGAAGTCTATATGAAGACACACAGTTACATGTGGCATCTGTAAGTCTAATCACCTCAAGTACGGCATGCACCTCGAAAGACCTATGACTTCTAAGTCCCACTTTTCTGTTTACTCTAAAGTAGGGGTTTTGTAAGATCTCTGGTAGTCATTCTTTCGTTTATTTACTTGTTCTATCAAGGTCAATCACTACCCAGGTACCTCCTTTAATTTTCCTACGCCATCTCTTTCCGAAACCCCTTTCGCTGGTAAACGTATCAGAGTCCCTTCTTTTCCGGAGTAACTCCTCTGCTCTAAGCTCTTCCTGGTCTTCCTCGGATTGTATGCTGTTAGACCCCTGTCCTCGTCTGCTCGTCGTCTTCCTTGTCACCTGCGGTCTCCTCCGTTCCGGCAGTCCTACGCTCTTTTCCGGCTTTCCGGTCTATTCCAGTGTCACCACCAGCCCCCGGGTCTCGGGTCTCGGCGGTCCCCGTACCTCTTTGTCGGGGACCCACCTCGAGACGGACGCCCTGCAGGGGCTCCCGTTGTGGGACGCCTCTACACATCCTCCGTGACTCGACGTCCCGCCGACTTCGTCCCCTGACTTCGACCGGCCCCTGAGGAGTCGTCTCCACCCCGGGAAGCCAGTGACACAAGGGCCCTTCAGACTCCAAGAGCGAAGTAGCTCTTTGTTAGACCTCTACCGCACCGTCTCTTCTCCACGTGACTACCTCTGTCGTTGCGAGGTGTCTGTCTCGCCGGGTAGAGCCTTCCGTCGTCCCGCTCGGACTTTTATGCCGACCCGGTCACAAATGTCCGACCCGCTGAAGTATCGAAGTACTCTACTCCCCTTCCTAGTAAGGTCAGTAGACCCCCTTCCCGGTGTATCCGGAACGGTCCTTAACCCGGTGGTGGGAGAACCGCAAAGTGCCAATCGGAGTTTTGACAGTGCCGTGACCACCCACCCATACAGTGACTTGCACGACTACGTAGTGTCACTCTCAGATTTCTCCGAGTTCACTCTCAGATTTCTCCGAGTTCACTCTCAGATTTCTCCGAGTTCCGACACCCTCGACCCGGAAGGCAGTAGAACCTAGGTCCACCAAGACTGGTCAGAAGTGGTGCGGGATGTCGACGCGGTAAACAAATGTCCGACACGGGACGGGCACGGGACGGGGGGAGGGGGGACAAGGTTTACTTCGGTCTGGAATTCGACGGGGAGGGGGGAAGTAACTGGTCGATCGGGTTCTTTCCCCTCCTAGTGCTCGACAGGTTTCACTACGAGAAGTGGACTTCCGTTAAAGGTCTATTCTCGAGTGGCTCTCGGTCTCCGGTAGGTGAGGGTCGGGGACCCCTTCGCCCGCAGAATCAGGACCTTCTCGCGCGACTCACTGGGCCGTCGTCCGTCACACTACCGGCGTGGCAGGTGGAGAGTCTGACCCTAGCGAGACTGTCCCCTCCCCGAGAGTGAGTATTACTTCCCCTTGGTCGTGAATAGTTCCGGCAGGGTCCGTTTCACTCTCTCCTAGAGCCCGGTCTCATCTCTCTGACCTAGAGCAAGACTCACGAGATCCTCCGTTCGTGGAGTTTTACACGTGCGTGTGCTCCGGAGTCTTGTACGACTCTTCGGGGTTTCTGTCTCGGTGGCCAAGAGTTCCTCCTTTGCATCCCGCAGGGGCCACCGGGTCACCATTTCTCGGACGGACGGTCGCGTCCTCTGTGCCCACACCAGGGGCCAGGTCCTTCTGGGGTGCACGGTGCCTCTCAGGTCCGGTCACTCGGTGTCGCTACCTCGGCACGAGGTCTCGCGGGTCCTCGGTGTCGAAGGCTTCTGGTGCGCGAGGTCTCGAGCCCGAGTCGTGGCTCTCTGCGGCGACGTTGCTCTCTGGGTGGCGGGTGCCGAGCTCTCGTCGGGGGCGGCCGACGTTGGTCTCTTTTCGGGCGTGACGTTCCTTCTGGGTCGTGTCGGTTTCAGGTGCCTAATTAAGTTAACTTTTTGTTGGCGTGCCCCGTCCCACGACGGCGAGGGAAACAAACCCCGAGAGGACCCGTGGGGGCGACGACACCGGGGTCGACGGACCTGTGGAGAGAATACCTTATAGTCATGACAGTACGTCAGGCGTTGGTTATTCGACAAAATTTCTGTTTCACCCTTGTCAAGTCGTAGCCGGCTCTACAATTTTACTGCATAAGGTTCCGAGACACGGCGTTCCCCTGTCACTTCTTTCCGAGGTCTGGGGGTCCTCCCCGACTCCCGGGTCTTCCCCTTCGTCCTCTCCGTCCCGCACACCCTGGGTCCTCGTCGAAGGGGGCACGAGCCTCAGGTGCGACGTCCCCCGAATGAGTGTTCGGCTTCTCCTGGACTTTTACCCCAATAGTCGGACCGACCCTGACGCCTTTTCAGTCAAGTGTCTACCAACGATTGTCAGATACTCTTGTCTCTACCCCTTGTCACAGGGGTCTCTTCCTTCAAGAGTTTACGCCCAGGGTATGTACACTCGCGACCTGGCATTTCTTCCGACTCGTGGTTCCTTAACTACGAAAACGTGACACCACAACCTCTTCTGAGAACTCTCAGTGAACCTGATGTTCCTCTAGGTTGGTCAGGTAAGATTTCCTTTAGTCAGGACCTATAAGTGACCTTCCTAACTGTAACTTCGACTTCGAGGTCATGAAACCGATGGACTACACTTCTCGGTTGAGAAGTCTTTTCTGGGACTACGACCCTTTCTGACTTCCATCCTCCTCTTCCCCTGCTGTCTCCTACTCTGCCAACCTACCGTAGTTACTGAATTGCCTGTACTCAAACTCGTTTGGGGTCCTTTGTCACTCCCTGTCCCTCCGGACCGCACGACGTCAGGTGCCCCAGCGTCTCAACCTGTACTAAATCACTAATTTGTTATTGTTCTGGAGTTCTCAAGTTTCTGATTAGGTTCCTTAGATATGTGAGTCTCCGTTTTTTTTTTTTTTTTTTCGTTTTTTGTGGGTACAGAAGTAAAAGTAATAGTGACTGAATCTAAATAGTAGGGACTCAATCTTCGTACCCGTTGTGGGGTGTCACCTCACTTTCGCGGACACGGGGAGTGGGTCACCTTAGTGACACAGGTACCCAAGGACGTCTGGGGAGTCGTACAGAAGAGGAGAGCGGTGACAAAAGTTAAGATTGTCAATAATCTGGACGATGATCCAGAATAAAGAATCACACAATCATTTTATTTATACAGTCGTATGATATTTACCGTTAAATTTGTAAAAATATTAACAAAATTATACTGACTGAAAACGAACATTCAGACACGACGCGTGAAGTGTACTAGTAAGACTCTCCCGTAAGAAACTAAAGGTGTCAGATGCTTTCCTGGGTACCTTGCGTGCAACCATTCTTGGGTCGGGACCCACGGACACCGACCCCTGTACCGGAGACAGAGGTAAAGGGTAGTCTGTCAAAAGTAACGTGTTAAGTTCATCTGCTCTTAATAATGGTCAGAAACTTAGTTTACAACATGACCGATGTGAACTTTGGACGTCTCCTTCAAAACAAACGGGGGAGTTCCAGGGGACAATACTTCCCCCCTGTCACCGTCGTCGACCACCATGTCAGGATCTGTGTCCTCCGAACGAAATTCGTCGGGACCTAGAGAGTCGTGTGGCACCCGCACGGACCACCATGGCTAACCTTCCGACTCGCCACTTTTCTGTCAAATAACCCAGACGATATAAGACTCCAAATCGTGTTACCCGACTGGGGACCGAGTCTGCGTTTCTTAGACGGACGTCACGTCCCCTGGGCCCAAGGTAGGGACCCAGTCTTTCTAGGGGACCTCTTCCCTTGCCGGTGGGTGAGGTCCTAAGAACAGACCTTTTAAGGTACCTGTCTCCTCGGACTACCCGATGTCAGGTACCCTAGCGTTCTCAGTCCGTATTGACTCAGTCAGTGTGTGTGTAATCGATCGAACCCTTTCACGTAGGGAATTTGTTGTCCTTTGACACTAAATAGGACCTTCCTTGACCGGTGGTAAGTACGCGCACAATGGAGACCCACAATGGTTTCCGAAGGACAGCCATTCCGTCTACGGTGGCCCCTGACGTCTCACGTAAAGTTTGCATGTGACAAGGCTGGTTCTGCTGACGTTACGGGTCGGTGCATGTCGAGAAGTGCGGGTGGGGGTCCTTGTCTCAGACGGAGAGGACGACGATGCCGTAGTGGGGAATGTTTCAGCGAGAAGATCTCAACTCAATTGAGGAACGAGACTTCATGACTTCCAGACAGTCGTGCTTTCGGTTTGTGGAGAACCTTCGTCAAAGTAAATACAGACAGCTCGTACGCGACTGGAAGGCTTTGGTCGCGGACTCCCGACAATAGTACTTTAAGGGAAAGTCCCGAACTTCCAACAGACCGTAACAGCTGAGTCTATGCTAGAAGGCCAAGTCCCTGTGTTTCGCCCCGACTCCCCACTACTCCCGAATGGGACCACGTGACCATCGGGAAGTACACGACCAAACCTACTACCTAAGGTGCCGGTAGGACCAGTAGTCACCTATCAATCCCGAGCTACGGGCGGGCAGAGACCCGGGGGTCCAT
This sequence comes from Capra ibex, assembly GCA_006410555.1. Taxonomy (NCBI): domain Eukaryota; kingdom Metazoa; phylum Chordata; class Mammalia; order Artiodactyla; family Bovidae; genus Capra; species Capra ibex. The sequence goes on from SJYO01045292.1 coordinate 63,163,059, forward strand.
AGTCCCGAGGCCAATAGGTCAGGGGGGGGGGGGGGGGGGGGGGGGGNGGGGGGGGGGGGCGGGGGCAGGGTAGGGGTGTCCTAGGCGGTGGCTCAAGACTTCTCGGGACGGAAGGACCGTCGTGACGTCTCAAGGACGAGCGAGAGGAGGTGAGAAGGCTCGGAGGTCCATCTCAGAGAAGGTTCTCAATTACAAAATGACGCACCTTCTTTCCTCCTACCGTTATAACAACCAAGACTAGGAGGCTTTATATTCGAGGGTGACTCCGTTTCCCCGTGTTCTTTGGGAGACGTACCTTTTTTATTTCTGGAGTCTTACACATTCTCTCTGTGGAGCTACAGCAAAGTCACTTTGCGACCTCGGAGAGGTCCCTAACAAAATAAGATGCCTCACCCAGGAAAAATTTTTATGAATAAAAATAAGTAGAGTAAGTAAACCGACACGGACCAGAAGCAACGCCGTGGACCCTAGAAATCAGTGGTGTATACTTGAGAATCAACCCGTACTCCCTAGATAGAGGGACTGGTCCCTAGCTTACACCCGGGAAACGGAAAACTCGTACCTCAAAATCGGTGAACTGGTGGTCCCTTCTACTCTGAAAAAAGTTGATCCAATAAAATACACCGAAGGGGTCATCGAGTTTGACATTTCGTAGACGGACGTTGAGCCCTCTTGACCCAAGTCGGGGACTCAACCCTTCTAGGGGACCTCTTCCCCCACCCTCTCGTAAAGTCACAAGAACGGACCTCCTAGGGGACCTGTCTCCTCGGACCTCCAATAAGAAATTGAGACGTCTTTGTCTTCGACGAATAGGTGTGTACGTTTGTGTCTCGTCTCCTTTCAGGGAGAGGGGTGACATCTTTTTAGGTGAAAAGTGGACAAACATTTAAATAAAGTCGTAAGGATTAGATATTTTCATAGCATGGAACTTAAGAGGAAACTTCGTCGACACTTTGGAATGACCAAGAGAACGGTTACTCAATTCATTTTAGAAACCGTCCACAAGTAAAATATAGACATACCTTCAGTACTAAAATGGAAAAACCCTTTTAATAGGAAATTGTGGACCAACGACGACCTTTGTTTAGTCGTCTTTCTCCTTTTACTTCCCTCCCCTGTGGTTCGCTCGCCGAGTCACTCTCCGGACGGCACGGACGAAGAGAGGGGCGGGTCAGGTCCAAATCCCTGCTGACCCGGCAGCGTCCTGCCGGCCGTGAAGACCCAAAAGGGGAGACCAAGAACTCCGTTTAAGAATATGAAAGTTGGGACTTGGTCGAGAGTCGTTCGGACACCGAAGGAGGGAACTCCCCCAGAGGTAATCGTAACAGAGGTCTCTTATTAAGACTTTTGGTAAACACAGGAAAAACGTATTTTTACTGTCTTAACTTATCTTAAACGTACATGTAAGAAGACGGTACGAACTTGATTTTATATCGGGAAGTTTTAGGGTCAAGTCGGGCGAAGGCTCGCCGACAGGTTTTAGACGACGGGTCGGACACTGACGAGGAGAGTTTACTGTAAGCACAAAAGGGGCGCCACGGCTCGCCGAGGGCCGGTGAATGAAGGTCACAAGTTTCAGGAGACCGTAGACCGAGTGAGGTAGGATACTGGGTCGTGGCGGGAGTCATGTGTCTTGAATCTGTTTCCTGGACGGTACAGATTCGAATTGCTCACCGAACCCAGGGGAGGTGGCAATACACGGGAGTTGGCTCGTAAGAGACGACATACCTGAAAATAAGTGAGACGTTTGATTCGAGACTAAGTGAACTGACTGACAGAGATAGTGTGAAAGGGAGAGTCTTTTTAAATTACTTGGGAAGTAGACATTGGAATATTGCAAAACGGTATAGTCCTTGTGTTGTGTGTCAGGACCCCGACCGATGTAAACGTCCTGAGTCTCGCTTTGTCTTTTATGCCACGGGAAAGGAGTTTTAGTGATTCTGTAAGTTCTACCGTTCTCGCCCCACAATTCCTCAAGTGAGACTGGAAATGAGGGGGAGAGCCCCTGAAACGGCTTCAAACCCTCTCTCACTCACAAGGAAGAAGGGTCCCATTCGTCGATTAAATCAAACAAAGTAGTTGTTCAACGTGACCACTATAGACCCCTCGGTCTGTAACTGTTCGACGGGGGAGGAAACCCCTAGGGAGACCCAATCAGGGTTCCGATGCTTAGTGAAATTCTTCTTGGGTCTCAAAAAGTAATCCAGGGTGGACAACATAGTCTGTCGTCAGAAGGAGTTTTGACTCAATGAGTACTCGTGTAGACTCGGACCGACTCGTGGTCCTCCCGTCTTCCGGAGGCAGTGCCCGGACTGGGGAAGAGTCGTGAGGACTGGGTATGAACACGAGTCATGTACTCACACTTTTCTACGAATTCTTCTTGTTTCTCTTTTTTGTCCAGTACTATCACTTCTGGATGTCCTTTTATTAACGCGAAGTCGCCTTTCGTTACGTTACAGAACTCGTTTGAGTATACCCAATGGATTAAGATACTCCTAATAAATGTTGAGACTTTTAACCTCTCTTGACGATCGTCATAATACTTTATTAATGATTCATCCCTTTACGTTTAGGGCAGGCCATTTCCAGGTCAACTGGAAGATGGGGGACGTCTACTTCAATCACAGTAGAGGAAACGTCGGGTAAAGTCCCGGATATTTGCAGACCGTAAAGATCAAGGGAAACTTAGTCAAGATGGTAGATGGACCGAGGGAGTACATTAATGATTCGAGTTATTTTTGACATTGTGTGCATGGAAAAATACAGACATACTTTTAGTGCTACAATGGAAAATTTTTGATGCGAAATTCTACTCCGGAAGTTCTTTACTTGAGCATCTCTGTCGCCTAGTCACCGACGGTCTCCGCCCCCGACTCCCGCTCTCTTTGCCTCCTTCCGCGGTCGAGGGTCGATGTTCATCCACTCAGGACCCCTGCATGGGGCGTCGTCCCGCAATGTCAAGTGTCGTGACACGACCTATAAATTTTCAACGATTCTCTCATCTAGAAGTCTCAAGAGTAGTGTTCTTTTTTGTATATTCATACACTCCACTACCTATAAGTGATTTGAATAACGCCACTAGAAAGGGGTCGTATATGTGAATAGTTTAGTAACGTAATTTGAACGTGTCGCAATGCGTGCTTGATATAGTGCTGTTTTTAACCTTTTTCCTTTCTTCCATTGTAAGAGGTCCTAAGGCTGCCACCGTGTCACTTGCCCTTAGGTGGACGGCTTCGTCCCCTGCCGCAAGGTGGGAACCAGACCGTTCTAGGATGGGCGGAGTCTCGTTGGTTCGGGGGCTCGGGGTCGGGGGCTCGGGGCCCGGACGTCCGGGACACGAGGTGTGTCTCTTCGGGGGCGTCACTCGTCGGGCGGCCTGCTCGCTCTCCCGGAGCGACTGGCGTCGATCTCCTTCGGGCGTACGTCGTCCCTTCTGGGTCCCGGTGGTCTCCATTTTTATCTAAAGATCTAAACAGGAAACTCCTCCGGATTAAGACCATACTGGTCACGACAACCTAAGCTTTACCTGTCTTTCTTTCCGCCCTCGCTCTCCTCCCTCCAATCGTGCCGACGAGAAGGAAGAAAAAGACGCAATCTAAAAATTTTTAACCTTATATTCACGACAGGCGTCGGCACGAGCGGGGACGACACGTCACTCACTCAGTCGACGCACACGTGTGTACGGGGGAGGGAGGACTCGTGGGAGGACGGGAGGGGTAGGGAGACCCAGTGGTGTCCCGTGGCCGACTCACGGGAGACGACACGTCAGCGACGGGTGGTCGATCGACAAATGTGTACCCGCACTTGCAAAGTCACGATGAGACTTGGGTAGGGTGGGAGAGGAAGGTCGTGTCGGCTAGTCGTAAGGGGAGCCCGACTGACAGGAAAACTGTCCAAAGAAACACTGGTGTCACGGGGAAACTGGGGGAAGAGAACCTTGTAAATGAACTCTTTTGAACGTCGACATTTGGGAAGAGACGGAGAGACTCTGCAGGTGGAAGAGGGTGGGAGACGTCCAAACGTCGGTCCCTCCTGAAAGGGCTTCGGGACCCGTGGTAGGGAGACTTCACGTCAGCACTTCTGGCTCCGGCTCCGAGTGGCCTCTGGGCTATGACGTATCACGGGGAGTGTCCACAGGGTCCCGAAGGCCCGCCAGTCTCCCTTTCTCTGACGGACAGTTACGTCCCCTGAGTCCAAGCTAGGGACCCAACCCTTCTAGAGGATATCTTCGTTTACCGTTGGGTGGGGTCATAAGAACGGATCCTTTACGACACCTGTCCTCTCGGACCGCCCGATATCTGGTGCCCCAGTGTTTTCTTAGTCTGTGTTGAAAAGCTGATTTGTTGTCGTTGTTTCCTACCGTTCGAGCACCTCGTCCTGTCCTCCTGCCTCCGACAGTCCGGACGCCCCCGGTTGGAAAGGCTGTACATTGTACTCTGACTTTCAGGGAGTCGCACAGGCCGAGGAACGTTCGGGGACCCGATATACCAGGTACCTTAAGAGGTCCGGCCTTATGACCTCACCCATCGGAAAGGAAAGGGGTCCCTTAGAAGGGTTGGGCCCTAGCTTGGGTGCAGAGGGCGTGACGTCTGTCTAAGAAATGGTCGACTCGGTGTTCCCTCCGGGTTCATTAACCTCCTCTCGACGCTGTGTTGTGACACAGATCTCAAACTCTGTGACATGACTCGTGAATTTTAGACAATTCTTTAGAGTTGAGTTAACAAGGAGGGTCTTAAAAAAATTTTTTCTCTTTCTTTCTTTTCTTCTATACCGGGGATAGACGGTCATAGGCATCTCCTAAGTCAAGTCAAGTCAAGTCAGCGAGTCAGCACAGGCTGAGAAACACTGGGGTCATTAACGTCGTGCGGTCCGGAGGGACAGGTAGTGGTTGAGGGTCTCAAGTGAGTTTTAGTGCAGGTAGTCCAGCCACTACGGTAGGTCGGTAGAGTAGGAGCCAACAGGGGAAGAGGAGGACGGGGGTCATGGAGGGTCGTTGTCTCAGAAAAGGTTACTCAGTTGAGAAGCGTACTCCACCGGTTTCATGACCTCGAAGTCGAAGTCGTAGTCAGGAAGGTTTCTTTAGAGTCGCGACTAGAGGAAGTCTTACCCGACCAACTGAGAGGAACGTCAGGTTCCCTGAGAGTTCTCAGAAGAGGTTGTGGTGTCAAGTTTTCGTAGTTAAGAAGCCGCGAGTCGGAAGAAGTGTCAGGTGGAGAGTGTAGGTATGTACTGGTGTCTTTTTTGGTATCGGAACTGTTCTACCTGGAATCAACCGTTTCATTACAGAGACGAAAACTTATGTGACAGATCCAACCAGTATTGAAAGGAAGGTTCCTCATTCGTAGAAAATTAAAGTACCGACGTTAGTGGTAGATGTCACTAAAACCTCGGGGGTTTTATTTTAGACTGTGACAAAGGTGACAAAGGGGTAGATAAAGGGTACTTCACTACCCTGGCCTACGGTACTAGAAGCAAAAGACTTACGACTCGAAATTCGGTTGTAAAAGTGAGAGGAGAAAGTGAAAGTAGTTCTCCGTAAAATCAAGGAGAAGTGAAAGACGGTATTCCCACCACAGTAGACGTATAGACTCCACTAACTATAAAGAGGACCGTTAGAACTAAGGTCGAACACAAAGAAGGTCAGGTCGCAAAGAGTGCTACATGAGACGTATCTTCAATTTGTTCGTCCCACTGTTATATGTCGGAACTGTATGAGGAAAAGGATAAACCTTGGTCAGAGAACAAGGTACAGGTCAAGATTGACAACCAAGGACTGCACGTATGTCCAAAGAGTTCTCCGTCCAGTCCACCAGACCATAAGGGTAGAGAAAATCTTAAACGGTGTCAAATAACACTAGGTGTATCAGTTTCCGAAACCGTATCAGTTATTTCGTCTTTATCTACAAAAAGACCTTTAAAGAACGAAAAAGGTACTAGGTCACCTACAACCGTTAAACTAGAGACCAAGGAGACGGAAAAGATTTTAGTCGAACTTGTAGTCCCTCCAGTGCCAAGTGCATAACGACTTCGGACCGAACCTCTTAAAACTCGTAACGAAATGATNTTTTGGTCGAACTTGTAGTCCTTCAAGTACCAAGTGCATAACGACTTCGGACCGAACCTCTTAAAACTCGTAATGAAATGATCGTACACTCTACTCGCGTTAACACACCATCAAACTCGTAAGAAACCGTACCGGAAAGAAACCTTAACCTTACTTTTGACTGGAAAAGGGCAGGACACCGGTGACGACTCAAAAGGTTTAGACGACCGTATAACTCACGTCGTGAAAGTGTCGTAGTAGAAAGTCCTAAACTTTGTCGAGTTGACCTTAAGGTAGTGGAGGTGATCGAAACAAGCATCACTACGAAAGATTCCGGGTGAACTGAAGTGTAAGGTTCTACAAAACGAGATCTAATCACTAGTGTAGTAGCACTAATAGACCCAGCACTTCTAGAAAAAACATGTCAAGAAGGCACATAAGAACGGTGGAGAAGAATTATAGAAGACGAAGACAATCCAGGTATGGTAAAGACAGGAAATAGTTCGGGTAGAAACGTACTTTACAAGGGAACCATAGAGATTAAAAGAACTCCTCTAGAGATCAGAAAGGGTAAGACAACAAAAGGAGATAAAAAAACGTAACTAGTGACTCCTTCCGAAAGAATAGAGAAGAACGATAAGAATCCTCGAGACATAAGTCTACGAATATAGAAAGGAAAAGAGGAAACAAAAAGCGAAGAGAAGAAAAGTGTCGATAAACATTCCGGAGGGGTCTGTCGGTAAAACGAAAAAACGTAAAGAAAAGGTACCCCTACCAGAACTAGGGACAGAGGACATGTTACAGTGCTTGGAGTAAGGTATCAAGTAGTCCGTGAGATAGATAGTCTAGATCCGGGAATTTAGATAAAGAGTGAAGGTGACATATTAGTATTCCCTAAACTAAATCCAGTATGGACTTACCAGATCGCCAAAAGGGATGAAAGAAGTTAAATTCAGACTTAAACCATTATTCCTCAAGACATCTCCTAATCCTCGAGTCAAATCTATTCCTGGTTAGTGTCTACCGAAGTAGTATAGTAGTTGCAGTCAGGTCGTGAATTTTTGAGAGGTGAAAAACAAAAGTTACCTCAATTCAAGTTAGAGAGGGAATCGTCCTGTCAGAAAAAAATATATTAACTTCATATCATATCTAAAGTATGACAAGTATGACAAATGTATGACAAGTACCCAAGAGTTCCGTTCTTATGACTTCACCGAACTGTAAGGGAACAGGTCACCTGGTGTAAGACAGTCCGGAGAGGTGGTACTGGGCGGGCAGAACCCAACGGGGTGTCCGTACCGAACCAAAGTAACTCAATCTGTTCCGACACCAGGATCACACTAATCTAACTGATCAAAAGACACTCATACCAAAGTCACACAGACGGGAGACTACGGGAGAACGTTGTGGATGGTAGAATGAACCCAAAGAGAATTGAACCCGCACCCCATATAGAAGTGTCGACGAGGTCGTTTCGTGTCGACGACGAGGTATGGAACCTGATCCCCATAGAGGAATGGTGGTAAGGACTGGAAGGTGCTCCCTACCGAGGAGATCCGGGAGGACACGGACCCGTCGGTGGTGAGGAGCCCACCGAGGAGGGCCGGCGGCCGGGACCGGAGCCCGAACCCCACCGAGGAGTCCCAGTGTCGGGGACCGGAACCCGTGCTCGACCGAAGAGGGTCGGCGGGGACTGGAACCTGCACCCCACAGAGGAGGGCCAGACGGTGACTGGAGCCTGCGTCCCATCGAGGAGGGTCGCCAAGGACGTGTCAACGTCGGCCCGTGAGACCCGGCGACAGCGACTGAAGCCTGCACCCCATCGAGAGCCGGCGCGAATCACGCGTTCGGGCGACGGCGGCGGACGCGAATCTTAGTTCCGTTTAACCTTCACCAGTTTGTTCTCCACCGTTCCCACTTGCAACTGTAAGATCCTTAGTCGCTTGATTTTACCTGACCTTACCCACTTAAATTGAGTCTACTGGTAATATAGATGATGACGTCCGTCCTTAGGGAGTCTTCTTTACCTCATCGGCAGTACCAGTTGTTTTCTCAGGCTTTACGTCATGAACCTACGTCAGAGTTTTTGTTGTCTTACTAGAGACAAGCAGAGGTTCCGTTTGGTAAGTTATAGTCTCATTAGGTTCAGATACGGGGTCGGTCATTGCGACTTCTTTGACTTCAACTTGCCAAAATACTTCTGGATGTTCTGGAAAATCTTGATTGTGGGTTTTTTCTACAGGAAAAGTAACATCCCCTGACCTTACGTTTTCATCCTTCAGTCCTTTGTGGACCTCATTGTCCGTTTAAACCGGAACCTTACGCATTACTTCGTCCCGTTTCTGATTATCTCAAAACGGTTCTTTTATGTGACCAGTATCGTTTGTGGGAGAAGGTTGTTGTGTTCTCTTCTGAGATGTGTACCTGTAGTGGTCTACCAGTTGTGGTTTTAGTCTAACTAATATAAGAAACGTCGGTTTCTACCTCTTCGAGAATTCAGTTGTTTTTGTTCTGGTCCGCCACTGACACCGAGTCTAGTACTTGAGGAATAACGGTTTAAGTCTGAATTTAACTTCTTTCTCCCTTTTGGTGATCTGGTAAGTCCATACTGGATTTAGTTTAGGGAATACTAATATGTCACCTTCACTCTTTATCTAAATTCCCGGATCTAGACTATCTATCTCACGGACTACTTGATACCTTACTCCGAGCACTGTAACATGTTCTTTGTCCCTAGTTCTGGTAGGGGCACCTTTTCTTTACGTTTTTTCGTTTTACCGACAGACCCCTCTGGAATGTTTATCGACACTTTTCTTCTCTTCGCTTTTTGTTTCCTCTTTTCCTTTCTATATTCGTAGACTTATGTCTCAAGGTTTCTTATCGTTCTTCTCTATTCTTTCGGAAGGAGTCGCTAGTTACGTTTCTTTATCTCCTTTTCTTGTCTTACCCTTTCGGATCTCTAGAGGAGTTCTTTTAATCTCTATGGTTCTCTTGTAAAGTACGTTTCTACCCGAGTTATTTCCTGTCTTTACCATACCTGGATTGTCTTCGTCTNCCGAGTTATTTCCTGTCTTTACCAGACCTGGATTGTCTTCGTCTTCTATAATTCTTCTCCACCGTTCTTATGTGCCTTCTTGACATGTTCTTTCTAGAAGTGCTGGGTCTATTAGTACTACTACACTAGTGATTAGATCTCGTTTTGTAGAACCTTACACTTCAGTTCACCCGGAATCTTTCGTAGTGATGCTTGTTTCGATCACCTCCACTACCTTAAGGTCAACTCGACAAAGTTTAGGACTTTCTACTACGACACTTTCACGACGTGAGTTATACGGTCGTCTAAACCTTTTGAGTCGTCACCGGTGTCCTGCCCTTTTCCAGTCAAAAGTAAGGTTAAGGTTTCTTTCCGGTACGGTTTCTTACGAGTTTGATGGTGTGTTAACGTGAGTAGAGTGTACGATCATTTCATTACGAGTTTTAAGAGGTTCGGTCCGAAGTCGTTATGCACTTGGCACTTGAGGGACTACAAGTTCGACCAAAATCTTTTCCGTCTCCTTGGTCTCTAGTTTAACGGTTGTAGACGACCTAGTACCTTTTTCGTTCTTTCAAGGTCTTTTTGTAGATAAAGACGAATTAACTGATACGGTTTCGGAAACTGATACACCTAGTGTTATTTGACACCGTTTAAGACTTTCTCTACCCTTATGGTCTGGTGGACTGGACGGGGAACTCTTTGGCCATACGTGCAGTCCTTGGTTGTCAATCTTGACCTGTACCTTGTTCTCGGACCAAGGTTTATCCTTTTCCTCATGCAGTTCCGACATATAACGGTGGGACGAACAAATTGAAGATACGTCTCATGTAGTACTCTTTGCGACCTGACCTTCTTTGTGTTCGACCTTAGTTCTAACGGTCCTCTTTATAGTTAGTGGAGTCTATACGTCTACTGTGGTGGGAATACCGTCTTTCACTTCTCCTCCATTTTTCGGAGAACTACTTTCACTTTCTCCTCTCACTTTTACAACCGAATTTCGAGTTGTAATTCTTTTGCTTCTAGTACCGTAGGCCAGGGTAGTGAAGTACTCTTTATCTACCCCTTTGTCACCTTTGTCACAGTCTAAAATAAAACCCCCGAGGTTTTAGTGACATCTACCACTAACGTCGGTACTTTAATTTTCTGCGAATGAGGAACCTTCCTTTCAATACTCGTTGGATCTATCATATAAGTTTTCGTCTCTGTAATGAAACGGTTGATTCCAGGTAGAACAGTTCCCATACCAAAGAAGTCACCAGTACATACCTACACTCTCAACCTGACACTTCTTCCGACTCGGGACTGTTTAACTACGAAAACTTGACACCACAATCTCTTCTGAGAACTCTCAGGGAACCTGACGTTCCTCTAGGTTGGTCAGGTAAGACTTCCTCTAGTCGGGACCCTAAAGAAACCTTCCTGACTACGATTTCGACTTTGAGGTCATGAAACCGGTGGAGTACGCTTCTCAACTGAGTAACCTTTTCTGAGACTACGACCCTCCCTA